>CM053604.1:161195845-161211326 GCA_028646535.1 Procyon lotor | reverse complement strand
GTGGACGGCTGCCCCTCCCCAGCACTGTAGGCAGTCGCTGGGAATCACAGCAGCTGCAGGGACCCTTTACCATTGCTATTGCTGCTTCAAGCAAAACAAAACTGGTGATTAAATGTAAAAAAAAAAAAAAGTCCTTCCTAAAAAGCTTACTTTCAAAGACATACCTGGGGGGGGGGGGAGGTGTGGGGAGGGGGGGTACCAGCACTAAGCTGAGAATTAAAACGTAAGTGGTATTTGTAGCAAATAAAAACTATCAGCCTCGTCCTCGTGCAACTAGTGAGGATAGCTCCAGCAAGATTTGGGTGACAGACACGATTTTAAGTGAAGATGTTTTAATTTTTGTGATATAATGACAGCCGAAGCCTTTTGACATCCTAATATTCTGATCATTTTTCTTGTCTAGAATGTCATTATGCCTGGGCAGGTGAGGGGTTATGAACTGTACAAATTAGAAAGTTATTGCCTCCACTCGGCACAGAGACACTGTTCTCCTCTTACTGGGTCAACGTTCGTTTATGAACATTCAATTAAAACAACAACCTGTCTGTCAGACTTAAATTAAGAACGTGTACACATAATGTGTAGCCTTTTTTAATTGTTTAAATAAACAGCGAAGTCATTTTAAATGGTTTTCTGCCTCCACTCGGTCGTTCCAGCTTGTACCTAGTCAAGGTGCACAGTAAGTGGGCATTGGTTGACTGATAAATATTACAGAGGCAGGAAGGAAACCAGCTCAATGGAACCTCTTTCTCCAGCCTTGGTACGTGTTCCTGAGGTTTTTAGACTTTAAAGTCATTTGAAAAAGTTGCTTTTCAAACTGACTTCAGAAACACTTGAGATTCCCAAGAGTTTGCTTTTTTTCAGGGTTCCTTTTTTTGAACCGTGTTTGCTAATACATTTTAAATTGCTAGCTGAGGGGCGCCTGGGTAGCTCAGTGGGTTAAAGCCTCTGCCTTCAGCCCAGGTCATGATCTCAGGGTCCTGGGATTGAGCCCAGCATCGGGCTCTCTGCTCAGCAGGGAGCCTGCTTCCCCCTGCCTCTCTGCCTGCCTCTCTGCCTGCTTGTGATCTCTCTCCTCTCTGTCAAATACATAAATAAATAAATAAATCTTTTAAAAAATAATAAATTGCTAGCTGAATAGTTATTTCTTCGTATCACAGGTGAAATCACAACTGATACAGTTTTTCTCATTTTCAAAATATGTTGCAAAATATGTTCATACACACAGAATTAGGAACATTCTAGAAATGATTGGTTCTTAGATATGTGATGTCCCAGAAATGTACAGTTGTTTTAAACTTTCTGTAAATTCATTCACTTTCAGTCCCTTGGAAAACAACAAAAGCTACATATTTAATATTGCTCTCTTTGAGTTACTTCATATGAAAATGTTCTAAGAAATTATAAATTCACCACAATAGATGACTCCATCGACTCTAAAATATAGGACCATTAAACTACCATTACTTTTTTTTTTTTTTTGTGATTCATGAACTTACCAGACAATAACTAGAGGGCTGGTGCCATTAATGTACCTTTACTAAAAACACTAAAATCAAGGCCTATGTACAAAAAAGGCATTAATGCGATTATGCTTCCATCTCAAAATTTTGTGATTAAGTGCATAAACCAAAATATAACTTTACTACTTGCCATTAATATCCCTGCCTAATGAAGTGCATCTAAAGTATGACTTTACTTTTAATTCTCTAGTTTATTTAATTTAGGGACCGAAACACACAGATTCACATTAACTTGCATGTGTTTCTAATTGTAGTGATTCATCACTGATCCCTCGGTTACCAATTCTGTCTCCTACTTAGCATTTGATATGGAACATGTTGATTTTTAATATAAAAGCTGAGCAACTCATGTTTTAAAAAATTTTATTTATTTATTAAAGAGAGAGAGAGAATGAGGGGGCAGAGGAAGAAGTAGCCGCCCCCCCAACCCCCACTGAGCAGGGAGCCCAATGTGGGTCTTGATCTCAGTACCCTGAGATCATGACCCGAGACACCCAGGTGCCCCATGGCAACTCATTTTTAACTCTCAATAGTGACATCTCACTATTTTGGAATATAAGAGGCATGAATAGTAGAAAAGCAGACTGGTGGGGATTCTAGGGCTGGGGAGCTCTTAGAATGGTCTGAATGAGGCTTGGGGTATAATGTGTGTCTTTGCTCTGAAAATCTTTCATCCTGTCTCCCCGAATGGGCTTTCTAAGATAGGTTTATATAGCATAAAAGGCACATAAAACTTTGTCACGAGAGTACTTGCGCTTTCTAAGATAGGTTTATATAACATAAAAGGCACATAAAACTTTGTCACGAGAGTACTTGCATGCACTCCAGTCTTTACAGAATGAAGTCTTACCTCCTTTGTAAGGTACATGTGAATTGGCCCTATTGATTCCTCCCACCCTGGTCCTAACACTAGTCATAGCCTGCATCATGCTTCAGTGGCAAGGAGGCGCATAGCGCCCTTTCATCGCCTCTCTGAGCCTGTGCCCTTGGTGCGGAGGTTGTTGGCAACACCGTTACTGTCTGCATACTCAGTCTTAAAAGGCTCAGCTCAAACATAAACTCCCAGGCCCAGACAAAGTTCTCCCACATGCCCTTGCCTCAACCCATGCAAACTCTATCCTATCCGTTTCCACAATTTATCATAATGGTTTGTTAAATATTTGTCTGCGCCACTGGAATTTAAGGTCCTCAGTGTCAGAGACTGTGTCTTATCTGTCTTTCTCTTCCCGGGACCTTGGTTAGTGTATAGATGAGTCTGATGCCTGGTCCCCATTAGGTACTCAATTGATGTTTGTACATTAAACCATAACTTAGCCTCTGAGAGAGATATAAGGTACATTTATATTTCAGCCACATCGCCTACTACTGTCCACTTTTTCAAGCTCTAGTGTCATTGGATCGTTTCTTTACTGTCGCCAAAACAAAGGAAGTGGTTTGCTCGATGACCAGTTAGCACAGAGTTACCAGCCAGATCTTAGGGGTGCCTCTCTTTCTTCCCCCACGCTCTCCCCATCCTTCTCTTTTCCTCTTGATCTTCTCTTCCCTCTCTCCCTTCTTTTTCTCTCCTCCCGAGTCATGAAGTAGAAGGGAGCCTGAAGTTGCTCAGACCTGTCTAGGTCCCTCTTAACTCCCCCTTAAAGGATGACAGAGGCTGTGTTGCAGACATTTACCCACCCCCTTCCTCCCACACACGCAGACTCACACCCCTCCCAACATGGCCAAGTATCACACTCCGAGGCAGTTGCGGTTTGGAAACTACGCCTACCTAGAAACATTTTGAAATGCCAAGTTGTTTTAAACTTGTATGATTAATTCAAATAATAACCTTTCACTAATACCATCAGCTCTTGATTGTTCACCAGCCATTATGAAAGGTGTGAGCTCCCTGCGTGTCTTCCCTTCCCCCGCCCCTCCAGGGGCTCTTTGGCGGCTCTGCCAGAGGGAGGGCCCTGGAAAACAAAGAGCTGGGACTTAAAATCAATCCATTGTTCCACGTGTTATCAGCCCTGGAAAAGATTTTGCAGAGAAAAATGTTGCAACAATACTCTAAAATACGGTTTGGGAATTACAGTGGAATTTATCTCTGCTTACCCTATAACTGATCCCTCATGCAATAAAAAAATGAAGACAAAGGTAACGTTTAAAACAAGAACAACAAGAACAACTCTGGTCAATAGCCAAAACAGCTCTTTGTTTTAATTTGGTCTACTTATTTGATTTCTAAGCAACTTGTAGAAATCGCTTTTAAAATTCTTTAAAAAATTATTATCTAAAGAGGGCACACTACTGTGGCCCAGATTCCTTCAACTTTTGAAGCTCTTTATTGATTTAGGTCCAGTTTCTTGAATTATTGATCCCTTGACTACTAGAATACCCAAGTGTTAAAACAAAAGAGGACCTCAAACCACATCTAGGTGCTTCCTCTTTCTTTTAAAATGAAGAAACAGATCCAGAGAGGTGAGAGGAACTGCCCCAGGTCACCTGTTCTCTCCTTAATGCTAGGTCGTCCTGGGTGGGCAGGGTCAGTTACTGGTAGAACTGGAGTGGGAAAGCAGGGTGTTTTCCTACTTTTACGCTGTAGGGATATTGCCGAGTCAGCTGTATTTTGGTATTCTGACCGGTACATTAAATTAAAGCAATATCATATTATCCACAATCGACTCTCACTTCTTATCAACATCTTTGAAAAACACTATCCTTCCTTGGGAAAATGTGGCAGATTTATTCAGGTCGATTACACAAAATGAACTGTACAGGTGCAGTGTGGGCAATTATTGTAACTCTCTTCTTTAGACTCTTTTCTGCTTTACTCATCACGCTCACTAGGAAACAGTCATCCCTTTTTCACTGTTTCTTTTATACCCAGGCTTCCATATATTATCTCGGAATCATAAGTAGGTTCTAAGGCTCCCCACATGTCCGGCTCATCAGGTGTTAGAGCAAATGTTAATGTTAGTATCCTTGTTCTTTTGGAGAAATGATGATGTGCCAAAATGCTAGCAAGTTGAAAGTGCTTAGATATGCAGAACTAAATATTTTTTGCAAGGGTAGCTCTCTCTTTAAATCTTATCCCTAGCACTTTTATTTCCTACATCTATCCGGCAGTAATTTTCCAGGAGAAATATAAATCCTAAAATGAATTCATTTGTTACATTGGTTGTTCTAAAACAAAAATCAAGACCCAATGGAAGGAGAAATGATATGGAAAGTTCCGTTTCACCTTTTGAAGGAATCTTTGCCCAAATCCTTATTCTTTGTTAGCGTGGAGTTCTCCACCGATGAGTAGTAGCAGTAATTACTTGGTGCTTTTTTTGTTTTTTGTTTTTGTCTTTTTGTGTTTTTACAGTTCCTTCAGTCAGTTCAGTGGGCAAAATATAAAGTTAAGTTTCCGTACTTTGAAAGTTGGTAAAGATCCTTAATTAGCATAAATTATAGTTGGAATTGTTTTCAATTTTAGTAGCAAAACTCTCTCTGGCTAAAAGCCAATTGTGGCTGTGGTAGGAACTTCTTTATTAAGGTGCCAAATTCCTGCCCACGAAAGTCAACAGAGGTAAGGTTCTGGCCCTCCTCTTCTCAACATTATGTGTAAAACTGGTTCTGTCACTATACCAAGTATAAAGACGTGAGGAATCTGGGGTATTCTGGGTCCAGGATTTGCCCTGCTGGGTGAATATGGCTACAGAAGTACCAAGAAATGCAACGTCTTGATTTTCAGTTATAAAGAAATCATGGCCAATTGGTGTCTAAACCTTTCTATTGATCCAGTTTTATGGCAAGAGATGTCTAGAAACAAGTTTCTCTGTAACCAACTCATTTATAGACTGAAAATGTTGACACTGTCATTCAAAATTTGGCACCAGGAGAGTGGATGACCACTCTTTGATCTCTTTGCTTTTAAGTGATTGCATTTGCAATTTATAAACAAGACCTCAAGTTCTATTTTCAGAAGGTCTCATGTAATATGTGAGATGACGGTAGCGATTTTTTTATTTTCTAAAAGTGTGTATTTATCAAGTACTTACCACGATGATTTCAGGGTCTACATACATGGTGGTCAAGAGAAAGGATGATTTTCTTTGTGTCTGGATTACTACAAGAATATTTAAGACAAGAAAAATTACTTATTTTCAAGTAATACTGTATTGATGGCCCCTATTGCTTTGCTTTTCTGAATGTGACAAGAGGACTACTAACAAAGGGATGTGAATGTGATTGGTCCATGGAGAGCCAATCAAAAGGCTCTGTCTGGAAGATGCCAGTCAGCAGGCCCATCAATATGGCAGGGAGCGAATGTAAAATCACCTTTACTCCCCAATTTCACATTTTTAGCAAGATGAAAAAAAGCGGAAGTAGAGAAAAATCCTAACTGTGATCCTCTGTGATGGAACTTTAGGGAAATATTTCCCCCATCCATTTCTGGAGATGAATAGAGCAAAACCATTATTGAGGAAGGGCTTAGGAAAAAAAATAAAAACCACCACCAAACAAAACAGCAAACAACCCAGTCCTCACCTCTAAATACAGTCGATGGCGAAGACTTATTTATATGGTCTTTCAAAGAATGAACAAAATGCATTCTTTTTAATGTTTCCCTACTGCTCCTGAAAATAAATGACTCTGCCAAGATAGGCAATGGGGCTATCCATACCTCAGTGATAGGTGCTTTGTTGAACTGCCTCACTCACTGGCATAATTTCCAGAAGTTAGGCTTCTAAGCATAAAATATTCTATGTTTGTCCTGAATATTTTGCAACATGAGACAAGCTCAGTACAATTTATGCTTCAGTGTGTCCTACAGCAACTGAGATGTCATATTGCACAATGCTGAAGGTAAATCTACAGTAATTTATTGTATACCTTTAGAGTGGGTTACTTTTACCTTGTTAAATGGTTCCATTGCCTCTGAGGGGTTATTTGCATATATTTAACAGAATGCAGACCTGGCCACATTTGTTTCTAATGTCTAATTAGATGTGAAGGAACCTTGACTTTAATATTATGCTTTAAATTTAACTCTGGTGAACTGTGACTGAAAATGATATTACAGTCTATTAGGTATGATCTGGAAAAATAAGCATGTAATTTGTAGTATTATTATTACAACCCCTTTTACTGCATATGTTTCAAACACTATTATAAAATGAATGTCACTACCATTACAATTTTGACATTTTAAATGAAACTGGATGAGGGGTCATAAAATTTAAATAAAAGAATATTCCATACTATTAAAGTTAAGGCCTTTTCATTTCCCCATAAACTTGAAAGTCTGTATTTAATCTGTTTAGCTAGTTAACTAATCGGTTTTTGTTAATGCTGTGGCAGATAATTTTGCATGGTATATGAAGCACTTCTTTTTTAGTGAAGATTAACCATTAAACTTTAATTGGCATTCACAATTTAATGGTAATCTGCACGACAGACTCGCATTTGTGATTTTTAAGTGTTAAAGGAGATAGGCAAACATCATATTTTGAAGGCCCCCCAAAGTTTCCTGGGTTATAGTTGTTCCTGTAACAACGCTATGTTCAGGGTCATTTTCAACTTTTATGGTAAGTTCTCAGATGAGTTTCTAGAAATGCCCCTGAAGTGATGGTATGTGGACAGTGGTGTTTTTGTGCAGGCAATGCAGAAATGATAGGTGACCAAGGACTTGGGTCTGGCCGGTGGCTCAGTGATTCTGGCATTTGCAGGAATAGATCAAACCTGGGTCTTTGTCACAGTGATAAGGGACTCAGTACTGGACTCAGTAAGAAAATGAGGGAGGAGAGGTAGTGAGGAGACTTCAGGCTATACAAACCAATTCATTCCAGAAATGTGTTCTGAGTTCCTGCCATATTCTGGGAATATGATCAGTGCTCGAAAAACATGCCATTCTCTCATGAATGTTGGCTGATATTTTTATTTATAATAATGAGTGAGATGAAATTCAAACAACAAAGATGCATGTTGGAACTTTGCTCTTTCAGAGATTCTGAGAGCCATTTTGCTGAAATACAATATTTTCCAGATATTGGAGGACTATTTCTTTGATTTTGTTGTTGTTGTTGTTGTTATTCAAAATGTAAGGGCTACACACTTAATTCACTCTTAAACATAGTCTACATTATTAATATTCTTCCCATTACTTTCATTACATCTAGATGATCAACAGAACCGTAGACCAAGTCCTGACTTGTATAGCATTTGCCAACGTCAGTGGTGTAAATTCACCACCCATCATGGCTAATGTTAAACTATCAATATGACATCACTGAATATGGAATTGGGAAGAGATTCTCAGTAGCCCACTGTTATAGAGGAATCACACAATACAGACTGAGTAAATGTAAATAATCTTAAGAGCTTGGCTAATATTAAAATGCACCATTGTACTAATGAGGTGATGAATTCTGAGTAATTGCTTTGTTTTAGTACAACCTAATTATAAGTATATATAATTTAATTTTTAAAATAATTGCTATGTTTATCAACTGGCTGGTGAAATCCTTGATAATATAACAATCTATATTCACAAGCTAGGATGAGTCAGCTATCACCCCTTCTCTGTAGAAACAGAAAGGTCTGCCAGTAGTATGGGGAAAAGATGATGGTGGTTTGACCTAGAGTGGAGATAATAAGATGTAGTTGGAATTGGGATGTTTTGTAGAAAAAACTAGAAGAATTTACTGATGAATTGGATATGAAGGTTGCCCTTATTGCCTTAACATCCTCATGTTTGTTTGAATTTAGAACATTTTTTTTGGGTCTACATCTGTAATTATGTTTCTGTCACTTTTAAGCAATACAAATAAATGTTAAACAGGTGAGCATATTTAACATTAATCTCATAACACAATTAACATTATTAAAACTGGAGATGAATAAGCCCAATTAAAATAGCATCAGGGATTTGTAGAAGCGTAGATACTTGTGTTCTCTTCTCAAACCTCTTCAAACTCCAGATGTTCTTTCTTTGCTCTCTAAGTACGCACTGATGTTAGCACATTAGTATTTGGGTACATTGAAAAGAAACATGCATAATGAATTATTTAGAATGAGCAGAGTTTTATACATTTGAGGAAGGTACACCTCTACAAATAATTTTAATGTCTTCAAAGAAGATCTGTTCTTGAGAACTCTGATTTCTCTTTACTCAGTCACATCCTTCTTATTTTCCACTATAATGCATATTTTAGCACATGGATCCACAATTTCAGGAGGGATTGAATGTTTACTACTTATCATCATAAATAAGCCATTATGTTTTAAAGATAGAAAAGTTCACAAAATCCACATTCATTTTAGAGGAGTAATTGAATCACAGATCTGCACTCTAGCTGTCATCCTGGTGCCGAGTTAGGAACATAGCCCATGTCTTTTCAGTAATTAAAGGAATTATGAACATCCACTGATGCTCTGTGAACATGCCCCACTCTCTCTGGGTGAGTGTTAGAAAATTTCAATAAGTGATGATTAGATTAGATTTTAAATTACAATTCAAATTAGAAATGATATTAATAATTGTGTGTCTTACTCTCCCAAAATGAGTCTGCTTATGTTTTCCCCCTTTTGTGATTCAGTTATAAGCTTAACATTGATTCCTCCTGTTTCATGGACTTTTTTTTTTTTTTAAGAATTAATATAGAAATTGACTCCCTGGTTTACCTAAATAATGTTTTCATGCTATCAGTGCCTTGCTGAATATCTAAAACTTAAGGAAGTCATAGCAGATCAATGCCTCTTTCCTTTACATTCCAAGTAGAGATGTGGGATTGAAAAGGTAACTGGTCACTTTCCAGAGAAAAAGTTAGACTTCCCTACTACAGCACTTTGCCTTAATCAAACACATTTGATTGTCTCCTCAGTGAGAGCAGTTGGCAATAAATAACTTACACTTTGTATCAGTAGTTAAGCTGAAATAACCCTGTGCTATGGGGCCGGGGGACCCAGATTTCAGTCTTGTGCTTTCAACTAACTATGTGGTTATTGGAAGACCCCAGTTTCAAACTTTCTTATCAGTAAAAATAAGGGAGTAACTTGAATTCTAAGATTTGTTAGATTTGTAGGATAATCCTCAAGTTTTTCATTTATTTTCATATCTTACATGAAGAATCTGAAAAATAGCAAGATGTCATATCTATACAGAATGTGTCAAAATGTGCTTTTCTTTACCGTAAACATCAATTATTTGAAAAACAACCAACCAACCACAACTTATTTTAACCGCGTGAAGTCAGTTCCAGCAAAAATGATCTAATATGAGGCAGTTGGAGGTGTCTCCCATGTAAGTTAACTGCTTTATTCAAGAAAGTGTTCAATGAACTTTAGAAATAAAATATTTCCCATATAATGTCTTTGTCTCTTTGTTGGATTTTGCCTTTTCACTTCATTGGATATCAGTAATTAACTGAGAGATCCATTTGCCATCTTTCTATAGAGCCCTAATCCACTGACAGAGGTTATTTGATAGCATTCACCATACTTATTTAATTTCTATAGCTATGAAATACATCATCATATTTTATTAGCAGTCTCATTTTTTTTAATGTACTAGGAAGAAAATATCTACAAAATCCTTCAAAAACTGTTTTTGAAAGTTGAGCTAGATTAGGAGAATAAAGAACCATAGGCATTAAAAGGATTCAGAAAGCCAAGCAAGTGGGATAAAACAAAGATAAAAGACACATTCTTCTGCTCTTGGGCCCCATTCTGTGCTTAGCTTCCCACTGAATTTGCCACTCCAGAGAAAAGTGGTTGAGCTCCCGCATCTGGTCTTTTCAGAGCCCCACATATATCTCAACGGCAACCACCACAAGACATCAGGAGGTGAGGAGGCTTGTAAGTGGGTCTCCGATTGCTCTCATTTCTCACATCTGGATTGTTTCTGCCCCCACCTCAACATAGCCCTTGCTGCCTGCTGCACCTTTCATCGTGTGGCACTTGGAAAATTGCAATTCCACTTCTCCCTCTTCTTGACACTCCATTCATTAAAGTGACCCCCGAAATCCTCCCATGCTGAAGGCATCCAGGTCTTCATGGACCCAAAGCTCTGTACTGACTCCAGATGACTGGAAACCTTTCACACTCGCAAGTGTGAGTGTGCTAACATGGCCCCAGGAACATATCCCAGCACACCAAGGACGAAGTCCTCCTGCCTGTCATGTCCCTACTTTCCAGACTGTTGGTTTTTCCTCTTCCTCCCCTCACCTTACAGTAACCAACTCTTTCTTTACTGCCCTCCCAATAGAACTTTGTTCTGCCTCCACCCACTTCTTGAAAATACTTAAATATTTTTCTTTCATGGGCGCCTGGGTGGCTCAGTCGTTAAGCGTCTGCCTTCGGCTCAGGTCATGATCCTAGGGTCCTGGGATCGAGCCCCGCATCGGGCTCTCTGCTCTGCGGGAAGCCTGTTTCTCCTGCTACCATTCCCTCCGCTTGTGTTCCCTCTCTCGCTGTGTTTCTCTCTGTCAAATAAATAAAATCTTTAAAATAAAATATTTTTCTTTCAGAAATAAAATTGTTCACATTGGTAGATTTGGTCATGGCCTCTAGTAAAGTAAGGCTCACTTTGGTTTTCATCAAATAGTTGTACACATTTCATGGGAGATGGACATGTTTTGTTAGAAGTTGGATGTTGAACTTGAGCTTGTACTTGTAGGTTCTTTCTACTTCTTCACAAAGGAGAAAGCCTGGTTTCTCCCTATTGTTTGATCCCCACAACCTTGCCGGTATAAGCTGATTAAGGAGATGTTTTTGGTGCTATTTAAAATCCATTAAAAAAAAAACAAACTGTTTATTATGATTTAGAAGAGGAGGGAGTCAAACAAACTGAGAAATTTGAGCCATTCACAGCCCAATTATTTCCAGAATTCAAAGTGTGATTCTCCCTCTCTAATTACAACCTCTGTCCCCAAAGCTCTCTGACTTCCTCGCCCACAAACCTATTCTTTATCTCTATCACTCTCTTTATTTGGGCCTCCATTTGGTCCCAAGCCATTTCTGCCCCCCTCCCCTTGATTCCTTGCATAACTCTGCTGTATGAGCAGGCATCACAACCGTGCCTTAAATACTCTCCTACACCTTTACCTCTTTGGCTCCTCCAGTGTGCCGGGCCGAGTCTCGGACTCTGGGGAAATCCCGTTACCAAATCTTGGTTGTCCCTCAAATGACCAAAGTCATCCAAGACAGTCAAGAAAACATCTGTTAAAAAAAAATGATGCTGTCTCAGGTCAGCAGGGCCCCCACTGCTACTCACGATCCTTTTATCCTTAGATATTGATTAAATATCAAAATTCTGAAAAATTCATTTGGGTGGTCCCTGAAGTTAAGAGGTTGGTGCGTACGAGTTCATGGAGTCAGAGAATGTACAGAAGGAAATTCTGCAGCAGGATGGTCTGAGACAGGAGTGACAGACAGGGCCCAAGAGGGTCGGGTCAGAGGAGAGCCCAGAACAACCCGCTTGGCAGGAGTGGGCTGCTATTTGCACATGCTTGAATGTCTGTGCCCAGAGCCGACGAAGATAAATTCCACTGTGGTTGAACAAATAGGCTTTCCTCATCCTCAGCCAATAAATATCCCATATTCTGAATAGGCTCCCAATTGACTTCTTGGTACAATTTGAGTTGATGGTCTGCACAGCCGTGTAGAAATGAGGGCTTGGGTTACATCACAGACAACCTCTCTGACTATAATTGCCCCATTACAGAAGTGATCCACTGAGACGCCATTGCCAAAAGTCCCTCATCGTGAACTCCCCGAGACCGGATACAGACTGTTTTTGATGGAAGGCCAATCGCTTAGGGATTTACTGCCTAACGTTAGTGGTTCTAAGAAGGCAATGGAGCTTGCTTTCAGGACACAAGGATGGAACCATCTGTTTGCTCAGACCTTTGCCTGAGTGCAAACCTCATAGTTCCCAGAGGCTTTGTTGATGTTATTGTTATTGTTATTCTTCATTATTTATTGATCAAGAATACATAATGTATTGAGAGATGATAATGTTCATGGGAAATATAGTTTATGTGTATGAAAAATGCTCGACCTAATACACTAGACATAATGTTTGGAAGAATAGTGCTTCTTACCTGGTAACTGATGGAATTGGCTATTTGGAAGAAGTGGATTTTTATTATTTTTTCTTTTTGGTAAGAGTGTGCATCAAAAAGTAAACCACTCCAATTACATGAATCTTTGTCCAAATCATTTCATGTGTGATTGGCTCACAGAATTTACTTAATCCAGATCAGCTTGGATTCTCTACATAGTCCCTCACTCATGTCTTTCCCTGTCTTCCCATTCCCTTTTCTTTTCACTTATTCACTCCTTTATGCACCAAATATTTACAAGCATGCATTAGGTGTCAGAATCAAAGATTAATGAACTACTGCCATTATCTCAAAACCTTATCTTTTTTTTTTTTTTTTAAACCTTATCTTTTTAAAAAGGAGCCAAGACAATTTACCATAGATCACCTCCCTTCCTGGTCAAAATACACAGGCATTGCCCTTAAGGTTAATAACCTCATAATTAGTATTGTGGTTATGATCCTGAATAGCACAATTACAATAACATTTATTATTTACTGTATGAATGACATTAAAGGGAAATTGTTTTAAAGGTTTTGCTTAGAGTTAAATTGATGATATTATAAGTATAAATTTAAGTGAAAAATTTAAGTGAAAAAATTAAGTGAAAAAGTGAAAAATGTACAGAGTACAGAAGATTTTTCTTTATTTTCAGAGTTTCCTCTCCCCACATGGTATAGTTTTTCTTAAATTTTGTCTAGTTCTATCCTATTTTTGTGAGGATCTCTTGTCTAAATTTCTCACAATGGAATTTCCCAAGATTCAAGGATAGGTGCATACTTACAAATTATTCAACCAAAATAAAACCAAACTTGTTTTGGAATATTAAGCTTCTATAAAAAAATTAGCAATACTTTCATCTATTTTCCTTATTTAAAAATGTTGTCAATATGCTATATTATAAACGTAGTAACATGCTTTAACATTTAGTTACATAGAAGCTTTACCAAGTCTGCATCTGTGCTA
The DNA here is from genome assembly GCA_028646535.1 of Procyon lotor. Taxonomy (NCBI): domain Eukaryota; kingdom Metazoa; phylum Chordata; class Mammalia; order Carnivora; family Procyonidae; genus Procyon; species Procyon lotor. Next base: position 161,197,771 of record CM053604.1, on the reverse strand, counting down.
CCAGAAATTTTCAATAGTTGGGGACAATGTATTGACGTTTGTTTTCTGTGACCTTTGTAAACATCAATGTCTTTACAGAGGTTCAATAACTTCTTTTGAATTTGAATACTGAGAGTTAATGGAGAGAATACTAAAGAAAGACACAATTCATTGTTATACACATGCCCACATATACAATTTTATAGATGACACTTATTTTCTCATTCTTAATAATATTCACTAAGCCACTTGTTTATCGCCATGGAGTTAATCCAAATGGCTGGAATCAACCATACTGTGTATATCATCCATGGGATAGGCTGACTCCATTCACAGAAGCTGCTTTGAATTAAGAATATAATCGTGATCTGAATATTCTCTTGAAAAAGCATATATGAGAGCAAATGCATCTCTGAAAATTCTCCACAGTATTGGAGAATTTTCTTCTTTGACATTATAATTTTAGTGATTTCCAATTATAGTCCAATAATTATAGCTGAAGTGTATAAACAAACGTCCATTAATTAATTGTTCTATCCATGTGAATTACACTGAGAAACTTGAAAGATTTAAAAAATTTCATGTGTGTTCTGATATAGGAGCTATGAATTGGTACGTGAGGTTTGCAAGCATTTCTTGAGCCTTCTTATAATTCCTCCCAAATAAGGCCTTTGCTCACAAAGTAGCCATAAACTAAAATTTATCCATCATTCAAGCACTCATTCTTTTTCTTTTTCAAGTACTCATTCATTTCTGATCAACTAATATTTACTGAGTCAATACCAAATGCAATTCATAGTGCAATGTGTCAGACACACAGGGGTGAATGAGTCTCCTGAAACTGTATTTCTCTATTCCAGAGTTTAGTAAGGACTTCACCACCAGCCTATGTAGTGTCTTTGTGAGTTTAAGACTTAGGAGCACGGGCTGAATTTCAGCCACTTAGGACTCCTGACTAGATACTTTTCCTATAATAAGCATTTTCCTCATTCATACACAGCATCTTTGTGCGTGTTTATACAGCACAACAAGATGCAAGTTGTGATTAATTCTGTTCCAGAAAAAAGAGATAATCAGGGAAACCTATATAGCATGGGAGGCAGGTTTTCCAAATGATTTCCAGGGATCCTCCCCTTAGTATCCACACCTTGCGTAACCCTTCTAACAAACAGAATATTGCAGAAATGGAACGTCTCAGATTAAGTTGTAAAATTATTTCTGTCTTGGGTACTCTCTCGTGTGCTCTCCTTATCTCTCATTCTCTCTCATTACTTGCCCTGAGTGAAGTGAGCTACTGTGTCACAAGGCAATCCTATGAGAGGCCCACAAAGCAAAGGACCAAGAAATGCCAGCAGCCATGAGAATGACCTTGGAAGCAAACCACCCCCTCGACCCCACTCCCCTCTACCAGGTGGAGCTTCCGAATAAGTCCACAGCCCTGGCTTCTCATTTGACTGCATTTCACAAGACTCCTTGAGCCATAGGCACTCAGCTGTTACACCTGGATTCCTGCCCCACAGAAACTATGAGATAATGAAGTTTCTCATTTGAAGCCATCAAGAGATGCTATAGTCTCACTGTCTTTCTTGCCTTAGTCAATATATATATATATATAATATACATATATTTATTGACAGACAGTCTATATATATATATATATATATATTTTATTTTCAGTAGTTTTTATTTTTATTTGCACGACAGTCAAAATGGGTGTTCTTGGAAGACCCTCTCTCCTAGGCAGCTTTCTTCTAAGTGGTGACGTAAGGACCCCGGCTCCTTCTATGTTGTAACCATGCCTCCTTTAGGTTCTAGTTCTTTCCATTCAATCAACAGATTGGGTGAGATAAAAAAAAATAGATGGGGATTTATTTTATGGGGGATGGAATAGAAGGGAGTGGGTAGGGTTGGAAATGACCTATGCCACTTCTTTTTTTTTTTTTTTTT
>CM053604.1:161131992-161195345 GCA_028646535.1 Procyon lotor | reverse complement strand
CTTGATGTTCAAGGAGCTGCACTGAATGTATTTGAATTCATCAATGTAATTGATGAACACCATTTCCCTTGGTTTCTTGTTGAGTTTACTCAGTGTGTGGCACTGACAGAGGAAGGGATGAAAGAAAAATGGATCTTTTCTGACAGATCACCTCCTGTTGGCTGATTAAGGACCCCCAAGGTTCCTTGTAGGTTGCCCTCTCTAAACAGTTCTTTCTGAGATGCCACAACTGCTCCTCCCTTTCCTTCTCAGGCATGTGGGTTCGCCAATGCTCCCTACTCTTACTGATCTGAGTACTTCTGTGGTGTTCCCATCCACAAGTTCGCGAATAGTACCTTTACTCTCCTCAATATCTCAATTGCTCACTATGAGGTTGCCGTCTAGTTCCTGCCTAAATCCTTATGGAACAGAGACCTTTGGAATTTAGTACAATTTTATCCATTTCATATCACTGTTTCTATTCAAAACCAGTTTTCCTACATTTTTTTTTCTCCAGCTGAAAGAAACTCTACTAAGTTTCTGCTCCTAAACTTATGGTATAATTTCTGGAATTCAGGTGGAATTTGTAGCCTTTTATTTAACAGCAATTCTAAGTTGTGAGTAATTTCCATTTTAATCATAGAGGAAAAAATTAAATTAATTGTGCATGACAGAATTAGGTAATGCCATTACCATCTTTGTATATTACCAGAGCCATGGAGTCAAGAGCCTTCCTGATGATGAATAAACTGCTTGACTGCCCATTGTTGGTAGAACTAATAATTTTTTGAGTAGTTATTGAGTCCTGAAATTATTTAGGTGCTATGAAGAATGCAGATGAGATGAAAATAGATCTGCGCACTATTATAGGAGATGAACAACCTAAATAGTTCTCTCAGAAGTTGTGGTTCTTTTATGAATGGGAGTAGGTAAAAACTCACTAGGGTTAGAACTCCTATATCTTGATTTTCCATATTGATAACTCTTTCCCTCAAGTGTGTATCATTTTCCAAAATTCCGAGTCTTAAAGTACCCACTAGGATTTCAGACCTAACGACTTATATTTCATAAAAATGAATGTCTGTATTGAACAAATAAATGAATAATTGATTTCATGCTGTGTTATAGACATACTCTTCATGGAAGGTTTTTTTTTTTAAGTGTAGGAATTATAGATTAATATCTCTCAAACCATTCTGTATCTTGAATCATGAATATGATTAATAAATATATCCAGGTGTTCACATAAGGTTCTTGGGAGATTTATATAAGGAGATTGTAAGAAAAATGTGAATTTCAAATACAGATTTAATACTTAATGTACTTATCACTATGCAAAAACGACTAAGCTACCCCAGAAATTTAAGTGGGTTATTGCAACAGTTAGCCTTTGGTGCATAATAAATCACCCCAAAACACAGTGCCTTAACACATATGTATTTAACCCTTACTACTACCGGTCAGGAATTTGGGCACAGCTGGGTAGTTCTTCTGTGTTAAATTGCATTCATTCATGCATCCTGAGTCTGCAGCCAGGTTGGCGGGCAGCTGGCTAGTCTAAGCGCACCTCTGCTAGGAGAGCTCATCTCTGCTCCACATGGTCTCTCATCCTCCAGCAGGTTAGCCAGGCTTGTTCATCTGGCAGCTGGGCAGGATTCCAAGTGGGCCAGTAGAAGCATGGAAGAAAGTCCTAACATCGCTTCCACCACACTGAATGGGCCAAAACAAGTCATAAGGCAGATCAGATTCAAGGGGATCGAGAGAAATAGCATTTATGCACTCAGGGGAAGCGCTTCTGAATCCCAAAGCAAAAGGCACAGAGACAAAGAAAAGTGAGGGACTGTGACCATTTTGTCACCTATCAAAATTATATAATGAGAAGCAATGTGGACTGGGAATGATGAACCAAGTGCTCTATTGTGCTTTTAGTGACCAAAGGGGATGGGGAAGGAGGAAACATTGTTTTGCATGTATCAACACAGACAGATAGTACACACACATATGTAGATACTTGTGTTAGATATTTCTCAGATACAAGCAGACCTTTTGCCCCTACCAACATTCTAGCCTTGGTTCCCTCCCTGCTTTTTTGCCCGACATAGTCTTTCAATTTTTTTTCTTGGCTTTTCTGTACTCTCCCCTTCCTCCCTGACTCCCAGATCTGCTCTACTCCTTCTCTGAGTGAGTTTTATACTTCCCTGGTCTCTCTTATCCTACTTACTGTCTATTCCAAAATCTGGCAGAAACCAAGTCAATGAAGAAAACACTCAGTCATTTGGCAACGTGAAGAGGCGATTAGATGCCAGCTAGAGCTAGAGGACATTTTAGCCCCAAGTGTTGGAAATCTTACTGAAATTACAGACAGAACAGAGGGAGAAGTACTTGAAAGACTATTAGCTAGCCAGAGCTTGGCCCCATCACCTTTATTCCATTGCCTATTATAAGAAGGCTTCCATGTTCTTGCTAAAGCCGGTGTGAGTGGAAGGGAGAATGGATCAATGAGCATCTATGTGAGAGAGTTCCTCAGAAATAATGAAAGCTTGTCTCAGCCCTTTAAGAATAAGACCTAGAGAAAGTGATTCCCAGAGCATGACGGAATGCTGGATGCAGGTGAAAATGAAGAAAAGGATTTCAAATTCCACTGATAATCCGTAGTGCGGCTAATCTCCGGATGGTTACTGAGATGTGTATTGTAATTGGAAGCACAAAAGTAGCCATTCGTTACATTCTATTCAGAACTCAATATTGTACTCAGACACATACTAGGCTATTACTCAAACCTCTATTTTCTTTTTTTTTTTTATTGTTATTCTTTTAATGCAGACCTTGCCCCTTACCCAAAGCCAGGATTGTGACTCCACTGAGGGTTTTTCAGACATCATTAACCACAGGAAGAGAACATAACACAGCAGAAACTTGGGATTGAATAACAACCTTGAAATTCAAACTGACATCATGTATTATTGTTTGCATTATATACTAAACAGTTATTAGGAACAATTAGCAATTAAAGACTCTTAGGTGCAGTTATATGGTTTTCTACAATATATCCTGAATAGCAGGATAAGTGCTTTGGCTGCAAGCCAATCGTCAAAAAGCCCTCAGAAAACTCTAATCTAAAATGTGTGCACCTTTATGGCCATTGAATGAAGCACGTTAATCAAGCAAAGCCACACACAGGATGAGGAGACTTCAGGTGTATGCTTTCACTATGAAGCAAATTTCCATTTATCCAAAATCAAAGCAGTCCCTGAGAAATAATCAGATTTATGCTTGTTTTTGTTTTTTTTTTCCCACTTAACTCCTATGAAAAAGAGATATATGGTAAACATAGAAACAGATACGCGGAAATATTCTTAGAGGAATATATCCTGATACCAGGACAAATTTAGTATAATCTCATCAGTTTTGTATTTCTATAGTACCTGATAGGGATATTTGGTGGTTAGCACCATGATCCTGAGGCCCTAAATATTCTTTCTGAAGCATCAAAATGAGATTATATCATGGTCAAGCTAATTTTCATCCTAAGTGTAGTCTACCTATATTTAATTCCTTGAAAATTAAATAAAATATAGTATTTTTAGTTTGTTTTTTTGTGTGTGGTTGTTTGTGGTTTTTTTTTTTTTTTTTTTAGTTTTTTTTAACAATATTCATCCTGTCAAAGGGCCACATTCCTAGTCCTATTCAATAAATTCAATTTTTTGTTTTATTATATATTGTATTTAATTTATTTATCTCAGTGCTAGCTTTAGTTTATTCACCTTTAATTGTTACAAAGATTTTTTTTTTGTTTCCAAATCAAATTGTTTATATAAAATGATCATATACTAAACTGATCTCAGTCTTTAGCACAGTTTTAAAGAACAGGGAATGAATGAAAGTGGGTGTCCAGTTCTAGAGAGTACTCATCAGTATGGAAAAATAGAGAAACATGTTACCTAGAGCATAATAAATTCTCAGTTTCTCACTAATCTCTATTACTCAGATCTTTGGAATCATCTGTAATATAAACATCTGATCGTTACTGAATAACCTAAGTTACATCCTTCTAAATTCCAAAGTGCTAATAAAAGCATTAGGGATGGGAGGTAGAACCTAAAAGCCTAGGGGACACGCAACCTGAACCCCTCAAACTTTACAAACATTCAAGGGACCTGAGTGAACCAGTAGATACATTTAAGCTTGATAGAAATGCAAAATTAGATATGTAAAATTAGATATGCAAAATTAGATACGCAAAATTAGAAGTGAAGTTTGCATTACCAAGCCTTGTTTTTCTATCATGAAAATACAAAAACAGATGCTCGGTAGCAAAATACTGTATGGAAAATAGTAACCAGGAGCCAGGTACTCTGTGTAAGCTCTAATTTCATATTGAAAATGAAAAATGACCCTGAATGCAGTTTTGAATTTTCCCAAAACGTGGACTTAAGAAAATAATCTGTGAGTTTGGTATGTTAATAAGGGATTTCGTTCATCTGGCTGTAGACTCACCCTCTGCTGCCTAGAGACTGCATTCATGGGTTGGGTTTCTCCCGGAGCCCTAGAGCCCTGGGCTTGCTTTCTCTTGTGCAGGAGCTAAGTCATTTCCTTCGGTAACTGAAGGTTTTCTAAGATATGTGTTCTTCTCATGCTAACTGAGTGAAGAATAATCCCCATTAGGGAGTGAGGCACAAAGGTCTTTTACATGGAGATTGAGTACAATTTTTTTTTTTAAAGATTTTATTTATTTGACAGAGAGAGAGAGAGGGAGATCACAAGTAGGCAGAGAGGCAGGCAGAGAGAGAGGGGGAAGCAGGCTCCCTGCCAAGCAGAGAGCCCGATGTGGGGCTCAATTCCAGGACCCTGAGATCACGACCTGAGCTGAAGGCAGAGGCTTTAACCCACTGAGCCACCCAGGTGCCCCCAGACTGAGTACTATTGCTTCAATGAAGAAATGTCTTGGATGCCTCTGGGTCTTTCTTTGCTGCTAGTGATAGGCACTTCCAGAAGATGGAGCTATGACTCAGTCTGAATTCTTACATCTTCTTGGTAGGGGGGTAGTTTTGACACCTTAGAATTTCTTTTTAGCAGCTTAAAAAGTCATTATGATTGGATGGCATGGGAAGGTAGGAAATGGGTTAAAAACACAAATACGTAGATTAAGTACAAAAAAGTTCCCTAATTTAGAGCACTAACTTAGTGTAGAAAAATCAGAAAGAATTGAAATCCACTAGAACTGTTGGATGGAACCCAGTATTTACAACCTCTTTCAGAAGGAGAAAGAAAAAAATAATTTTTTTTAGAAAAGGAAAAAAAAAATAATAAAAGCAGAGTCCTTGGTGGTGGTGTTTTGTTTTTAATAGAAGATCCTCATTCTAAAATCTGATGAGAGAATATTTTAATATTATAATTATAATATTATAATTTTATATATTATAATTGTAATATATAATATTTTATTTTATATATAATTATATATATGAATATATAATTATAATTATTATAAAATATATATAAATCATTATATATAATAATTATTAATATATAATAATCATATCAACAATATAATCATTATATTGATTATATTAATAATATAATTATTATATATTTATATATTAATTATATATTATATATAATATAATAATAATTATATATAATATATAATTTTAAATTATATATTATATAACATATAAATATTATATAATAAATTATTATTTATTATATAATGAATATTATATAAATATAATATATAATTATTATAATAATTTTATATATAATAATTATAATATTATAATATTATATAATATAATATTATAATTATTAAAATGGTGCTATTTTAGATTTCCCATCTGTTTACCCCAAAACATTTTTTGCTTACACATCTCCACTTTCACCTGACTTTTTTTTTCTTTTACCCTTATTAGTAGTGAGGGTGTTATTGTACCTCTCATGAATTTGAAGTATGTGCTTTCATCTCATTATATACTTTCTATATGAGAAGCATTGTTTATGGCAGAAATTTCAGAAATACTTAACATCCGTGACAATAATAATCTCATTTGAATACTTTTATAATTACAGAATGCTGCCATGCTTTTAGCCTTCTTTGACATCTGAGTGTGTGAACGTGGTATTACAATGTACTCAGTTTTCCAGTGAGTTTACACAGGGAGGTCCCCTTGTTGGGCAGTGGGGGAGTTTCGTTATAATCTGGATCTTTGGATTTCTAACCTTATGCACTGGTGCAGGTGCAGTGAGGTGTCTTTGCTCTTTTGTTTGGAGTGTGTGTGCACACACACACGAGGATATGAGAAGCTTGATTTCTATGGGCACTGTGAACATACTCCTGTCTACCACAACTGACCAAGAATGCCAACTATTATAGACTTGTCACTGAACCTGTGTGGCCCATCTATTTTGCATCATCTTAGATATTAATAGAAGTGTAATCAAGCCACTCTTTTTACAATTTCATGTCACAATTTCATCACATTTTTCTGTGATTGTTTTTAATTTATGAATGATAACATTTGGGGTTCGTGTCTCCCCTTTCTCCAAAGCTTCAAAAGTTCTTCACAGTTGTTGATTCCCTTTTGTATTTAAAGCCAGAAAAGTGGTGATGTCTGATCACTGCCTGGTAAAATTAAATTACTGTAAAGAGAAAATGTTAAGTTTTCTCCTAATGAGATGATGTTTTTCTTTAAATTTTAGATATGAATGTGAATTTTATATAGAATCTAGATAAATATATAGATTTTCTCTGATTTCTAGCACCTAGAAATATACTGACCAGGTACAAATGTTGTACATCATACTAGTTGTTTCTCAATATATACTATTTATATGATAGGAAGAAACCTAGACTTTGATTCCAGACCTGAGCTTAAATTCTCGCTCTTTCTTTTGCCCACTCTGTAACTCGGACAAGCCTTGGTTTCTTCCACTATAACATGGCCAAAGCTGGATGTGTGTGAATATTGAATAACCACAGATAACTTTAATACCAGTAATATATCTAAGGGCAGGCCTGCTTCAGGACACACTTTCTTCACTCATCTTTCTTTCTTTTCCATGTAACAGTTTTGTCAATGTCACTGCTCTAGTATTAGGGTGTTCGAGTGCTTTTAGTTTTGGTCTGAATTTAATGGTGGGAAACAGGAGATTTGTTTTGCCAAAGAAATGAGAATTTACTGACTTTCCAAATTGTGTACATTTTCTTTTCTTGTTCTCAATTTGAGTTGAGAGCATGTAAATACTACTTTTGGAAGGCTAGGGGGAAGTGAAACAAGATGAAAATGAAATTATCTCCCAAAAGGATTCCCTAATAATCTCTAGTGTTTCAGGCAAGTGGGGTGAGTGGCTTCGTAGGAAAGCCTCCTTGGAACGAGCCTTGCAAATCAACCTGCCTGCGCATCTTCGCCACCGCAGAAAATTGGCTCCGAAATGACTCATGTGTGAGCTCTACCTGCGTGTTTTCAGTTGTCACTAGCCTACTCAGGGGACCAAAGAAGAAAGCTTTTTTCCTGGACCAGCAAGTCTACAGGGGTCTGAAAGTGGGGATCTGCCAACACAAAATTAAAGTAATAAGGAAGGCACACTAACAAAGGCTCTTTTTCTTTTAATAAACATAAAAAAAAAAAAAGCTGTCCCATCAGGCATGACTTTTTCCAAGTGTTACTGCAGTTAGCGCTTTTAAAATTCTCAAAATATAAAATACGAGAGAAAAGAAAATGTGACATTTCACTTTTTGTATGTTTTTCTTCAGAGTGGTCTCATATGCTAATTATACATAGAACTTATGCTGTTTACTTTCACCTACAAGTTACAGATTCAAGTTAGTGAAGGTGTCAGTGTGCTACACATAGGGTCGCATCATTAATTATACATTTTATAGCTTTTGGGTGAATTTAATGCAGGATAGGCCAAATGCTGCAAATGTACTTTATAAAATTGCACTGTTAGATAATGGATTTTTTTTTTCTCCTAAATCAGCGCTCTCTTCTCTAATTCAGCTCCATCTCTGGCTGATTATTTTGGCTTCTCATTTTCAGGGTAGCCCTTGAAAGACATAATTTAATAGAAAAAAAAAAAATCACAAACTGGACACTCTCAATCTCATACCCTGATAAAGGAAGCCTATAGACTAACATTAAGAGAGGTGAGAAGAATATAAATGATATGCGATTTCAGAAAGGAAAGAGCAGACATTTACATTTCTTCTCTCTCATTCAGTAGCATTAATTCTTATTTCTTATTAATGAGGGCTGACACGGCGCCCACAAGACAACAGCGGTTAAGTGCTGGCCCTGCCGAGAGATTCTGTAATAGTTTCCGTCTCCAGACCTTGCAAGCACGGTGACTTTGAATGCCTTGCGTTGGAAGACGAGGATGATAATGGCAAGGAGAAAACCACCCTTTGCTGTGGGGAGCTTAGGAGCAGGATAGGGAAATACGCCATTCATCATACTGTTATTGAAGTACATGCACACTCATTGCTCAATTATCGCTGCTAATGAAGAGGGGCAGTAGACTGAGTAATACAACGGCAATGGCAGCGAAGACCATTTATAGTCGAGTCAAAATGACTTTTTGTACTTACATTTGAATATAATTGTGTCTGATATTCTGGGGCTCCTAGCTGAGCGCCCAACGGGCGGGAGTGTTCCTGCAGACGCACTTGGTCATCCTTCCCAAGGGGAAGCGTAGGAAGCCCAGGTGCCCTAAGGTTGCTGGGTGGCTGGGGCTGTCGGTTCCCCAAACCAGTGCCTGGCCCAGCTCTAGTTGGCTGTGACCTCCAGGGCCTGCGCTGGTGGAGCAGAGAGGCGTGGAGCGCGGGGGGGGGGGTAGAAGATCACCCTCGCCTGGCATTCACTGCCTGTAAGGCAGGGCGGATAAACAAAGAATAATGCCCTGGAACTGGAAAACATTTGAATGAGACTTTCAAAAGTTGTGTGAGAAACCCAGCTCACTAATACAGTCCCTTGACCAGAAGTGGACCACCTCGCTGCTCTATTTACCGGAATCCAAGTGCGGATTCACTGAACCCAAGTACCTGTTTCAGCCGTGCCTGCCTTGTAATGCAATTAACGATATGTATTTGCATTTCTTCAAACTCTTGTGTTTCCTACTTTTACCCTGTTGATGGTTAGGTCTAGTTTTTAAAGTGGGGAGGGGAGCATGGTTGGGAATTACAGCAGCTGCCTAAGGAGACGGCAGATGCTTGGGGATCGGTGTGGCAGGCTGGAAATAGCTAGCTCTGCGCTGGGAAGGTTGCAGAGGTCTTGCAGTGTTGCCGGAATCAGAGGGCAGTATTGAGGGCTGAGATTATTTTATTACAGAGAGACTGAACATCGCAATACACACACACACACATATGCACAATCTTAACATATTGACTTCTATTTTATTTTTGTCAAGAACCTTGTTCTTCTCTTTTTTCATTTTTTTTTTTAAATACCAGATCACAGATTGCCTTATTTCAAAGCCACCATTGCATCATTATAAGTGTATTGTTTAGGAGGATGTCAAACTCTTCCTGATGTAAGTGAAAAATCATTTACTAGCAGATAAAGGTACTAACTGAATGAAGGGTAACAGTGGTAAAAATTACACATTGTTTTAAAAGTTGCTCAAAGAAGACATGTGCAGGCTGGTAGGAAATTATAAAAACTTTATTCAATGAATACCAACTGTTTGAGTCCATTCAGCCTGCTACAACAAAATACCACAGGCTGGATAGCTTAGGAACAACGGGAATTTATTTCTCACAGTTGTGGAGGCTAGAAATCAGAGATCAGAATGCCAGAAAGTTTGGACAAGGGCTCTCTGCTGGGTTGTACACTTCTCATTATATTTTTCATGAAAGGAAGGGCCAGGAATCTCTCTGGAGCCTCTTTTATGACAGCAATAATCTCACAGACAAGGATTTCTGCTCTCATGGCTTTTTCACCTTCCAAGACCCTACCTCCAAATACCATCACCCTGGGTATTAAGATTTCAGCATATGAACTAGGGAACACATTCAGACCACAGCACCAACATTCTAGACACAAGCATTAATGATGAAGCCTGGGAAAAAGGACATAATTCATAGCTTCAGTGTATTTCTATCTAATGGGGGAACTATCACCCTGAGATTTATATAACATATAAATATGTATATACACATATATACGCATATATATATATATATGCAACATATATATGCATATACACATACACATACATTTATATATATACACATACACACACACATATATACATACACATACACACACATTTATATATATACATACACACACACATATATATACACATATGTATTTAATTTTGGCTATATAATTCAAACACTTGTGAGTAGGGTAAGCTCAAGACTTATAAGTTCAGGGTAATAAATTTGTTTCATCTTTGTATATTTCCAGTTCTAGGTAAGTTCTTATATATTTAAGTATATCTAAAATATTTACTGAGTTGAAATCATAAGTGTTTTATGCTACTCAAAGGTAAACAAATGGTATTCATCACAAAAAAAATGTGCCGAAAACAAGCTGATTGTAGGATAGTGAAATAGCCATTCTTACCATATCATAAATCTATTTTTTTTTCTTTTTAATTTTTTTCTTGTCTTTTTTTTTTTTAACTTAGAATAGTACATGGAACTCAGGTGATTTGTTCTTTTAGTCATGAGTTTTTAAATTACAAGTAAGTAATGAAATCCTAATAGCTTATGCAAATATATTACTTTGTTGGCTATCACAAAAAAAAAAGTCCATAGGTAATGGCTTCAGGCATAGTTGGATCTGGCTGCTAAAACACTATTTTCAGGGTTTTCTTGGATCTGCTTTCCTCTCTCTCTCTCTCTCTCTCTCTCTCTTTCTCTCTCTCTCTCGGCTTTATTTCAGGCACTCTCTTTTTTCATGTGACAAGCATCAGTAATTCAGGATTACATACTGAATGATGAGGAAACCCAGCAATGAAAGTGCTCATTTCCATTAGTTCTACCAACAGCATCTGGGCTGACACTTAGTGATTCTGATTGACTTGTCTTGTATTGTATTATATATTGTATTATATTCTGAGTCAGTTTCTGCAGCCCCAGGGAAATGGGCCATGCTGATTGTCTGGACTCGGCCACTTTTTAGAATGGGGGTCTTAAGTCCCAAAGGAAAGTTAAGATGCTTCTAGGAAAAGTGGACGAAATGGTTATCATGCAGACAAAACAGCAGAAGTCTAAGAAAATCTTGAACAGAGCAAGCATTTAATATTCATTTAACGAAACTTTGAGATTTCTTAACTATCTTTGTAGGCAGACTATCAAGAAGACATTTTATTTACATATAGGCACTTTGGAAATTCGAGTCACAAATTTGTGTTTGGGGATAAGGCATTTTTTCTAGTATGTAAGGGAAAATTGTAATAGAAATTGAAGACCAGTGAAGTTTTATTCCTGCGTGAACCAGCCCTTCCTTCGGGGATTTCTTTACTCAAATCTCTTATCACTGATGCCTTTCCTGACTACTGTCTATGAAAGAAACGATGCTTTTACAAGCCCCTCCTGGCAGCTCCAGCACAATCTAGTCTTTCAGTTTATTTTCTACATAGTTTTATCCCAATTTGGTATATTATATATTTATTCATTTTATGTCCTTTCTATTTATTACATCTCTTACCACACATTGCAATATGAATCCCATGAGAAGCATATCCATTTCTCACTGTTCACCTAGGTGACTGGTACATATTACATGAATAATATATTGTGGTGGATGGATGGATGGAAGAAGGAAAGAAAGAAAGAGCAAGCAAGATGCTTTAAGATACCAAATTAGATGTTCAGAAGCCAAGGGAACTGAAGCCTATGGGTCAATTAATATGAATAATAATGTTATTAAGATTCTTTTTAAAATGTTAGCTTTAAAGTGTTAGATGGGAATCTAAATCATTTTAAAATGTAGAAAAGAATGAAAAAATACACAATGCATCAACTTTTTTTAATTATAAAATTGTATTTATTAGTATAAATTCAAAATATTAATTTTTTATCGGGTGGGGATCATACTGATACTATTTTTACTCTAAATTATGCTTTTGCCTTGTTCTCAATGTATTATCAAATTTAATTAATATTTCCAAAGTCTATTTAGTATAGTAATGTAATAGTAGATAAAAAAATAATAATAAATTGCATTGTGTCCACACATGCATAGAGACCATATAAGGTACAATTGAGATTATACAAATCAGTTCTATAGTTTGTATAGAACTATACAAACTAGTTCACTAGTGCCAAGTGCCTATCTGAATTGTCAGTGATACATTGTAGTTTAAATGTTTTTTACCAACCAGTGTGTGTTCCCCCCACACTGTCCAACACTGTTCAGGGAGTGAAGATTGATTTGTATCTATTGGAAAGATAACTAAACAACAAAAATGAATGCATTATAGTCAAATTTAAGTTACTCAGGTTGTTTCTTACTTCCTAGTCTGTGTAACAGAGAACTAAGGAGTTAAACCCCTATTCGGAACCAGTGCAAACCCTCTCTCCTCCCAGAATATTTTAATCTTCCTTCGAGGAGAATATTTTGTCACTCAAGGTCTACTTCTCTTGAGGCCATGTAACATATAGCATGTTTGGAGTATCTTTTGTATTCCTGTATTAAACTGTCATTTGTTTTACTTTCCAGAAGTATAGGCCAATAAGTGTGATATGACGATAAGTGTGGGAACAAAAAATGTGACGTGTATGAACAAGAAAATGCCACGTGTACGATACCAGGGTGTTACATTTAAGAATATTCTTCTTTGTCTTAGCGATTCTCCATAGCCTTTTCTGTAATGTCAGACCATGAATAAATTTATTTTCCCAATATAAACTCATATTTATCATTCCATCTACTTAAAAATTTTCAGTGACCCTCCACTGCCTCCATTATAAAGTACAAATACCAAACTTAGGTCAGTAGGCACCACCTTTTATAAAATATTTTATCCTTCTCTCATATTCCATTGCATAAAACTTGTTCAGAGCAAAAGTCTTTAAAAAAAAAAAAAAAGATTTTATTTATTTATTTGAGAGATAGAGAGAGCACAAACAAGGGGAGCAGCAGAGGGAGAGGGACAAGCAGGCTCCCTGCTCAGGGGGAGACAGAGTGCCCAACAAGGGGCTGAATCCCAAGATCATGACCCGAGCCAAAGTCTGATGCTTAACCAACTAAGCCACCCAGGCGCCCTGCCCTCCTCCCCGAGTCAAAGGGTTCGCCTTGATTCTTGCTATCTTGCAGCAATGAGGTTTTTTTTTCTCATCCATGTGTTCTGGTATAAGTCCTAAATGTTCAAGCTCCATCTCTGGTTCCAATTCCTTCATGAAGCTTCCTGAAATTCACAAACCACCATGTTTCTTCCATATGTTGGTGTAGCCCAACATATTTCCCCATATGTTGGCAGCCCCACTAACTTATTAAATCCTGAACATAGTGCAAATTTTGGATTCCTAAAAATTAGCTGATAATGAGTACTCATTAGATTTTGCTGAGGCCAGTGACAGTGATGATCATGGTAAGAATTATGGTTTAGAATATGTATTGGCTTGGAATGCGGGCATATATTCAGAAGAAATATGATAAAACTAAATAAAATAGTTCACTAGTGGGAAAAATCATTTTAAATATAAGTATTATTTTTTATTTTTAAGTATTTTTGTATTAAAGTATTTTATCATAGCATTTGTGATACATATACAGTGACGATTCTAATATTAGGAATTAAATAAAATGATTTAAAATTAGGAATTAGACAAAATGATGCATGGTATGTATGTCATATATTTTACACTCCAATATATTTTTAATACAACCTTGCCATGATATTCATATCCTTAACATTTCTTTTACACTTTTGTTCCTATGATAGTTGTGCTTAAAATATCATAAGATATAATTGCATGTATGCCATGGATCCCTGTATTAAAGAGTTTGAAAAAATTAATACGTTATTGTTAGATTTTTCTAAGTGTTCATAGTGTGGGATGGCCCAGTTCTTTTGTGCTAAATCTTTTCGAAATTATTCAACTCCACTGAGGTAGAATCTATTTCTCTTTCTCCTCTAATCTAACCCCCAGGGCCACTGTTATATGAGCATCTTATCCTGCTAAATTAAGAAGCCCATCCTTGTTGTTTTGCATATACCTTATTTAGGCCATCAGCAGACAAAATGGAAATTGTATTTTGTAACCCACAGTGTGGTCCACAGGGGAAATGAGGAGTTGATAAGTATATATCCAGTACACTGGATAAGTGATAATTAAAATCGGAGCACAGAAACACAGAAGGAAACTTGGAATGAAATTGTCAATCTGAAAATTGTCGATTTAAAAATCTAGCCTAATTTCCTACAAACAGTGGCTCTCAAGAATCTTGTCAAAGACCCACCTCTGCCCTCCTGGGTTCAATTTAGAACAAGGGGAAAAAAAGTAGAGAGAAATCTTGTCTTTATCGCCTGGAGCCCTCTTGGTGCCATGATAGTTAAGATGGTGTTGGCATTTCCCTTATCTTCTGGGATCGAATGTAGCATAAAAGGTCAAAGACCTGGGTGTTTACCAGTTATAGTCATCAGTTAGTTAACCAATTAGTTACTTTACTTTTTGGGTCAGGTAAGAAAAGTGTATTCTTCCCCTTTAAAGAAAGACTTGAATTATTTTTTATTCCAAACACTCAGGGCTCAAATACAGTCTGACACATTTTCTCCAGAAGCTAGACATTTATGTATGGATGTATACGTTCTTATCTTTCCAGTTTCTACAGCTATAGCATTCTACTACAAGAAATGCAATTCTATAATTATTGAACTAAGAAAATAAAGAGGACATATATGGGCCAGTTGAATGCTTTACATTTTTATTTTATTTTATTATTTATTTTTTAAGTAGGCTCCACACCCAGCATGGAGCCCAATGTAGGGCTTGAACTCATGACCCTAAGTTCAAGACCTGAGATGAGATCAAGAGGCAGACACTTAACCGACTAAGTCACCCAGGTGCCCCAGTGCTATTTAAATTTTTATTTATTGATGGAATTCAGCTTTCTCTCAACTGCTATCAAACAAATACTATAGGAAGTAAATTTTGTCATTCCTTCCCAAAACATGTTGAAGCGATGTGTGTCTTATTGAAAATATCTAAGAAAAGTTAGGATAAAAAAAGAATTTAGATGTATAGCTCTAGGTTCAGGTCCTGACTTACCACTACTGAGTGGCCTTAGGCAGATTATTTAAATTTTCTAAGCTTGAATGTATATATAACATGGAATAAAAATTGTGCTTAACCCTAGATGTTTCTGTGACATTTAAATGCACAAAACAGACCTTGGCAAATATTTGTTACAAAGTAAATACTCAATAAATGGCAACTCTTAGGACAACAAAATATTAGATTCCCAAAGAACTAGTAGCACCTAATATACAGCTACCAAATAAACTCATTTTGAAAAATGATATTTGTTTTATAGTTTTGGTTAACATGTAGTAAAATGATTTCTTTCCTATGTATACCTGTAAGATTGTTGCTGAATTTTACTGGGTATGGAATGTAAAACAGCTTTAGAAATTATTTTCTGAGATTTTTTTTTTTCCCACTGCCCTCCAGGGCAAAGCATTGAAATTAGACACACCAGGACTAAGATGGGTCAACCATTCATTTGAAAGACTGTGTATTTATTATTGTAGACAAAGGTTTAGTGCACTATATGGGTAAAAAGAGTAAGACTGCCCCAGAGATAATGTTGAGCAACAGCAGAAGATAAAATCTTGCTGTTTATGATTGCCTGAACAATCCAGCCCAGCAGCAGTATCCTAATGCCGAGGCAACTTCAAAACTACCAGTGTGTGGCCCATGGTGTCTGCCACAGAGCCCCATGCTGCTTGCTGGAAAAAGATCTTCCACCATGTGAAAAAGTGCAGAGATGAAGCAGCAATTAAGAGTAGGTAGGAAGGTGTGTGCAAATGCATGATTGGGTATTTTCTCTCTGTATCCATTTCCCTTGCAAACCAACAATAACGACGACGACGACGACAAGATCTTATTAGGATGGTATCGACAGACCACCGTGTTACTGATCCCAATAATATAGAAGGCCATTTACCTTCACAGACCCCTAACAAGCTCCAGCGTGTTGTTGATCATACTTAAAATCAGAGACATCCTATCAGATGCAAAGTGACTGGTATCTAGGCTATTGGGAGGCGCTGGCCCTTATTAAAGGACAGGCTTCTGCCCCGATGGACACCTGAGAAATTTGTAAATTAGGCAGTATGTTAAATAGGCAAGTGCCATTTGCTGCATCAGGTAATCCCACTGTGAATCTTTCTGTGCAGGGAGTAACTGTTCTCAATATCTGAGTCAATCCAAGATTTCACAGATCTATTAAGAACCTAAAATTTTCAAGCTTTTTTTCCCCCCCAGCTTTTTTTTTTAAGAGAAAGGATAGGACCTAAGAGATACTGAAGACCTACACGTGGTGTGTAACATGTTTTGCCTCAATTGTATTATTTCTCACCATAACTCTCTTAGAAATTAGCAAAGCTGGGACGAGTAAAGTGACTTGCTCAAGGTGCTGTTTGCTTGTGCCTGTCTGTATCTCTACCACCTACTTACCTCCCTGACACACCAGTGATGTGTGAAAGTCAGGTGTATCTGATTGTCAACACTGACTCTTTAGGCCTGTAGTTTCCAGGCTGTGGGTTGTTGATATTTACAGGAATAGCACATTTAATACACACATGGCTCTCTTCCCAACCAGCGTATTCTGGAACCTCAATAGTTTGCCTCCACGTGAAGCCATTTATGGCGTATAGGTGTTACGATAAATAAAATGCAAATCCCCTTGCAACGTTTTTACAGTACAGCATCTTTAGTCAATATTTGTGTTTCACTTAGCATGCAGTAAAAGTAGAAATACTAAAAACAGGAGTTCTGCGCGATTTTTTTTTTTTTTTTCTGCAAAAAGCTTTATTGTTTCCATTTGGTCCGCGGCTTCGGGAGAGGGCTCCAGGGTGGTTACAAAGTTGCCTCGTGGCTGCAGCGAGAGGCTGAGGCACAAGCTCGGGCACCACGGGGATGTCCTGGGGGGACCCCCTCGCAGGCTGCCGCTGGTCTCCGGAGGCTCCTAGTCGTGCTAGAGAGGGAGCCTCGCGAAGAGACTGTCGCGCAGCCCAGCCTGGGGGCCGGCGGGCCTGCGGACGTGTTCGTCGGGGGGTCGCCATCTGCTTGGTGAGTTTCACCTGCTCCTCCAGGAGGCGGTTGTCCCGGAAGTCATGGCGACAGGGGCCTGTGCGGGCAGAACGCGGGGCCAGCAGATCCAGAAGGGCCCGCTTCAGGCTCTTCTCCAGAACCAGGGCAGCTTCCACCGCGTCCAGGGTGCCCCCCATCCCGGGACGGCTGCTGGACGTCCTGGAAGGGGGCGCAGCCCCCGCGCTGGTTTTGCATCCTCAGGAGACGCTGGGCGCCCTCGCGCTGCTCCTCCACCACCTCGAGCAAGAACGGCCCACGCCTTCCCGAGCCGAGCGGTGGTCGGAATGGGAGCCCAGAGAGAGGTAGGTGCAGGAGGCCCGCAGATGCATGTAGACCAGGCGCTTGACGGCGGCCCCACCTCGGTGCAATAATCCTGAGCAATCTGGGAGCTCGTGGTTGGTTGGGACATTGGCTCTTGGCGGTTCCCGGAGGCAGCGGGTGGCCAAGAGGATGGCTCCCCCGCGATTGTTGGCGTTTAAAATGAATTCTTCAAAATAGGGGAACCCATTAAATCATATGCAAAAGAGACACGTTTAAAAAAAAAATGCAGCCTCTCTAAATACTACAGAAATGGAGAAGCTTCCAGTTTTAGAAGAGTTGCCCTGAGATGGTCACGATCTGGCACGTGATGCTCTTGCTAGGCTTTCCACAGACTCCCGTGCTAGAGTGAGGCTTGGAACCAGGCCCCAAAAGAACATTTGCAGATGTCCCTTCAATGGCGGGCGGGGCAGGCATCGCCAATAGAATGCCTTGTGGTGCTTTGCGATTGTATTAACGTGCTGTGTGCCAGCGTGACTCCTAAAACAACATGTTTCCCCTACTCTGGCCTCTCCTTCTGCTCCTTATGGTGTCATCCAACCTTTACTCTTGATCAGTATCTAAAACTTGAGACACCGTAAAGGGTATGATTTGGGAATCTGATTTCGTGGGCGGCATGGGGGTCTGAACTCAGGGTGTTCTTCTCAGTGGCTATGATGGTTCTGCAGTAAACTAGGATCTCTGAAAGGTTTGTTATCTCAACAGTATAATAAATAGCATTTTAATATCCTTGAAATAGTTAATAAGAATGGTAGAACTAAGGCAGCGCCAGAATAATGACACAAGGCACTAGGGAAAGACAAGAACAGTAATTCTAGTGTTTCTTTTATTTCAGTAATTGTTTTGATTTTCTTTTTGACCCCTATCATGCCACTAAGGAAGTTAGTGATTTGGCCAACATTTTTGCCCGACCTAATATTTAGATGATCAAAATGACTTCTTTTTTGGTACCACATTTTAGGGAATTGTTTAGAACTAAAGTTCATCTTCCTGTGTGAGATTAAAAATGTTTTATCAGAAAAAAAAATGTTTTATTGGATACTTTCAGGATCAGCTTGGTCTGCTTTTGGGGTAAATCTGCCTCCAGTTTTAAACTCAGTGCTTATATCTTTACTGACTTAGAAACCTTATCATATCTACTTCGGAGTTTCGTTGGTTGTTGTTAAATGTTTCATGTGTGTTCAGACATCTCTCCATCCTTTAAAGCTCTTGTCCTCTTAATTGTGACCACTCCTTGAACAAGATGAGTTGAGAATTGGAAGTTAGACACAGCGATGCGTCCGACTCTTTTGTTTAAATGAGAAGAAACTATCTGTATACTTTCTGAAAGATAGAGGGAGACATATTTCTCCAGTACTCCACCTTAAGCTGTGAAAATAAGAGAACATTTAGAGTAGCTTAAAAATGGCTTCCCCTCTAGTTATTAGGCATCAAACACACTCAATACCAGACGCCTGACATCAAAGACTAGATCAGATATGTCATACAGTCAGTTTTTGCATGAAAATCACATTTTCATAAGGATGCATTTCTCAAGACCTTTATGCATAGACTTGATGAGTCCTATGTCTCTTCAAACATAAATTTGGTTTGGCTGTAGGCCTTCTCTTGCTGTCCTTCACTTACAAATCCTTTCCCTTTTAAGTGAAATCTACTGCTGCATTATCTAAATTTAAACCTACATTTAATATATTTTTAGAACCGCTTTTATCTGAAAGTATAATTTCCATCTTTGAGTGCATATCACTTTAAAATACGCACATGAAGGATTCTTTATAAATGTGAATGATTGATAGATAATGAAAGTCTGTTCACTATTTGTTATATGTGTAACACCCATTTCAGGCAAGAAGAGTTAAAATTGGGCAACAAAGTCAGAAAAACACTCTCTTGTTTTTAGTCCATGCTCCTCAATTGTTCATTCTCACAGAGAGAAAAGTATCTTATGTCGTGTGAGTACAGAATTCATCTTCACACATAACGTGGCCCGGTGGATGTTAAAGAGGTCATGTGGTTTGCAAAAGTAATTAGCTAATTTTGCCATATAGATTTCTAGCTTGCCAGGTATTTATTTTCTGTGTGAAAACAAATATTGATTCAATATATTTGAGAAGTATGGTAACATTAAAAGCCTTTAAAATTTTTCATGCAAATAATCATATAATTTCTTGTCCGCATAATTCAGTTGGAAAGACGCTGGAATTTATTTTTTCTAAAGATTTTATTTATTTATTTGAGACAGAGAGAGATCACAAGTAGGCAGAGAGGCTGGCAGAGAGAGAGGGGGAAGCAGGCTCCCCAGTGAGCAGAGAGCTGGATGCGGGGCTCGATCCCAGGACCCTGAGATCATGACCTGAGCCAAAGGCATAGGCTTTAACCCGTTGAGCCACCCAGGCGCCCCAAGATGCTGGAATCTATAAGAATAATTCCCCAAATTAAAAAAAAAGAAAAAAAGAATCCCTGCTAATTCTTTCAAATTCCTTGACGTTTTCTAAATTCTAGTTCCCTGCTCACCAAAATAACCTGTGGTTGAAGCAAAACCACGCTTATTGTTGCCAGTGACCACGACATGTACAGAGTCTTAGCAGCACCTTGGAGAGGGGACAGAAAGGGCTATTATTTATGAGATTTTGGTAACCTGGAGCAGGAGCTTGATTAATATTAAGCAAGTTCATCATCTGTGGTTGGAATGTCTACCCACGTCAGGCTTTCAAACTATGCTTTTATCCATTGGATGGGACTACATTGAGCTATCTAGTGTACTTTCGGGAAATCTCTGAAACAACCAACAAAGTTATTTGCAGTTTCATCAATAGAAGATATTAATTCAACCAGTAAGCTGGGGAGGTGGATGCAGTTTTGGTTACAAGTTCAAAATAGTCATTCTAGTACTAGTCAGCTAACACAGACATAGTACATGTCATTTTTCTTTTTATTGCAAGCTACTACATGTAAAAACCATAGCTTTAAAAAAAAAAAAACTATAGCTTTTAAGAGCTGAAAGAACTATAAATAGCTGGATATTTTTACCAAGATTTAGATTGTGTAGTCTTTAAAATTATCATCTGTACAACCAAAATAATCTTGAAAATAAATAAATAAATAAATAAATAAATCCAGTATCTCAGAACCACATTAAGAAATAAAAGGGGGGGCACCTGGGTGGCTCAGTGGGTTAAAGCCTCTGCCTTCGGCTCAGGTCATGATCTCAGGGTCCGGGGATCGAGCCCCTCATCAGGGTCTCTGCTCAGTGGGGAGCCTGCTTCCCCCTGTCTCTCTGCCTGGCTCTCTGCCTGCTTTTGATCTCTTTCCCTCTGTCAAATAAATAAATAAAATCCTTAAAAAAAAAAAAAAGTCATAGATAATGCCAAGAAAACTAAAGATACTATAGTATGGGGGGGGGGATCAACATAGCTTGAAGTGTGCCTACTTTTTAAATCATTATAAAACAAAAGTATTTTAATGGAAATTATGTACAGGCAGCAAAAAAGAAATATAATTTATGCTCTTCAGTTTTACTTCTTGCATAATCAGCACATGAGAGACAGATGTCCATTGTATTATTTGACACATAGCTAATCATGTAAATATTTTTCCACTTTCCTTTCATTAACCTCTTACTTTCCCATTTTATACCTGATAGCTGTGTTATTGTCCCCACTGAATAAATGACAGAATTACTTGTCAGAGAGGCTATTGGTGGGTCCAAGAACCCATGTCTTCTGACTTGGAATTCTTTCTTACTGTAAGTCTACTATTACTTTTCTAGACTTCCTTTGCCATTTGGTTTTTTAAGTAGTGCAATTCATAAAGTTCTGCGTAGGACACCTGTGGATGCTGTCATCATGGAGTATCTTCTTGCCAGTAGACAAGTTAAATAGAATCTGAAGTAGGCAAAAATGTGAAATAGACAAGAACCCCTTCCCCCCACCTAGTATCCTTTCTTCCTTCTCATTGCCTCCTATTATCATCCCATGGCAAATTTCCTCCAGAGAAAACCATCTGAAATTCATTGATATTAATTTTTAAAAGAGCAATAATGACCACTAAAAGTATTATGTTCTGACCCTTCTCCCTTCCTCTGGGATTTTTGTGTTCCAAGTAATTAGGTAGAGGAATGTTGTTTTAATCGTCAACAAGAGCCTGTAGGTTTTTTGGTTTTTTTTTTGTTTTTTTTTTTTTTAATTTAAGCTGGGGAGTCAATCATTTTCTAGCAGACCTGCAATGAGACAGGTATTCCATACATACTGGATTGTTAGACTTGTGTTTGTTGATCTATTCTCCCCTTGGAAGAAAAGAATTTTAAGCCTTACCTGATGCAGAAGGACAAAATAATATATATTCTTTCATGCTTTCAGATTCTTTGAAGTAGCATAGTATGTAACTGCTAAGGGGAAAGTTACTGGAATCTCCTCTTTCCTTGACTGAATATCCGTCTCTGCATATGCCCAAATATTTCATTCATTCATTTAAAAGAATTACTGAGCCCTTGCTGAGACATAGTTCTGTACACTTGGGGTTCTATTTTTTTTGTTCTATTTTTTTTTGTGAAAAAAAAAAAGCAATAACCCTGCCCTCATCGAACTTGTATTTTGTCGCTTTCCTAGAAATCAGACATCCAAGAATATCCCGATTCTATTTTTCCTATACTTAGAAAGTGAATTAAGATACATGTCAGTAAGTTTTAAAAACAGAAGATGTATAGAGATACTGTACCGTGTAATTACCCAATATTTATTAATATTATCTAGCATTCAAGATATAAATCTGTCCAAGACAGTGCCTCTTTCTCAGTGGAGAACACACTAGTAAAGGTAAAAATAGTACTCTGGGATAAATATAGTAATTGTAAGAAGCCTTCCCTGGTCACCCTACCCTAAGTGAACTTTCCTCCATTCTACATTTCCTGTCCTCATATTCTTATTTATTTTTCCTGCATTCACCACTACCTAGATATTCTGCATCTCCCTTATTTATCGTATTTGTTGTTTGGTTCCTTGTTAGACAGAGGTGACCAACAGGAAGCAGGGACGCATGTCTTTTGGGTTCTCAGCCCCTAGAACAGTGCCTGATGCCAACAGGTGCTGGTGGCATCCAGAGGTGGTGATCTTGACAAGCTAAAAATAATGAGAGCCTTTTAGCCTTTAGCCTTTTAGCCATCATTCCGGATCTTTGATGATCTCGACTTTGTAGAAGAACACTGAATCAACTCATAAGAATGATCATACGTTGCATGTAAACATGGAGGTTTAGCTCAGAACATGTAAGTTATAGAAGAGAAGCCATTGAGCAAAGTATTAATGTGGTTTCTAGAAGTGCCTCATAATCCCAGAGAACAGCTCCAACGCTGGGAGAGTCTGGCCCAGAACGTAACAGAATTGGGTTAGGAGAACTGTATAAGGCTTGAAGAAACAGAATCATAGAAATTAGAAATAAAAGGGACTATTAGATCATATCGTC
The DNA here is from genome assembly GCA_028646535.1 of Procyon lotor. Classification (NCBI taxonomy): domain Eukaryota; kingdom Metazoa; phylum Chordata; class Mammalia; order Carnivora; family Procyonidae; genus Procyon; species Procyon lotor. The sequence goes on along the minus strand of CM053604.1, from coordinate 161,172,322 downwards.
CGTCTCCTGCCAAGGCAAATTGTTGCTGACAGTATATTATAGCTTTATTCTTTGCAGTAGATTTTTACAGACTTCCCAGGAGAGGTTTCTCCTCTGTCCAGAATAATGAATGGGGTGCTTTTTTTTTTTCAGCATTTCACCACTAGAAAGCACAGCTTTTTACTGACAGCAGTAGTTTGGGGAGCACATCGAAGCCCACATCTATTTCTATTTGCTTTGGGTATTAGCGGGTTCAAAATAGTTTTGGCTACTGAGAAGAGAAACTTCTGAGATTCCTTTCTCCTTTGTTTGGCACATTGGTTTTTGTAAGATGCTATATGCTTATCCTGATATAATGGAGAGTTAAAGGGGATGTCAGTAAACTGGAAGAATCATTAAAAACTGAAAAAAAAAAATTAAACCTTCCTAGATGATTAGTTCAATTATTTTATTTTAGTAGTTTTGTGTATAAAATACTGAAACAACCATTGGCCTCATGCAGTTTATTAAAATGTATTAATAATTTTCCCTAAATTCATCTGATCGATGTGCATACCACCCTGTACGACATTACACAGGAATTCTCCATTTTATAGACGAATAAGCAAGGTTCTAGAAAGGTAAAGAGGTGTGCTCAGATACTTAGTGGAGGTGCCAAAACTAGACATCAGTGTTTCTGCCCCTTCCTCCAGTGCTGTATCTGACCCACTGTTCTGGGTGAGAAAGAGCCTAGGAAAGCACAATGCTGGAAAATGTATTATGGTTACTTATCATAATCACTTTTAATGGCTTTTTAATTTGAGCAATTGAACTCTTAAATCAGAAAATCAATTTTATGTCCTTTTCAACATGAAACATTATTACTTTCAAATTAAAAAAAAAAAAAGACAAATATCTACATTCTAGCTCCCAGAGTTCCACAACTAAAACTAAAAAAAGCAAAAAGGTAAACAAAAGCTTGCCTTGTCACTCCTGAGTTATTTTTATGTATGGGAAACGTGAGTCTCAAATTCCTTAATATGGCTGTTTTTGGCAGAGAACTTAATTATAAAATCTTAATCTGGCTCTCCAAATGGTAATTTAGATATTTTAACAATTTGTAGAATGTCAGCTTTTTCTCATATATTTTTTTTTTTAACTTTTGAGCTTTGACTTTTTTTTTTTTTTTTTATGTTTTATTTCCTTAAGTAATCTCTACACACAATGTAGGACTTGAACTCACCACCCTGAGATCAAGAGTCATGTGCTCCATCTCTAATGACTGCGTCAGCCAGCCTCCCCACCATTTTTTGCCTTTTTTTTTTTTAAGATTTTTTTATTGATTTATTTGACAGAGAGGAGAGAGATCATAAGTAGGCAGAGAGGAAGGCAGAGAGAGAGGGGGAAGCAGGCTCCCCGCTGAGCAGAGAGCCCGATGCGGGGCTCGATCCCAGGACCCTGAGATCATGACCTGAGCTGAAGGCAGAGGCTTTAACCCACTGAGCCACCCAGGTGCCCCTCATTTTTTGCCTTTTTAAACTGTTTATTTATTATGGTCAATGGATTCTGGTTAGACTATATCCCCTCCTTTATTGTAGGAAAAAAATCATGATGACTAAAGAGTTAAAAATTCAGATGTCTACAAATTACAATATAGTTGATGAAATGGGGAAGAAAGGTCTGAGAACAAGCTAGACAGCTCATGGCCTGACTAAGGCATGTAATGACATTGCTAGTATTTACACTGATATATGGGATAGCACTCTTCTACATAGTTTACAGATATTAATTTATTCAGTCTCCACAACAACCTGAAGGAGAAGGTACGATTGTTCTCCCCGTTTTAGGGTCAAAGAAACCAAGGCATGGGGCCACTTAGTAACTTGCCTAAAGAACACAGCTAGGGAGTAGAACCGAAAAGCAAACCCAGGGTCCTGTGTTCTGTACCATTTACAACAAAGCCTCTGCTCAGCTTCCCAGCTGTGGGAACATGTGACCGGTTCCGTCACTTTCTGGTTTTTTAAGAGAAGCCAGAGACCCAGCATTTCATATGAAGTGTCTTAATTTTTGAAATGTGAACAACTAATTATAAATATTTTAAAACACAGTGCGGGCCCAACAGAAAACATCCGCAGGCTAGGCCTAGCAATAAACCTCTAATTTATGACCTCTTCTGGATGCCTAAAGAGCGCGTGATGAAGATTGGCAGATTTCCTGGAAATTTCCCAGACAGGCCAATTTTCATTTGTCACCTCTCAGGGCACTCCCAGTGCCCCTGCACACATTAGAATCCATCTTCTGTCAGTGAGCACAGGCTAGTGAGACGCCTGTTGGTCAGAGGTATTTGTAAAATGCGGGCAGGACGTATCTCAGGAAACCTTCCAGAAACCCCCAGGCTGGGAAAATAGAAAATTCGGACCCGGGTAGACACAGCGTCATCGTTCTGTCCAGATCTACTGTGGCAGTTCCTTTTTCAGACAGGACACACACTAGTGCTATAGTGAAAGGCTTCTTTACTTCAGGGCAGCTAAAAACACAGCCTGGAAATTATCCCAGATTTGAAATCAAGGCCAAGACCAGAATATGTGCCCTATTACAATCTCATAGCTAGTTAATAAGGCCATGGTTTGACCCAGATGGATCCTAATGAGGAGTACCCTTCCCTCAGTCCATTGCTTCCTTAAAAAATATATGTGTGTATGGGTGTATAAAATGTGTGTGTGTGTGTGTGTGTGTGTGTATAGGCCCCATAGGCAGTATTTTTTTATTTATAAAAATTGTTGACCTAAATCTTAAATGGATTCGCTTACTAAGAAATGATGCTTTAATGATCTGAGATTCTCAATGGATGTTAAAAAATGCATGTTAAAAAAAAATCCCTACCTCCTATGTATTTATCGTTTACTCAGTTCTGGGGTCAACGAATTCATTTATATGCACCAATCATTTAATCTTCACAATAGTGTTAAGAGGACAGAAGGGATTTGCCCAGGTTTATGGACTTAAAGAGAGGAAGCATTGGGGCTTAAATCTAGACCTTCAGACACCAGATTCCGCTGACTTAACTACTCATTAGACCAAGACTGAAATGGGTAGACTCGCAAACAGTGCATGGACATGAGCCTGAGGGAAATTTGTAATAAACATTTATTGATTTGAACTGAGAATTGGCTTAATATTTTTCTTCTAATACACAGAACAGAAAATGCAAGAAATGTGTATTTTATTTTAAGCAGTAATATCCATTATTCTTTAATGAACTAAGGAAGAGGGATGAGTTTTAATGTAATCCTCAGAGTAAAACACAAAAAGTTTTTGGGTTTTTTTGTTTTTTTACTATATAATTTAGTTATTTTAGAGAGAGTGAGAGAGAACATGAGCTGCGGAGGGGCAGAAGAAGAGAGAGAAAGAGAATCTTTTTTTTTTTTTTTTTAAGATTTTATTTATTTGACAGTGAGAAACACAGCAACAGCGAGAGAGGGAACACAAGCAGAGGGAATGGTAGCTGGAGAAGCAGGCTTCCCGCCGAGCAGGGAGCCCGATGCGGGGCTTGATCCCAGGACCCTGGGATCATGACCTGAGCCGAAGGCAGGCGCTTAACGACTGAGCCACCCAGGAACCCCAGAGAAAGAGATCTTAAGCAGACTCTGCACTGAGCATGAAGCCTGATACAGGGCTTGAACCCACAACTCTGAGATCATGAGCTGAGCCAAAACCAAGAGTTGGGTTCTCAACCCACTGAGACATCCAGACATCCTCCTTTTTTTTTTTTTTAAAGATTTTATTTATGTATGTATTTATGTATTTATTTATGTATTTAAGAGAGCACACGAGAGAGATGGTTTCCTTTAGATTATACTGTAGTTAGGTAATGATAAGACGTTGTTTCCCCTTTTTTGAAATAGCAAGAGTGGCAAATGTAACTGTTTTTAAAGGTACAGTTATATAATTTAAATTTCACTGAGATAAATTGAAATTTATTTACAGAGTGATAATCTCCTCTACTCTCTCTTTGCAACCTATAATTTTGAATTTTGTTTGTTGATTTGAGGGTATAAGAAGTCACCAGGGGTTAGTAAGATATGTACATGAGTGAAACTTACTCCCGGTAGTATACAGAGGCATTTAAGATTGTTCTTGCTTAAGATTTAGGATCACAAACGTTGAAGTGTTTTATTTTCAGAGTAAATACATATTTTATGACACAGATCTGGCTACTTGTAGGCAAATAGGTCAAAAACATTTAAAAATGATTTTTACTATATAATCTGTTCCCCTAACCATAATATAAGTATTTGGGCAGCAGGGACTGAGTGTTATTTATCTCTGCATTCCTATTCCCAACTCCCGCCACAGTACCTCACATCGTATCGCTTGCTGTATGGTTAATGGAGAATAAATGATCCAATAAATAAGTGGAGAGAGGAAAACTGAGCAAGAGAGCGAGCACTCTGTGCTTTCATTGGTAGTCTAGAGAGTAACACGCTGATGGACACATCACAATCAAGCACCCTCCACACACATAAACGTCCTATCTTATGTTGTTTCAGGAATGTCCTGTGTGACCCAAGCCCATCTGTGCCTTTCAAGCACCCAGAGCTTTTAAGATCTCACCATCCTCCCTTTCTAAGAATCCACTCTCAAGAGAATATCCAACATCTCTTAGTAAGCCCAAGTATGAACTTCATGCAACTCTGTGTTGCCCAAAGATACTGTGTAACTCATTTCTGTCTCCTGCTAAAGGAAGTACAGGTGTTGGGTGGGGTGGGAGGGAGGGGGCAGGTAATGAACCTTCCTAGAAACCTGAAATTCATTCTAGGAGAAAGAGCCTGGGAGGAGGAAGTAGAGAGGGAGGAGGGTCATAAAAATGGTTGGAGGCTGAGAAAGAAGAGGAGATTCCTATGTGTGAGTTTCACTGAGCAAAGTTGCCTGTTGAGAATTATCAAGCCTGCATGTTCCTACTGAAAAGCCCTTTTGGCTGGAATCAAAGCTCCTTTCTTCTCCAGACCACCCAGCAACCCCTCTCCTATTCCGTGTCTTCCTTTATCTAAGGTCTGGGTCCTCAAAGGACTTGACGATTATTTTACAAAAAAAGAGACAGGCAGTAAAAAGCTCATTTACAGGATCAGGTGGTTGATGTGCATACATTGAACCATCAGAGAAGAAACCAGACTGTATTCCCATTGTGGAAAATAATGGTCCCTGTCCTCTAAGTAGGAGGGCACAATTTGTCATAGAACAGTGGGGTTGATGTTGAGGAAGAAAAGGAAGAAAAAAAAAATAAGAAAAGGACAAGGAGAAAAAAACAAATGCTTCCTATCTGTTTATATATTGATTTCGCCATTGTACTAATTCTTTTTATAATATGTGGGAAAGCAAGGAGAAACGGTCTCTTGATTTTATAGGAAAGAAATCTGAGGCACCAAGAAATTAAGAAAACTATTTTGTCACTCCTTAGTGGCAGGCTATCAATAGGATCTAGGTTTTTGTTTGTTTTGGGTGTTTTTTGTATTTTAATTTTTAATTATGTTCTCCAGGATTAGTTTCAGCGGAATATCCTAATTATAAGATTTTAAATATTTGTCGTAAAATAATAAAGGTAAAGTGAAAGTGCAAATATGACTAGAAAACCATACAGAGGGATCAGCGGACATATGTTTAGAAAGTATCGTAATCGATACTGTAAGGATGATGAGAAATTGTCAATGTTATTTCCATAGTTAACAATCCCTATACAATTTTGTTCGTTAAAAAACTGTTCTGTTAAGAGATAATAAAGATGTTTGGTTTAATATCTTGACATATAAAGCCCTTACACCCCAACATACTTTATAAGTAAGTAAATAATAAAACATTGAGATTTGGTGTCAGAAAACCTCTTTTCACATCCTAGTTCCCCATATGAGTGACCTTGAGCAGATGTCCTTTTTAACAAATGGTAGTTTAAAGAAAAAAGTCCTTATATGGTTGTTCGTGGGAACTAAAAAAAAGTAACTTGAAACAAGCGAGATCACTGCACATTAAGCTATGCCATCAGAAAACAGGGGGATTTTATGCCAGTCCATGAAATGTGTTATGGGACGGGAAAGCCATAATTACCTTTCCTTTTGCACATTAGTAATATTTGCAATATTTGAGTGTTAGTATGGAGTATATATTTCTGTTTTAACGAGAAAATAAGGTTTATTTAAAATGAGATTGTCAGGGGGCACTGGATGGCTCAGTTGGTTGAGCTGCCCCAACTCCACATACATAGATTCTTTAAAAAAAAAAACCAAGATGGTCAGTAATGGTGGCAGGAGGCGGCACCCCTACGATGTGGTGCCAAGTCTGGCCTCTGGGTTGTTCCAGCCCCAAATGAATAACTTGAATCCAATCATGAGAAAACATGAGACACATTCAAACTGACGGTCATTCTATGCAACGTCTGCTCTATAACCTTCAAAGATGTTAGTTGTGAAAGTTGAGAAAAGGCTGGGGAACTATTCCAGATTGAAGGAGACGAAGCAGATATGACAAGTGGGTGTGGTCGTGATCCTAGCTTAGAACCTTTTGCTAGAAAGGAGTCACAGGGAAAGGATAGGAAAACTGAACAAGATCTCTCAGTGTACTTGTACTATTATTTCAATTGTTCCCTAAGGTTGAAATTATTTTAAAAGAAGCCACTTTTTTTCAAAATGAAGTTACCCTTGTAGAAATACCCAGCACGGCGATCGACGCATAGTAGGTGTTAAATTAATGTCCCTTGTCTTTCGTTCCCAAGTACAGTAATGGACACTTTTAGTTAGATGTGACTTATTTAGTGCAAATTCTGAAATTTGAGTGTATTTTTTTTAACGACAAGAAAAAAGAGAATAGCATGAAGAGCTTAATTAGATCATAAATTCCTTGCCTTGAAAGAAATGCTGTAAGGATGATGCGAAATTTAAAAATTTTAAAAAAGAAGATACCCCATGTTCTTTTCTCTGATAGAGCATGTCCTTGATCAGGAATACATGAAGGAATGCTCTTCTTCATATCCGTTTTAGCCTCCAAAAGGAATTTGGGACTGCATAAAGCAGGTATTCAACAAGTACTCACCGAGTACATAAACTATTTCTAGTTTCTTACTTCAAAAATTTAAATAGAAGTAAAAATTTGTTATCCCCTGTTGTCCGTTGACTCAACATTTGATGGTTTACAAACACACTACAGATTTCATTTTCATAGAAAACTGATCCAGAGGGTTTAAATATCTATGTTTAAGTATAAAATTTAACTTGCAGCTTTCCTTAAGAAGAATGAAAATGAAAAAGAGCATTTGTAATTACTTTGTTGCTGGTCCGGTGGATAGTGTATTGAATAGCGCCCACATACATTCTTCTCTAGGCAAATCTATTTTCTATTAACTGTCCTCAAATATTTTTGAGCTAATGTCTAAATTTAAATGAAAATGCATTCCTCACAACCCCAGCCATGTCAGAAACGACTTAACTTTTCTTTTTGTGCAGTCTTTTATGATTCAGCTGCTCTGAGAGAAACAGTGAAATTGATCTCATTACCCGTATATTTTCTCACCTGATTTCAGAGATTCTCTGCTTTGATTACGTAAAAGATGACATAGTTCTATGATGTTGCCCCTGGCTGACTTACAGATTTAAATCTCCAGATAGGGATGCATGGCTAATGGATAAAAAGCATGGGCTCTACTAAAAAGGACTAGCAGTTTCTCAGGTGGATGTGAGGTTTACATAAGCCACAGAGGTAGGGTAGGAGTGATTTGAACCCATGCCCTTTTTCTTTGGAGAACCACTGTCTCTATAATCTCTATTCTTCCTCTACCTGCAAAGCAGACCCAAGAGATTTGTCTCAGAAAATGTCTGTTAGCCTTTCTGACACTTGAGTTTTGTGCAATTGTTGATTAGAACTCAGTGATCCTGTTCTTGATAAAACACCTGCTCTGTTGGAGAAAAGAGTATGGGATATCTTTTTTTTTTTTTTTTAATGCCTGAATCAGTCCCTTATGATTAGTTAATGTGCTGAATGCTATGTAAGTCCTTAAGGAAAAAAAATCATGTCTTCCTAAGGATCTAAATCACTCCCTTAAAAAACTCAAAGTAACCTTGAGCTTTAAGTCCTTTCTCTACCATGGACAGCAAGGATTTGAAAACAAAATGAGAAACAACCCTGTGATTCAAAGAACCCATTCAAAGATCACACAGGGGCTTGGTCTAGGTTTTTTCCAGTGAGATTGTGTCCTGTTGCCAAGGGTCATAAAGAGTGTGTTTCCCTAGTTATAAAGACAAAGAAAAAACATTGAAGAACAACTGGGAAAAGCATCTCATTCTTCTAGTAGACTTGATGGAGATGGATAAAATATTTTCACAGTAACCTATAAACCAATGGCAGCTGTGATCAAGGGGATTGCAGTCTACAAAGTGTGGCCAACCAGTTTTATAATAAATAGACGGTGTAGGAGAAGATTGCCGATTCTCAGTGACTTGATTATAACTCTTTTATGACACCGTGAGGTTATACAGTTTTTTTTTTTTTTTTCTAAGTTCAGTGTGATCATCGTGGAATTTTGCAGGAAACCTATAGACAGTAGAATTCCAAACACTAGACCAGTCGAATAGGGAAAAGGTAAAATAGTTAAGGCAAAATTATTCTTTATCTGTGAATTATTTTTCTTCTGCTGCATATGGCAAAAGTGTACTATTGAACCCAATTGTAAAGGACTCTAAAGGGTGTACGGTACACCTCATCAAATAGGAGGTTATCATTTGGGAAGGCAAAAAACCATAATGCAAATTTTAAATTAGTATTAGAAAAAACACCCACAATGGCTTTGATTATCCAGTCAGCTATGAATAGAATATTACTTGTTGGCTTTTATCAGTGTGTTATTTTGTTACTGCATTAAATTATTCATAATGTATAGTAATAAACCTACAGCCTTTGATATCCCAGCGCATCCTTTTGTGTTCTGAAGACTGTGAGGTTTGAAGCAACTATTGATAAAAGAGAAAAGAACAAAATGGTCAGTTCACACCTCAGCAAACCTCCTAACCGGAGCCTCATAGCAATTTATTATGTATCTTTAAAATGCAATTACGGGACCTGAAATTTTTCAAAGAAATGCTTCACTAAAGTGAGACAAACCATGACTTGGCTGAGATTGTGTCTAACCTCATGAATAATACCACATAAACATGCACAGGGCATACTCAAGCTCACCCCCTCGTTGTCTTTCTTGGTAGTGGAAAAGCGCAGGATAGAACGTACTGAGAGAAGTAATTCACCACCTGTGTCACACTGGCCGCCCTTAATGGCTCTGCTCCCTCTCTTTGCATGAAGCAATCAGTAATAGGGTGGCTCTTCTTAAGACAGACCACGAATCTAGCGGGCAGTCACAAACAGCTAAAGGGCACCCGTTTCCACAAATAGTTCTGGAAAGCGTAAAACCACCAGACATTTTTTTGCCCCATTGTCCTAGGGAAGGGATTACTGGTCATGAAATGTCCATTTCCGCTGTAATTGTGCATTGAAAGAGGTCAATGTATTCGAACAAAGGGACCCCTATTCAGATAAAAGGGCATTCGGGGCAGCGCATGGAGGGAGGGAGCTGGTAGTGAAGCGTGAAGCCCCGGGCGAAGAGGGAGAGAAAATGGAAATGGGAGTTTGAAGCCAGTTCATGGAAGGTCTTGGATTCTCCTCCAAAGATTTTGCACATTATTATGTAGGCGGGAGAAAGCATCAAATCTTCTGCACAGAATGATGGGAGTATCTGGAAGCTAATATAAGGGAATATTTCCGAAGCCACACTTGCTCATGCCTGCGGATTGCCAGCTGTACCTTCCCTGTGCTCTCTCCTCTGCACTGCTGCTCTGGCAATTGACCCCTGGGATTCTCGCTTCTCCTCTGCACCCATTTAGCCTAACCATCCCTGATGAACTCAGAGTTAACCCGTCTTCTGTGCTTCACTTTAACATCCCATCTAAAAGTCCTTATTAAGCTTTAACTACCATTTTAAGTTGATTTGGGGTATATGGTTTCTCACCTTTTAATGTCTCAGGAATCCAGATGCACCTTACAATTGATTAGGCAGAGGTCACAAGGTCATGTTCTCTGCCTGGGCCTGTACTAGGCCGGTCATAACGGTTATTTCTTGCATTTCTTCAATTGAGTTATGTACTTAGTTAACACTAAACATGTTAAGGTCAATTGCCTTTTAAAATGCTTTCGAAAGACTACCATGTGCTTCACTAGTGAAATACAAGTTATTGTGTATGCAAAGAGTACAGAAACGGAATAGAGGGACATGAATTTGATATTAGTGAAGCAAGTATTTAAAAGTAACATTCAAGTGCTTTATAGGACCTAAGAAAGGAAAATACCCACACATAGATGAAGCCAGGTTGTTTTATTACTGAGTTGTTTGCACGATTGCTGTCACACACCTAGCCACACAGCCAATGGGAAGAGCACAGCCAGATCCCTGTGCACGGATGAAAGAAATTATAGAGGAACAAGAAGCTGGTGGGACCCTTTCTTGCATTTGGAGGACTAACGAGATATGCTGTTAAATTGACATTGTATGTTTTTTTTTTCTTAATGGGGTCTCTAAGAATATGTGTCCTTAATAACAACAAATCTTATAATTAGTTATTGACTTGTTGAGCTTTATTCTTCTCTTTGCCATGTACTTAGTACTTTTCATTTACTTCCCTCGTTAATTTTTTCCTTGTATTTGTCGTAATCACAACCAGACTGTTGGCTGCTTGAAGCCAGGACCCTTTTCTCTTTGTCCCTTAGATGACTCTCTGCCACTTGTCCAATACCTTCCACCAATAACAGTTTCACATGTCGGAAAGGAATCATTGCTTTGTGGATGCTACATTTTGTACAAGGAGAAAGGCAGTTTGCACAAGAGAGGAGCGGTTGCAAATGAGTTTCCAGTCAGGTCTAATCTGCTGGATTCATATCATTCATATGCGGCATTGAGGGCCAGTGGAGAAAAGAGCAGCTGTGAGATACACCTGAGTTCATATACAGGCACCATCACTGAATGTATAAATGGCACAACTAGGCAAAGTCACTAACCTCCTGAAGCCAAGTTTTTTCAACTGCAAAAGAGACATAATGGTACTCATTTACAGCCATGTTGTTTAAATGGGAAAATAATCAGCACTAAATGTCCTTAATGGTACGTATTCATCAAGTGGCAATCCCCTTCCCATTCTCCCCTGTCCCTCTTGATGGTCCATCTTCACAAGAATGATTGGGACTGCCTAGTTGTGTTAGCACTTGCAATGTAACCCCATGTCTTACGATACCTTCAGAGCTGGCTGGGTTCCTTTTTTGTTGTTGTTGTTGTTTGTTTGCTTTTCTTTTCTTTTTTTTTTTTTTTTAAAGATTTTATTTATTTATTTGTCAGAGAGAACACAAGTAGGCAGAGAGGCAGACAGAGAGAAAGGGAGAAGCAGGCTCCCCACTGAGCAGAGAGCCCAATGCAGGACTCGATCCCAGGACCCTGAGATCATGACCTGAGCTGAAGGCAGAGGCTTTAACCCACTGAGCCACCCAGGTGCCCGTTTGTTTGCTTTTCGATGGTGATACACCTTGAGGATTCCAATGAGTAGTCTGGAATGGTGATCAGGAATCTATATTTTTAATACCTCCCTGACCAGGCGACTGTGATATATACCCTTAGGACTGAGAATTTCTATTCTGGTAATACAAGATTCACTGTAATTTGAAGGATGTATGGATGTTTGATATCTATTTTGGGAAACAGAAGAGTTGGGGAAAAAACAAGAATACAAGGAAAAAAACAAGAATGCAGAAAACCATTAAAAAGTGCCACATCTATAATCCTTTGCACCGGTTTATTGAGGTTGAAAAAAATCGTGACATTTATTGTCTTGTTTTCCCTTCAGAGTCATATTGTACTTAGTGATAATTTTTTGAAGTCGCATGCTAAAGTGCAGTCTCTTGATTCACACTAAAATTAATGGTTACGGCTTAGTCTTTAAATATTTAAGATAAAATCTGCTCAGACAAATCCTTATCCTATCCTTCATATAAATTCTAGCTCCTCTAAACTATTATCTCTTCCAAACACCATGGGAACATCATGAGCATTAATGTGGACACAGGCAACTCACATAATTCAGGTGGACACAAGAATGAGCGTCGAGAAAGAAAATGGTTCAGTAATCATTGAAAGCCGTTTTTGTGTTTGGTCTCCCAAAATATCACCATTAAATGCATCTTGATGTTAAAACACACGTACAGACACACCAGCTCATAATATTAATAGCCATTACCTTTTAAGTCCCCTGACCAATAGCCATTAATGCCTTTGGAGTAGGTGACCAAAAAAAGGGAAGGCATGCCATTTATTGAGTGCCTGTTAAGTATCAGACAATATGCAAAGGAGTTTATATATATTTACTATCTAGCCCATACACCGAATGTGGAAGATGGGAGCTAAATTCAGGTCGGGAAAAGGTTGTGTGTTGCTTAAGATGTCACTAGTAGGGAGGTCTAACTCTTAAAGCTAATAAGCTAATGTTCTTTATATCAATGTCATACATCAATCTGAGCCATGTATAAAAGACAAAGAGAATAGACTAGATTCTGCCTCAAGCCTAGGGAATTTGAAATTATTCATGAGACTCTCTGCTCTCCACCAGAAGAAATGTCACCATATAGTAAGTACTTGCAACTTTTGGCTTTACCCCTAAACAAAGTGGAAGGCTGGGCGTCAGAATTGCCATCAGGATGCTGGGAAGGCCTTGTGCTTACCCCACCCTCTGGGGTTATAAAAAGAGCATCTCCGCTGTATAAAAAGAGCATCTCCTGGTACTTGGGATTTCTCTATCTGAGCTTCACCCATTAGCTCCAAGCTTTGATGCCTAGTCAAATTCTACCCCCCCCACCCCCACCCCCGGGGAGGTGTAACACTTTAAACTGTGATCAGCCATTCACAGTTCAGTTTTGACCTGGGGATTACAAAAGAGGAAAGGAGGGCATTAGTGGCTGACTGGGGAAAGAAAATTTCCAAGAATAGAGCTGCTTCCCTGACAACCCTCGCCCAAGAAAAAGGATGTAGCCTTAAGCTGGCCTTGCGCACAGCACTCCACAAGGTGGGTTATATTATAGAATTTCGATTAGACACAATCTTCTTGTCCCAGATTCAGAAACCGCCCCCCAAGAAGCCTGAAACCTCATCAAATCTGAGCTAAACTGTGTATTTATTCCATTTATGTATTTCTACATTTCTGTAATCTTTCTCCTCCAAGTCATTACTTATAGGGAAACTGTTTTAAGATTTTTTTTTTTTTTAATCCTGTTAGGAATAATCTTTTATTGAGAAAAACTCCTCTAAGTACCTATATCTGAAAAGTACCCTTTACCACTAACAGTTGGTGTTTAGGGCATCAACTCTGTATCTCTTGCTCATTCTCTTTATCCACTCAGAGATTCAAATGCGCTGTTTGTCACTAGGGAGGAACCACAGGAAGTTCTGTGGTGGTAGCACTTTAGGGGAGAGAATTAGTGCTGAGGCTTGTTCCCCTGGAGGGAGCTGTAGGAGGCCCATTAGGTAGCTGCATAATCTCTGGGTTGTCTTGCCTCCTTTACTTCGCTCTGACAAAACAGCAAGTCCCCTACTAAACGTTTCCAAGAAGGAAGGATTGGAAGGTTTTGTGTCAGAACTTCTAAAGGAAGGAAGGTAATCTGTTGTTATCTGGCTAATTGTTGCCAGATGACCCAATCTGATAATGGACATTCGCAATGATATTTAGTGAAAAGACGGTCTTTGGAAAGTATGAATTGATATGAGTGCCATTAGTCTGCGTCCCACGTGTGTGACTCTGCATATAAATCTACAAGGATAACAAACATGCAATAAAAAGAAAATGTGGAACTCTATTTTTTTAAGTTTATAAATAAAATGGACTTGCACAAAAATGTTTCTTATAAAGGAAAAAATGATAAATAATGTTCTTTTCTAAAATTTTGCCATAACCGCAAGGCCATCATAAACATCGGAAAGGATGGCTGCTCGGTATCTTTTTCTTTTTTTTTTTTTTGCTCGGTATCTTTATGGAATATTTGGAAATAGGTATCCAGTGGCAGAATCATCAGGTAAACCTTGACCTATTTATTGGGTACTCTATATCAATAATCAGCCGATGATACTAATGAAGACTATGTAATAACAAGGAAACATGTTCTTACTAAAAGGATTAAAAGCAGAGGTGCCCTGGTGGCTTAGTCTGTTAAGTATCCTACTCAATTTCAGCTCAGGTCATGGCCTCAGGGTCTTGAGATCAAGCCCCACCTAGGGCTTTGTGCCCAACAGGAAGTATGCTGGAAGATTCTCTCTCTCCATCTCTCTCTGCCCCTTCCCCCCACCCATGCATGCTTGCTCTCAAACAAATAAATCTTTAAGAAAATAAAAAAATAAGCGGAGAAAAAGCAGAATTAAAACTACATGCATTGGGGCACCTGGGCATTCTTTCTCAAATAACTAAAAAAATATTTTTTAAAAAACTGTATACATTTATGTCAAGTCTCAAAAATTTAAAGATATACTATGATTAGAACTAAGAAACAAGAAAACAACTAATGATAAATAAACGTGTTAATAACTTTGCCACTTCAGGGTAATGTGCTTATGGACATTTTTTCCTTTTCCACATGGTATATAACATGGCTCCAATATTTTTAGAACTTAAAAAGAGAGTTTCTTGCTACCATGCAGAAAACATTAAATAATTGAGATTCGTTAGTCCAACCAAGTGTATTTATTTATTTATTTATTTATTTTTTAAAGATTTTATTTATTTGACAGCGAGAAACACAGCGAGAGAGGGAACACAAGCAGAGGGAATGGAAGCGGGAGAAGCAGACTTCCTGCTGAGCAGAGAGCCCGATGCGGGGCTCGATCCCAGGACCCTGGGATCATGACCTGAGCCGAAGGCAGACGCTTAACGACTGAGCCACCCAGGCGCCCCTGTATTTATTTTTTAATTAAATATAATTAATATTATTTTTACTCAAGTTAACATATTTCTCAGTATAGACTGGAGACTGATGAAAGGATCATTTAAAATGGGAAGCTACTAGGCAATCCGTTTCTCTGCATAGACTGAGATCTAATTTTGAATGGCATTTATTCTACTAGGATTTTAGAAGCGTTTCTTGGCATTTAATATAGCAGGAGCAAGCAGTTCATTAAAGAAATGTATTCCAGAGGGTTAAAGATGAAGGTAGGAAGATATTTTTTTCCTGCTTTTGTTTCTTTTTGTTTTGCTTATTTTAGTATTTTTGCTTGTTTCCGTTTTATTTCTTTGTATTTTGGACCCTGGATTGTGAAATCAGTTCATCCTGTTCTAAAACATCTATGATGCATGGAAAAACAGTTTCAAGACGTTACCACTTCCATTTCAACATCATTACAAGGGCTGTCACTGTTCTCTGTGGGTTTGATTGAATTCTGGCTTGTTTACATCTGGCCTTTGAACACCTCCCTCTCAGAAATTGGTGACAGAAGCCATGGGTTGGGTATCCAGGCTTGTACCTGACTCACCCTTTTACTGAGTAATGGGGAAAACACAGATCGGGCATGCCATTAATCTAAGACACTCAGTCATTTTGAAAATACAGATGGAATCTTCAACAGGAATCATTAGTTTAAAAAGAAAATAATGCACAAAGTGTGAAATCATTCTCAGTTATTAGGGAATTTAATTGCCACTCCACCTCTTGATAGCTGAGTGACTGATCACTTAAGTTCTGAACCTTGGTTTTTCCCAGGGTTCTTCTCCACTGTGGGTTCCAGATAAGCCAATAATTTCTCAAAGGCTAAAAATCCCTCACAAGCATAATTAAAATGGAGTCCGGGTGGGTTGACCCTTGAAATGGGGGAGAAAGAGGGATGGAGGGGCAGTAAAGAGTACAAAAGTGGGAACGCAATGATGCCAAAGTAATGAAATGACAGTATTTCTCTTTTTTTAAGATTTTGCTATTTAAGTGTTACCATTGATCTGCCCTGCTTTCGCATGCTATAACGTTAAACATATAATAATAATAAAATGAACTTGAACATATATTTGTTCCAAAAAAGAAAAAAAAATTAATTGCTCAAGTACATGAGGCACCGAGGAGAGCTATGCTATCCCGCCCCAAATTAAGATGATTCCAACGCCTGTCCTCCAAAAGCTTCTAAATGAATCAGAAAGATAAGTCAAAGTAGATTAAGAGATATTCTACAGAAAATATATATATATGTATATATTCTACAGAAAAACGTGAAAGGATGGGCAATGATACAAAGGGAAATATGGATATCGGGGAAGAAAGGCTGGAAATGTAAGGAACTGATTTGCACCCCGGACACCTGATTTTATTTTCATGGCCAAGGGGATCTGGTTGCAACTTTTCCGGCTGGCCTTCACAGACCGCTGCTCAGAGTACAGCTTCTCAGCAGCTCCTGAGAAAATGATTGCTGTGTGTTGGGCCCTCCGTGAACCATCGCACCGCACCATCTCACCCAAGAGATGTGGCTGCAGGCAGGGGTAGATGCGTGTCTTCCCTCCAAGTAACTGGGGCACATCTACAAGTCTGAGTAAGGCAACCAGCTAGGGCAGAATAGAGATGGGAATTCAGACCTGACTCCAAAATCCATGCTCTTAACCTCTATATAACTCTCACCTCTCGGGTTAGAAACATCTCGCAAAAGTTAAATACATAAGTTTGTGAAAGATTGTATCTGCATTTCCCATGCAGAAGTTAGGCTTAGATAATTGTGGAAAAGAACATACTGCCTTGATTTTTTTTATACCGAAGGCAATTTTGCCTTCCAACTTAAGACTATTTGTGGGGATATTATCATATCTTTGGATTCTCATTCTCTTTTGGCCTGAAAAAGGTGGCTGGCGCTCAGTAAATTTTCCTGAAGTAAACAGTGTGGTTCGCATCTTTCTTTGCTTTTATTTTGACTTGTCATATTTCCATTGCATGGTAAGGTGAAATTTTAACTATGCATCCATAGGGTTTTTTTGGTTTTTTTTTTTTTTTTTTTTTTTTTTTTTGGTTTTTGGTTTTTTCCCCCTTCGGTAGAAATCCTCAATCTTCTTATTTGGGGATGAAAATAAAGAAAATGGTCATTTTGATGTTTTTTCTTCTAATATGATAGAATCAGGAACACTGGTTTGAGATCAGGAATTGTGATCCAAGTTCTTAAAGTTTTTAACAATGAAGTGTGAAGGAAAGCACTGACATTGTTGGAGTTTGGGTTCGCTAATCTAAACGTGTTGGAGACCCCGTGACTTAGACTTCTCCATCTGTAGCCCCTCCAACCGAGTGGGTTCCCCATATCCTGCCTGTCACCTAGCTTGTCCACAATATGGAACAGTTAACTTTCTCGCTCGATCCCTCCTTCTATCTCTATATATTTTTAAAGATTAATTTATTTATTTTCAGAGAGAGAGACCAGAGGGAGGGGCAGAGGGAGAGAGGGAATCTGCGGCAGACTCCCTGCTGAGCACAAAGCCCAACCCAGGGCTGGATCCCATGACCCCGAGATCATGATCTGAGCCCAGGTCAAGAGTTGGACACTTGACCGGCTCAGCTACCCAGGTGCCCTATCTCAAATAATTTTTAAGTAATTGAGAGAAAGACAATTCTGATTTTTAAGAAACTATTGGATTTTCTATGAGACTATGATCTCCATAATGATTTATCACAAAAAGTTAAAATAATTTATCTTCACATTATTAATTCTCCCATCAGGCTACAATTTGTCAATAAAGCAGAGTTTCCTTTTCTCCCAACAGATTTAATCCTTTTAGTGTAATATGCTGTGTTGAGGTTCATAAAACTATGAGCTTTAAAATGATTAATATACCTACTAAAATGACCTCCTGCACATGATCCTTGCCAAAAAATTGATTAAATCCGCATTTTACATTTTTTTTCCCATTTTACATTTTTCATAACCCTTGGAAGTCGTTGGAACCGTAAAATAAAAAGAAAACCTGAAGTTATGATTCTTTTTAAATTTTATTTATTTCTATTCTAAATAATTCATTAGGCAATTTTCTGGAGTTAAACATAATCAGATAGAAACTTAGATTTTTTTTTTTAAGTGTCAAAAATCATCTGCTTCAACTGTAAGTTGGTAAAGCCAAATTTAAAAATAAGTGCAGCACTCAAAAACATTCCTTTTCCAGTCTCTTCTCTCTGTCATAACACAGGAATTCTGGCTTCCATTTATCCAATCCTCACGGCAATTATAAGTTGTCAGCATGTTAAACTATTAAATTGAAACAGAAATTCTCTATTTTTTTTAAACTAATATTCTGTCTAAATTACTTCTGAGCCTCAAACTCAACATGTTTGAAAGAAACCTCTTAGTCATTCAATACTTAGTTTCCCGAGTAATTATCTTTCTCTTGAGAAGACAAATTGGTCTCACAAGCTGATTTTGTTCCCTTCTTTGCACTGGCTTCCAGAAAACTCATTTGTATGACAAATGTAGAGAGTCTAAAGTAGCCATTTTGTTTATCAACTTTCACTCTAGGCTTCATGCTCTTTTTCTTATAATTATGTTTGTATTACTCTAATTTGCTTACTTGTTTTACTTTGAAAATTTTATTTTATTGTACTCTGTGTAAGTCACATTAAATCACTTTATTTTTAAATACTTGAGTGTGGATAAACTTAAAAATAAGTCGATTTCACTCAACCCAACACTCCTCTCGCATTCTTCAACTCAAGCAGCAGCTCTGAAGATATGATTTGGAGTCTTCCTTGCCCTCTCCCCCCCATTCTTGCATTCAGGGGTTTATAAAATCTTGGAGTTTTTAACTTCTACATCTCTCTAAAGGCCCTCTCCTTCTCTTTATTGGTACTTCATTGTCTTAGTTTAGAAATCAAATAGCTCCCTACGTGGTCTATCACATACTGTCTCATATCTTCAGAGAAGACTCTTGCCAAGATAGCCTTTCAAATATGCAATCGGTTTATCCACTAGAGCACGACAAAGGAATATGGTCATCACAAATGCTGTGGGGTGGTCAGCTCCCATTTCTGTTGAATTTATGACCCTCATAAATTCCTCATCCACGTGTTCTCTTACAAGTAGGTGTTTGTTAAGAACAATGATCAGTCGTGCTATTCTGAAATATGAATGGCCCCCAGTGATTAAGGAGATGATTTTATTCAGGCTACTGCAATAGAGAGGAACATTCACAAATGTGGAAAGTCTCAAAAAACAAGAAAGAGGTCTCTGGGCGTTCTAGAGGCAGGCAGACAAGGGATTCATCCGTAATCTTTAAAGGGGTCATGCAGAAAGATGGACATGAGCTTTGTCTGTGTCATTAAGGAAAGGGAGAGGGAGGAATACGCGAGGTCAGCTCGTCCCTGGCACTGACCATTTCTAGGAAGACTAAGACAGGGGTATTTTGGAGAAGAAAAGGATGGAGAGATATATTAATCTTTGCTGTTTCCCAGGAACACAGGTTCAGGTAAAGTTTGACATTGTTCTTATTTACCTATTCAACAAAACTATATGTCTTTATATTTATATTGAAATTGTTAACACTAGTGAAAATAGGAATAAGTGCCAATTTCCTGAATATCTTCTATTATTTCCCTCATATACCCTTGTATAATTAGTACATTTAGATCCTATGAGGAAGGTGGAATAAATCTATATCTCCATTGATATAGCCTGTCTATATCTTCAGTTTTATCTAATCATTTTCAGAATAACAGAATAGGGAAAAACTGAATTATTCAGCAGAGACCCTCTCAGTCCCATTCCCCAATGGTGCTAATATAAGTGGTTTGCAGACCACACTTTGAGAAACTCTGGCCTGTAATATCATCTATATTAACCTTTGGGTATAATTAGGATTTTCTGCACTCCTCACTTAATGTCCAAGAGCACCAGTAATCCCTACAACTCAGACAAGGAGAATGAATCCCTCACTGTTGACGTAGCCATTGTTTTCAGATCTCCCAACTGATTAGGGATAAGGAGTCATTTCGTAAGCTGGTTTCCAAGAGTACGTTAAGCTCTAATTTCATAGACATTAAATCACCCTGAATTCCTCCCTTTTAATGGCATGTTGGTAGTGCAGTAGTAGCTCACTAGAGAGCAGACTCGCCTCAGCTGTTCTGGCCTCAGCCAGGTGGTCAAAGGAAAAATAAATCTGCTTACCTGTGAAAACAGGTTGCCTATAAATCAAAAGAGGTCAAGTTATGTCCACCAGATGGAGGTTTTAAAATCTTAATGTGTAAGTTAAGATATAATGGATTACCGAAGGTGAAGTTTTAGTAAGGTTGAATCATTTTGTTGCCTTCTGGGATCTAGGGAGAGCAAAAGGTTACTGTTACAGTGAACAAGAATGAAGTCAGATTTTCATCTTAGATGACCTAATTACAAAGGATGTGATTTTGACTCATTAATTTTCAAAATCATATCTAATTATCTGTTGGTATGGCTCACCAAGGCTCAAAAACACATGGGCAAAAGGGTTTTCCCCTCCTAACTGTATAGTTTCTTTTGCATGAGTACCAGATCTTTGCATGTTATAATTTTACCCATAAAAATATTCTGGTTTAAGGTGGAGGGGGGTTTCTACCCAACAAAGATCAGTCTCTCTTTCTCTCTCTTTCTCTATCCCTCCCTGCCTTTTTCTCCTTCCCTCTCTTTGTTCTCATCCTTTCTTTTGTTTTGTCTGCCATTTCTTTAGCCCTGGAAACGTAAAATGAACAGGGTAACCGAAAGCAGAAAGAATCCAAGTCAGTCAGTATTCTCTTTTTGGACAGTTAGAAAGTAGACACATTGCCTAACATGGAGCTTAGGTGTTAACTATGGGTTTCGTTTATCTGTGGTCCATCACTGGAGTTAACTGAATGAACACATTTGACATTGAGTGATTTTTTTATTGTGAAAGGGACAGTCACAAGCAAAGCTAAAATAATTTATGGGTGGCAAAGGGTGTTATCAAGAGTGCTTATATATTTCTATGCATGAATATGATATCTGTACAAATTAATGATCCCAGATTAAAGATTCATGTCAACTGGGAATTGTGAATATGTTGTTCTCTCACTTGGTCTTTTTTTGCCTGAAAACTCCATGGTGTTCTTGCTTCTCACCACCAGTCGTGGAGAAGAGTGAGAATTTATTTAATAACACTTGTCACTTTCTTGGCATACTGGGAAAGAAGTTTTCCCTTTTAATGCTCTATTGCTAACTGATGAGCTTAACATCTTGCAAAACGGGGATGCCCAGCAGAGAACATGATGTTTTTGTTGTGGGAAGGACATTTGAGTAAGTAGATTGTTCAAAATGTAGACTCCCCTCCGGTCTCTTAATAGAAGTTCCCTCCCCGCCCCGCCCCCCGCCCCATATTAAATTCTTAGCTACCTTAAAAATAACACCACATTTACATTTCAGACCTTTGTGTTTTCTTTGACTTGTGACTTTAAAGTTCTTCTTCATAAAAAGAAGAGTCTGTTTTAAAATAACTAAACTTTCCTTTGAAACATTTTACATCATTTGATGGATACTATTACCCTTAATGGAAAGGAATGAAATAATACACATCTTTAATTTCTTTTAGTAAAGTGACATTTAATGAGAACAATGGAAATGTGAATTGTGATTCTAGATGGAACTCATGGTTTGACACAGGTTCCTGCCTTAAAGTCATTTAATCGTATGTATTTTTAATTCATATGGGCCAGGGCTAAAATCCATTTCATTAGCCTTTTTTTTTATTAGCTTATTTTTAAGTCACTATAAAGTGAGGGTGAACTTTTATTTTCATTGGTATTATAGTTATTATTTCCCTTTATGTTTTAAGACACTGTGCAAAAACTCCCTCCATTCTTCTTTATTATCATCTTCTTTGGCCTATGGACATCAGAGCTAAATGAAATTGTAGTAAGTTCCTCCAGTGAACTATTACTATAAGCCAGGGCAAGATATTCTTGGAAAGTAAATTCACGTTAATGTAGATAGTGAGGATTGTAACTGATCATGGCTTTAGTTCTCAGTAGGATGTTTGAAGTAAATTGAATATAGTAAAACTGAGCGTGAATGCTTCACTCCAATGGGAGTGATTGTTCACTTATTGTGTGTGTGTGTCTCTGTGTGTGTATATCTGTGTATTCAAGTACATACTATTTGAGTACATACGTATGAGCTAGATAAAATCACTTATGAGCCAGATAATGTATGTACCAGCTCATTTGCCTGGTGCTTTGATCTGCTCTCAGTATGTTGAAGCAAAGATAAAGACATCTTTTGTTATAGTCCATCTGCAAATAAATACATAGGCTTGTCCTTGGAAGGTGTCATTGTTGCTTGCTAAGGCAACAAATGATGCCTCCCTGCCTTTGGGTATCAAGTGACATTACTAGAATATACCATTGCCACTATCAGACTAGGCTTTTCACTGCTCTATAGTTTCTTTCTATTGGAAGTTAGAGAACTCAAGGACAACAAAGGATACAATTCCTCATTCAACAGCTCCATAAAGCATGTACCTGGAATATGTCTTAGAATCTAAAGAGACAAAAGTCAGGCATTAAATGTGTCTTTACAAGTTATTTCTTAAAATAGATAAAAAATAATTGGGTGATCCAAGAATAATAATACTTCCATATTGCCACTGAGATCCAGCAACAGTTCTCATTTTAATAGCTCTTGTTTTCCTCAAAGTAGAACAAGCTCTGTAATTGGTGATATTTTTGATACTAAAGAAATCTTTGTGATCCTTTGCCATGTCTGATGTATGTAGCTCCTACTGCCAATAATTTTTAGTACCCCCACCACTATAAATGAACATTTTTTTTGAGGTAAGTAGAGAAAAATCACCTTGAAAGACAAATCTATTAGCAGAACTTAGACTTGCATGTTAATTTTCCATCGCAAACATGACCATTCTTTTAATGTAGAAATAAGAATAAATGATCATACACATTTCTCTTCTGGGAATATAAAACAATATCATTAAAGGCTTTGCTGAAGTTAACAAGTGGAGAAGTGTAGGTCATAACCCAAGTCTGGAAGTTGTTGAATAAAATTATGGTGATTATTTCAGTTTACCATATGATGGGTGATATCACTGAGGATAATAATGCCAGCAAGCATACATGACAATTTGCTATTTGGCAAGACTGCTCTAAGCATTCCCATATAAACTAATTCAGTTATCCAAACAGCCCCACAAGGCAAGTACTGTTACTGTTCTATTTTATATTTTGGGAGGAACATCTATAGTGCGCATTAATATTACAGCCAAAAGCAATGAAGTTCTAGGAGGATCAGCTCTCACACTTAGTTCGTATTTTATGCTTCTCCATTTTGAAACCAGTCTACTTCGACACTTAATATAACACAAAATCCAGTGCTTCGCTATGATGTTCATTGGTAGTAAAACATAGACTTGGAATATATTTAACATGTGAGATTGCTGGTTGACTAATTACCAGCCCAGCTTGAATATCTACTGACTACTCTGCTGTGTTGTGGTATAACCTTGATCGACACCGTGGTTCTTAACTTCTAAACCTAGTCACTTTTAAGATATGCATCCCGTGAAGAAGAATCTTTGGAGGCTGACCCTAAGTCCAGTCTACAGCTCCACCAAGCACGTCAGCTCTAGATGCACTCCTGGAGGTCCTCTTTCCCTTTCTGTAGGAAGGACACATCAGGTTTCAGAGATGGTCCTTACACAGAGCTGCTAGAGAAACAAACCATTGCTATAACGATGCTCTCTAACTATGGCCTTTCAAAAAAAATGACATCTTATCTAAAACAAAATTATCTGTCTTTGAGATTCCCTTTTACTAATCCATGGCAACAACCAGGAAATAAATGGATATGTTCCAGTAAAATCGTATTTTTAATGACAATGGAAAACTGTAGAACAACAAGAACTAGAGGAAATAAAATCCCAAGAAAGGAGAGCCTTTATTAGGTTAGCTGAGAGTTGATAGTTATTTTCTTTTCTAAGATCATTTGCGGATTCAAGCTGTGGGTTGAGGGTAGGACTGGGCCTAGGCAAACATACTCCACTGAGAAGCAGGCAAAACAGTAGAGCCTTTGGTGGACGAGTGGGTCAGTGTGGTGCATAGGAATCCAAAGGACCTGCAAATGCAAAGCCATTTTTCCCCAGGAAATATATATATATTTTTAAATTTTATTTATTTATTTGACAGAGAGAGCAAAAGCAGGCAGAGTAGCAGGCAGAGGGAAAAGCAGGCTCCCTGCTGAGTAAGGAGCCTGACACGGGGCTTGCTCCCAGGACCCTGGGATCATGACCTGAGCCGAAGGCAGTTGCTTAACTGAGCCACCCAGTCACCCTTCCCCAGGAAATATTCACTGTGCTCTGGAGTGGCAAGGGGGGCTAAGGAACTCTTCAGAAGTTTTGCAGTGATTAGAAAACAAAATCCCACTGAGGTGACCTGCTGCAAACACACGCCAGGCCCCAAGAGAAAATTTGCCCCAAATTTGAAACAGTGAGGGGTAAGAGGCAAAACTCCTACTAAACTCAAACCTCTGAAGGGCATACCTCACACTCCTGTAGTCTTTCTGAGCTCAGGAGAGAAGGAGGTACCAGACTCTCAATCAGACGTCCAGGAGGCCACATCTAAAGTGGAAATGAAGCAGATGTGGTCCGAATTAAACCAAATCTGCAGCTCAACCCAAACACGTCACATCCTTGAGATCAAAGGGTCTAAATCAAAGAAAAGCATCTTCCTCTCTGCGGCAGAATAGCATCATCTGAACTAAATAATCAAGATTAAAAATAAATACATGAAAGCAGACCCTCCCTTTCCCCCCACCCCTGATTATCCAGACACTGAAGTTAACAGGCAAGGATATTAAAATAATCATTATCAATATATTAAAACAGGGCAAAAGAGGGATGGTGGTAATAGTTTCAAAGGAGAGTTGGAACCTATTTTAAAAATTAATATCTGTCCTTGACGAGAAACATAGTAACAACCATGAGACTTCTTGGAATTCTGTGAACCCTAGTAATCAGGTTATTGGATAGGCTGAGATATTGGCATGATTGCAAGATGAGGAGACAGAGAATCAGATTCCATGAAACACCTGCTCCGTGCTAGACAGATGCTAAGTACGATGCATGTATTATGTCCCTTAATTTTAACCAATATCCCTGCTTTATAAACCAGAACTTTACATAATGTGTAATATGACAAAGTGCTGTTGCGTGCAAATACCTGTCTGCTTATTTTCAGTGTGTACACAGCCTCCCATCGTTGGGCAAAATTGTAAATAAACACGCCCCACCCCCACTCCCTAAGGCCCCTGTGCTCATGACTTTGCAATCCCAGTGTCCCGTCTGCTACTTGAGAGCGTCTGGACGCGGGCAGCTAAACTGGGACATTCCCTGCCCAGAGATTCGGGCACACTCCTTAGGGGAGCAACGGTGTTTAATCGAGAGTGGAAAATAACTAATTTTGTTTTATGCTTTTCCTTTCTCATGCTTATTAAGAGGAGTTGAATCATGAAGTATAAAGCGAGCCACATGATTAGAAACACTCCAGGGAGCTGAAAGACCGTAAATCTTATTTTTAAGAACTATGCGTGTAGTACCAGCTCTGTTATTGATGGTGGGTTTCGTACACATGCCTGATCTTTGAGTTACTAAAAAATACCACTAGAAACTGCATTCCCAGGAACAATGGAATCCCTTGTGAAGTGTTCCCTCCCTGAAGAATAGTAAAATGTCAAACAGACAAAAGTAGGAAAAATTATGTCTCCAGACAGCTGCATTGCCAATGTAACTTTAGAATGAACTATTCCGTGCTGTACGCAAAGTCTGCTACCCATCAATTATTACACAGAAATATCATTTTGATAAAGGAAGAATATCTTAGTTATTCACGGATATTCATATCCAGAATAGCCAATGACAATAATAATAAAAAATATGCCCATCTTGAGCACCTGTGAAGCAGGCACTTAAAATACATATCTCGTATTTAATCCCATTACTGTTCCCGTTTTAGAATTGAAAAAAAAAAAGACAAAACCAAAACAGATTCTTAAGCAGAAACACAGATTTTCCCCAAAATGCTCAAACATGAAGCACAAAAGCCTGGATTTAAATTCAGTTTTATCTGAGGCCAAACCCTTCCTTTTTCACTATGGTAGGCTGCCTTGGCAATTATAGCCCATGATTGTAACGATAATGCCGTGTTTACCTACATCTTCCTACAAGCGCTAAAATGCCGTAAGAGACCATGCAACTGATTTTTTGTCTATGCCCAGGAGGTTAGTATGAGTGCATGAGTGTGTGTGTGTGTAATTATTCACTGGCAGACACATGGGCAAATTGCACTGAAACTAGACCTATATCTTAGGACTTTCAGTGCAATACCGCTTCTTACTCTTGGGCAGATTTCTAAAACATATTAAACGGAAAGATCAGGAATCCAGAAACCGATTGTCTCTTCACCTTGTTTCTTATTTGAATCTGTTGGCTTTGTACCTGTGTCCATTTTTCTTTTTTTCAATCTAAAAACCATTCATCTGGATTATTTTCTCCACGACATCTACATTTCCGACCCTCTGCTCCCATTTGTGAAACATAACACCCACTCACTCTACTCTACCTGCCTTTAGAAGAAACACATATTTATTTCATAGAAAATACACAAAACATCAAGAAAAATATAAACTACCTTCTTTGGTCCAGGAAGATTCACTGCTGACATTTTCAGTATGTTTCATATTTACATCTACCCATCTCAACATCTATCTCCATCCTTGTTATGTTGCTTTCTTAATATATCCACTCTATGTAGTGTTTGTGGGTTGTTGAACTTCAGCTGCACTCTTCTCCATTGGGCTCAGAAGAATCAAGAAAGAGCTAGTGAATGCAAAGACAAATAGTTTACATTGCAGGTAAGCATAGAAGCAATGCTTTTCTAACAGTTCCAAAAATCAGGGTGCCCATTCTGTTGGGAACAAGACTCTCCCCCCAAAAGATCAAGGAATATGAATCCTCCAAAAATAGTATTTGTTCCTCAAATTTTGGAGTTTAACCATTTGTTTGCATTGGAGAAGACCCTATAGCCATGCAGAGAGGAATCAATCAATCGGGGTGAAGAATCAGGAATACTATGGCTGAGGAAAAAGAGGAGTGAAATATTTGGAACAGCATATGAAAAAGGAAAAGTAAATATTCTTTGTAGTTTACCTCAGATTTCTTACCTGTGAAAAGCCCTCAGTAATTGGTCCATGTGACTATGTATGTTTGGCCTTGGCAAAGACACGAGTTGGGGTGGGTGCTGGAAGTGATAGGGAGGCAGGGTAGGGAACAATAAGCAAGGATTCTGTGGTTGAATATTTCCCACTGACCCTGTTCTTGATAATCGTTCGACAGTAATGCCCCCTGATTTTTTTCAGCCCGGGCAAATCTAGAACATTCAGGAAAGAGAGAAACAGAGAAGCAAGGACCCACCTGTCCCATGATAGCCTTTTCTCTGTTGTAAATATTTGCACATGTGGGCTCAACCACAATCCCCAACCACTGTTCCACTGTGTGTGTGATTACTCACCGATGGCCACATGTATGCAGTAGTCATTGTATCTTTCACTGTAATTAAAGCATCATCTACTAATGAGTTTCCTTACCAAATTTGCAAGAGACCTTTGGACAATAAGCATTGTTACTGAAAAACAAAGTAATTTGGGGAAAATATTTTACAAATATTCCACAATGGAAATCTGTTATGCTTTATGATTCTGTAAGAGTAAATGGAAGTCCCATGATGTAAACTACTGAAGAGGAGAAAAATGTCATTATGGCATACTAGTTTAGGTATTGACTAGAAAGAGTTTTAATCTAATTTTTACTTAATTTAGTACTGTATAAAACTAATGATAGCTAGTCCAAAAGTAAATATCTGGTCCCTAAATTTTCAGCTTTTTTTTTTTTTGGCTAATTTATTTTTTCCACCTTTTTCCTGCTTGTATTTTTTACCTAAATTTAAATTTTGTGAATCTCTTAGTCCCTACAGAATTCATTAACTCAATATCTAGAATGAAAAAGGGCCAATTTAGCTGTAGCCGTGTTTGGTGATTCCCATTTTGAGCACAAATGTCTAATCAACACCTACAGTCTGGGTGTGCATTAGTTAGTTTACTCTGCACGCTGCCAGGGTAGGTAACCTAACGATGCTTCTGATAGACTAAACATTTGCAAATGAGCCCTCCAGTGCCTACATTATCCATGCAGTATAAAGCAAGTAGGGCTGGTTTGAAGTCCTTTACCTTCCCTTGTTTATTATGACAAATATGTTCGGTTGGTATTATTTAAACACACCAGCAGCCCCTTACATCTGTTATTTAAGATGGTACACATTCAAGTGATTGAGAGACAAGGTGACAGAATAGTGTATCTTAAGTTACCTGGCATTTTTCGATGCACCTTCAACTCGATTCTTTACTTAATATGAATGACATTTTCTATTAGTTTAAAGAATAACTGTATAAATTATTTTAAAAAATCAATGTTTTGTATTGGTATTTTTGGAATAATAATAATAATAATAATAATAATAATAGAGCAGTAGTTTTTCGTACCATGAATAATTATATACATATTCTTCACTTTCTATATTGCATCTAAGAATTACTTATAATGTTAGGTAATACGCACTGGCTTAAACTCTTTTAAAAATAAAAATATTCTATGAAAATAAAATAAATCACATATGCTTTGTTCTGAAAAATAAGCTCCAGTGTGTTAACATTTAAAGTTGAAATTCAGTATAAGCGCGTATGCATTCAGTTTCAAGTACAGAGGAAATGCCAAATTGTTTTACCACCAAAGTGATCACTGTATTTTTTTTCCAAGAGTAAAGGGCAAAATTCAAAATATAATTTTCCTGGCTGTGACTAGGTTTTTTAAAAAAATTTTCTGCCTAGCGATTAGAATCAGCTTTTCACGTAGCAATGGGAATTGTGTCTACTTTATGAAGATTAGGCTGAAGCAGAATCAAAGACCAAGTTTCCTAGAGCCCACAGCAGATGAGCAAAAATAACCTATCTAAACTTCAGATTCTAAATCCAGAATGGAAAATTTACTGTTTTATAGTAATTAATAAAGAAGCTGTATTTTGAGTTGAAGTTAAAGAATTTCTCTGTGAACCAGAAATTCTCCCTAGGACCTAGAAGGTCAATAAAGCCGTCTTTGCTAATGCAGAAACTCAGTAGACATCTGTGAGGTATTACTGCACTCTCATGATCAGTCCCAGATGTGTATTGGAATCAGAGAACTTTTCAAAAGTAGGTTCAAATTTACTCTAACATGGCAGTATTGATGGAGGAACTAACATTTAAGTCCCCACATAGAGTAAGGGGAGTTTGTGTGCAAAGTTCTAGAAAGATGGAACGGTTGAGCGCTATCTGATCCCCAGGGCAGTCTTAAAGACCAATGGCTTAGGAACTTTGCTCATGTTGGCATATATTTTCTCTGACCCACTTTTTACCCATAGTGTTGGTGACTAGGTCTTAACCCTATCTAAATCCAGGCACAATGTTAATCTTACTATTAAACCTAGTTCAAGATTATAGGGGGTGGGAAAGCCTCTTCCAAGACAAGCCCAGATCTTCCAAGTGTGTTTCTCTTTTAAAACTCAGCATAGGCACCCATCATTCCTCTTGGTAACTGTTTCTGGCCATCTTTCTGCAGTCAGGATATCCTTCCCATCATAAGCTCTACACAATGCTATAGTTAGTCTTTGTGACACAATTACACCTTGAGAGTATTTCTACTGCTATACTCTTTATGGGCTCAGAGCTCTGTTGTTGTGTCCCCAAAGCCTAGCAGTCTCTTGCCAAGGGTAGGCACCAGTAATGGGTATTGAATGAGTGGATTCTAGTCTGAGTGTCCCTTACCCCTAAAATCTCAGAAATGTCACACTGGATCCCCTCTTTCTGGTTTCTTGCACAGATAACGTTCAACACTTTCCTTCTGCAGAAAGTGTCAGCCAGCCCTGATAATCACGCTCAGTATACACTCACAGAGAGATGGGAACTTGAATTCTAATGCACATGTTATTTTTCTCCTTTTGTCACTGATTAGTGAATATTCTCATTATTATGTTGCTACTGGTAACTGCTCATTGATTCCTTACATTTTTTTCATTCTGTAATATCCCTTCCCCCCAATTTTCTTAATTTTTGTTTTATTCTGAGAACAGCATTGAGTAATTAGGATTTCTTATGCTTCTCTCTACCAATAAGATGACTTTTCACTTCTCTTGTCACAGGAGAGGCCTCTAGATTAGCTGAGAACATCAGGATTTTTTTTTTAGTAAGAAAAAAATCTCACACTCTGTCACCTATACATCTCATATTGCACGATTATCAGGTATAAAGATTTCATCTTATGTTTAAAAAGATACTTTTAATCTGTCTCAAAGCAGAGTGGTGTTTGTTATTATTTTTTTAATCTACATGTACAAATAAAATAGAAGAATCAGTGGTGATTTATCAACATGAAGTGGACAATGTCAAGGAGAACACGCATTTGCTAGGATCCACCTGCTTTGGAAGATCTGACCCCTAGGGAACTCTGCACTGCCCTACGTAGGAGACTTTAGTGGGGCAAACAGAGTAGTCTCAGGAGTTCCTGTTTTACCAAGAAGGTTCACAAGCACTGCTTTCCATCTGGTAATGTCCAACTGTAGTCTGGGTCTATAAAAAAATACTTGGACTTCCAAAGAGAACTTGGAATTTCTCCGAACTTCCTGGAAGTTAGGTGGAAATTGAAATACCTTTAGACACGCAGGCAACAGTGTTCTAATAGTGTTCAGTCTACATGGCTTGTTTCAATGTTCCTCAGCGGAGAGGCCATTGCCCGAGTGCAAGGAGGTAGAAGAGGCTTATGGAAAAAGCCATTGTGCAAGCATTGCCCTGGGTACAGTTTACCTAGCAATCAGCATTGCATTTGAAGAGACCATTGCAATAGGGGAAATGAAATGTTTTATTAATGAACTCTCATGCTTGTTTTTTAATTCATGATATTTTATGATATGAAAACACATACATTCCATACTATGTCCATGCCAAATACAGCATGAATCTTCAGCAAGAGTTCTAAAACTCTTTAAGAGATTTTTTTAACAAATCTCTTTGAAAAACTTCAAAGGCCATTTTATTCTTAGGTGTTTATGACTTGACTTAGCCCAGAATGATTTTAATGATGGTTCATTTTAATTGATACTGTAATACTCTTTAAAAAAATTCCCAATATCCATTCATATGCTTATATACAGCCATGTACATTTCAAGAATTATGAAATGTTTCAGACACAGCAATGTACATATAACGTATGTGGGAGGATTTATAAACAATAAAAAGTTAATCAGGCTAGCCTTGACCCAAAAGATAAAATCTTGCCAATAGCAGAAGTCATCTTTTGCTCTCATCTGAATACAAACATCAGTGATTTTTTTTTTTTACCTCTCCCCCAGTCCTAGAGGTAAAAAATATCCCTATTTTCGTGCATTTCTTTATAGTTTTCTCACAGTACATGTTACCAACTTCATATATGTGGAATTAAATTGTGGGTCCTAATATGATTTGCATCTTCACTCAGTGATCTTGTTGATGTGTGGCATTGTTAACTTCTTAAATATAGCATAATATGCTCATTTGTTCTTCACTAGATGTTTACACTATTTTCATTTTTTTTTTAAACTTAAAACTATATAGGTATGAGCATTTTTTTAGGGGAAGGTGGCACAAGGAGTGGGAGAGTGGGAGAGAGAGAATCTTAAACAGGGAATTAATTAATCTTAGTGAATGAATGAATGAAATAATCTTAAACAGAGAATCTTAACTCTCACAACCCTGAGCCAAGATCAAAAGTGAGACGCTGAGCTGACCGAGCCATTCAGGCAACCCATGAGCATTTTTATTTACGTTCCCTGGAACACGTGTACTGACATTTTCTAAGACAGTATTTTTCAAACTGTGAGCTGTGTCCCATTAGTAGGCTATGAAATCAGTTCACTGAGTTAAAACCAGTATTTTTAAAAAAACCGACTTTTAATAGAATAGAAGATATCCAAATACCCATTTTTTACTTATAGTAAGAATTAGAATGGGTGCCTGGGAGGCTCATTCAGTGAGCGTCTGCCTTCAGCTTGGGTCATGATCCCAGGATCCTGGGACTGAGTCCCACATGGGGCTCCTTGCTCAGCGGGGAGTCTCCTCCTCTCTACCCTTCCCCCTGCTCATGATCTTGCTCACTCTCTCTCACTCAAATAAATAAATAATATCTTTAAAAAAAGAATTTGTTTATTTTCTAAAAGTTTTGTTTGTGTTTTATATATGTGTGCGATATACATTTTGTTGATTGTGATAAATATATTTTATATATATTATGTACTATTTATAATATGTGTATTATATTTCTACATAATATATATATTTTATATATATTTGTATATATTTGGAAAATGTATATTTTCTCCAAGTTTTCGTTGTGCTGTATCTGTAGCACTTGTTACAGCAGACTTCTTTATTTTTCCTAAGGTGGTGAGTGCAAAAGGGCGTGTCCTTGGGATTTGGACAGACTTACCATGGTTACCCATAGCGTCCATCTCATATCAAGGCCTTCGGGATTTCCTCTTTAGGAGAAGCACTTCTTTATGCCTGATCCTCGTTTTTCTTTTTTGGTTCTTTGTATTTCTGCTTATAAATTTCACCTATTATAATATTACATGTTCTAAAAGTAAAGTGTCTTCTCCCAAACCATGGGTAGGTTATTCACTTTGTCTCTTTTATCCTTACGTTAACAGAATTGTTAACGTTCATGTGGTTCATACCAGTCAATCTTTTCCTTTAACGACGTGGGTCCCTACTCCGTGTCATAAAGCTAGCACTGTGTATTTTCTCCTATTATTTTTGAGCCGTTCATATTTCATCCAAACATGCTAGCTATTTTGACGTAATGATTATTTCATCTGTAAATTTCTTCCTTTATTTCTAGTTCTTATTCCTTTTACAAATTGCTCTGAGTAGGGTATTCAGTGCCAGCGACATTGTCTTTGTCCTAACTTTAATGAGAATGTTTTCAGTTATTTAGAGTTGCATATGATGTTGTTATAGGGGGTTTGTAGATATTTTGTATCAGATAAAGTAGGTACTCTTCTATTTATTTATATTTTATGATTTTTTTTATAAAACTTTATTCTTAAATGTACAGCAGGATCTAAGACAACACTTCAACATAGGCGACAACAGATGATGGGGAATCCAGATGTTTACACAGGAATGGAATTAAGGATCACCATTGCCGCAGGCCCAAGGGACAGCTTACTTTTTGCCAGAGTTCTTAATTCCACCAGTGGCCAGGGGGCTCTTCCCTGTGGCCTTCACTTGTAGCGTCTCGAGTTTCCTTTGCTCCTCTTTCTGTTTCTGCTTGAATGACTTATCTTCATCGTCCGTCCCCTTGGCTTGCTTCTTGGGCTGCTGCAGCGGTTTCTTGCCACCTTTGCGGCCAGACGCGGCACCAGCTGCCCCTTCCCTACTCTTCCACTTTTAGTTGTTTTTGTTTTTGCCTTTTTAAAACAGATTTAGGGGCCCTTGCATGGCTCATTCAGTTCAGCATCTGCCTTGGGCTCAGGTCGTGATCCCAGGGTCCTGGGATGGAGCCCTGCTCGCTTGGGTTCCCTGCTCAGTGGGGAGTCTGCTTCTCCCTCTCCTGCTTGTGCTCTCTGTCTCTCTGTGTGTCAAATAAATAAATAAAATCTTTTAAAAATTTTTTTTAAAAAGCAGATTTAGTTATGAATAGATATTCAATCTTATTGAATAGCTTTTTGCATCTATTGACATAAGGATATATGTTTCCCATCTTTAATCTATTTATATGAGATATGACTAATATATTTTCTATATGTCAGTATTTAGTGTATTTCTATATTTCTGTCTTTTTGAGAGAAAATAAACTTGGGTTTAAAGTATTTTTTGAATTGTTTTATTTCTATTTTGTTTTAAATGTTTACATCTATATTCATGAGTGAGACTGGGCTATAATTTTCAATGAAGAGTGATCCCTGAATTGAGTTCTGGGACTTTTTATATCAAGTAGTAATAGGGAGGGGAAACTTTTCCAGGATAAAGGAAATATTGGCTATGACTGGGAAATAAGTGCCTATTTTTTAAAGTGGTATTTTTAAGTGTCTTTACCCTGAATACTAACTTCAGAAATTTATGAATGTTTATATAATAATATGGGATTTATGAGTTAGGAATTAGGCAAACTGCCTTTGAATCCTGACTCTATCACTAACTGATTCTCTGTACTTGATGTATTTATTTATTTGTTCCAATCTTAGCCGCAGTTACCTTTCCTGAAATAGGGACATAATAACTATGCCTATTTTGTAGGAATGTTTTAAAATGAAATCACTCATATATATGAAGACCTAACATAGTAACTGGCATATTGTTAGCACTCAGTAGCTGGTGGCTGCTTGTATTATTATATTTTATTCTTTTAAGATTTTATTTATTTGGCGAGAGAGAGCAAATGAGGCAGGAGGAGGGGCAGAGAGAGAGGGAGACAGAAAATGTCAAGCAGACTCTACGTGGAGCGTAGAGCCTGACGGTGACTCGATCTCATGACCCTGAGATCGTAAATTGAGCTGAAATCAAGAGCTGGATGCTTAACTCACTGAGGCAACCTAGGCATCCTTGATTCTATTATATTAAGTTACATTTTATTTAATATTATATGAATATTTTATGTATTATGTTTTAAATATGTTTAAATATTTAGATGTAATATATAAATATAAATATTATATATTTAATATTTAAATTATATTTTAATCATGGGTGAGTCAACACATACATCTTTTTTTATTTTAAATTTAGGAAAGTATGGTTTTCTTAACCGTAACTGAACTGATCTATTATCTTAAGAGAGGCGATTAAGGTATCACTCCTTATATTTTAAATTGTCATTCCTGGATATTTTTATTGTCTTAACTGTGGCTCAGGAGACAGTTGGGGTTTTTGTTAGTCAGATGGTTTTTAGTTCTGTCTGTTCATCCAAACTTACCACCCTTAGATACATCACTTGGTCAGGAGGAGGCTGAGTGCTGCCCACTAGTAAAAACCGTATGAGGATGGCATTGTGGTCCTTACGGGACCTCAAAGCTTCACCAGCTTTGAATGGTCCACCTGATGCACACTGGATTTATTGGGCTTTCCTTCCCCTAGAAGGAAGGATATCCCGAATCAACTTTAGCAATTGTTCCCGCTTCACATCAATCTTTTTGCATTTCTTAATTAAAACAAAAATCTCTTTACAGGTATGCTGACTCCCCTTAGTTTTAGAATGTCAGTATATCCGGAGGAGTAGGGTCAAAATGAGAATCTGATAGCTAGAGAGCATGGATTCAGATCCCAGCCAACTACCTTGGATGAGGGATGGAAGCTGTGCCTTGGGGGTTTTCTCATCTGGAGAGAAGGATGATAGTCATTTTGGGGAAGAAATGAGTTAATGGGCTAAGAACCTCGCTGATCCATAGGCAGGCCTCTATGTGTTATGCATTATCTTTATAGTATAGGACTGGAGAGAGGCTGTCTCTAGTTTAACTTTCAGGTAGTACCTATCAATGTGTTTTGAATATGACTAAAACATTCTACTCTATAGAATATTTTTCTTTTGCCAATTCAAAAATTCTTGTAATGTAATTTTAATTCACTTCTTTTATTTCAGTCTTAGTAAATATATGCATTATTCTTAAAGATCAAATTATTAGGCAGTCTTATCTCTAACATAAATAATCTAAACTTCTTTAAATTTATTTCCCCTGATACTAATCACAATGTATTTTTAAAAGATGATTTTTGAATGTACTGATTGTACCAAAAACATTCTTTTATGGAATTCATAAATTGTGCCTTTAATGTTTTCAACCTGATAAATACCTGCCAACTTAGAAATTTATACTCACAGTATCCAAATGAGTTACATTGCATTTTGCTAGAAGCAATGTATCTCTATCAATGTCAAAATACCATGGACAACACAGTCATTATTCCAAGTCAAATTTTTATCCTTAAATCCACATATATATTTTTCAAATAAATGCACTGCTTCAATCTCCAGTAAATATATTTTTGGAGGAAATGAAAGTCAGCTCAATAATACCTCTGGGCACCTAATACCCTTGCATAATCATTCTGACTTGGTGAAGAAAAGTTGTTGTGTGGACATTACCTACCTCATAGGAATGCTGTGAGGATTAGAGAAATATCTGAAAAATGATTTGAGCTTCTTTGGGAAAGATGTTATTAATATGAGACGGTATTTTTATTTGAATGGGTAGGAGATTGAAAGAGGATCATTTCCTAAAGTGGAAGGGAGGCCTACTGGTGAAGAAATCAAATGCTCCACCTTAAGTGAGATGGATTACAGTGATAGCCAAAGTACACTCAGCTGGTTCAGACCTGAGGGACAAGAAAGAGGAAGCAGTTTCTAATCCTCAATCCATTCTGCTTTGGTTTTTCTGAATAGATTCACTCTAGAGGAGAGTAGGTAGCAATAGAGAAAGTTGGGGTCAGGACAGTCAGTAGCTGGTGAGCTAACCTCATTTATTCTCTCCTGTGTCACTCAAGAGGCGATGCATTGTCATTTATGTGAAACTTTCCTGGGAGTAGAAATGCCGGCAATCGTGAATGATATCACTGTGCTGGGTGTGTTTAAAGCAAATGTCAATACGTTGGACTTATGAGTCTGCACTATCACAACTGGGTAAAAGGCACACAGACATTTAATCTGGCCATAGGAACCCAACTAGTTGATTTTAGAACACATAAAACATTTGTTTATAGAATTGACAGTTCAGCCTATATTGGAAAATAAATAAAACCAATCCAGTCAGTATCAAATACAAACATGAGGGACGCCTGGGTGGCTCAGTCGCTTAAGTGGCTGCCTTCTTCTCAGATCCTGATCCCAGGGTCCTGGGATCGAGTCCCAAATCGGGCTCCTTGCTCAGCGGGGAGTCTGCTTCTCTCTCTGCCTCTGCCTGCCTCTCTGCCTGCTTGTGATCTCTCTCTCTTTCTGACAAATAAAGAAATAAAATCTTAAAAAAAAAAAATCGAGGCGCCTGAGTGGCTCGATTCTAATCCTCAATCCAGTGGCTTTAACCCAACCCAGTGGCTGGGTTAAAGCCTCTTCCTTCGGCTCAGATCGTGATCTCAGGGTCCTGGTATCAAGCCCTGCATCGGGCTCTCTGCTCAGTGGGGAGTCTGCTTCTCCCTCTCCCTCTGCCCGCCTCTCTGTGATCTCTCTCTCTCTCTCTGTCAGATAAATAAAATCTTTAAAAAAAAAAAAAAGTACAACTATGATACAGCTCTCAGAAAATATTTCAAAAATTGTATTACCATTTAATAGCAACTGTACTCCCAAAACCTTGATGTATTTCTAGATGAGAATTGTAAAATCTGTGGAGAAAACCGAGCTTCCTAGGATTGAAACAGGGAAGTGGTGGCAAGAAGGCATAAAGTAGAATGCTTGGGCTTGGGGCCAGGTTCTGAGCCAGGAGTGCGAGGTCGAGTAACTCGAACCATTTGTGTCTTCGCTTCTTCATCTGTTAAATGGGAATAAGTTAGTATCGACTTTATATTTCCTTGTGAGGGGTAAAGAGATAATACATATAGACACATATATTTAGTATAGGACCTGGTCTGCATAAAGTATTCAAGATCAGCTCTTGTTATTATTGCTACCAGATTATCTTTAATGTCTCCTGAGGTTTTAAGATACATAGAGCCTCAGATTTGTAATGTCAACTGTAGTAAATGCTGTGAGGAGTTAAAGGAGGGAAAAACAAAACAAACAGAGGCAGAATATTCTGAGGACACATTATGAGAAAATAATCAGGTCATGTTGCCAGGATCCAAAAGCCCATCTAAAAGAAAAGGCAGGTGTCAAGCCCAGTGTTCTCATTTCTACCTCACTGTATCATTGTGTCAGATGATACGGTCGGGAAAATACAATACACGCCATGTGATTCCATGTCAGGCATTAGGACAGAGGGGTTAGAAGTACTGAAAGCCCAAACGGGCTTTGTTGGAAGCAAGCCAGAGGTTAGTCATCACAGAAAGATAGCACACTGGAGAGGCACAGGGAGAATGCGGGGTGTTCCCCATGCCCTGCAACTGAGACCATCACAGAGACGTGACATAATCATCACGTTAGACACACCTGTAGCAGTCCTGAGGCAGACGGGGCCTTCCTTGAGTGGGTCAGTGTTTCTTATGGGCTGAAACTACCCAGAACCCTAGTGGTGAGAGGGCTTAGGAAATACAGTTTGCATGAAGTCAGCAGCTGAGATGGAGGAAGGCAGTTCTCCTACCTAATTTAAGGAAAACTAAAAAAAATAATAATAAAATTGGTTACCATCTTAAAGTTTTTATTATTAAAAAAGTACTACAAATCTGAAAAAGTATATATATATCTATATATATATCTATATATATATATATAGATATAGATATATTTTTTTTTAGGATTTTATTTATTTGACAGAGAGAGATCACAAGTAGGCAGAGGCGGGCAGAGAGAGAGGGGGAATCAGGCTCCCTGCTGAGCAGAGAGCCTGACGCGGGGCTCGATCCCAGGACCCCGAGATCATGACCTGAGCTGAAGGCAGAGGCTTCAACCCACTGAGCCACCCAGGCGTCCCTGAAAAAATGTATTTAGAGAAAGTAGAACTCCATTCAGCTGTTACTTGGATTGAATTTTATTACACTCAAATTAACCTTTTTGTTTGTTTTTGTGGGACTGGGGACATTGCTACATAAAATTGGTATATCATTATATGATTTGTTGGGTGTGATTTGGATATGCCAATGTCAGTTAAATAAAAGATTCCTAATGTTTCTTATTTAGAGTTTGAATCCCCAAATCTCTACTTCAGGCTCTTAAAAATTCACTTGACCTAGAACATGACTTTTTAGGGATAAAGAACAAAAAGTACAAATAATATTTTCTTAAAATGTTCTTACTTTTTACGCCCAATTTACCCAAGGAAAATCACCACAGCACAAGAAATTA
Organism: Procyon lotor; assembly: GCA_028646535.1. Lineage (NCBI taxonomy): Eukaryota > Metazoa > Chordata > Mammalia > Carnivora > Procyonidae > Procyon > Procyon lotor. The sequence goes on along the minus strand of CM053604.1, from coordinate 161,133,217 downwards.
GATACATAAATAAAACAAAAAAATCAGAGGAAAGGTGTTAAAATATCTTTTTCTTCTGATTTTTGACTGGAAGCATGGAGAACAGTCAGTTATCCAGAGATTGTACAAGTTTTTAAACTTCTCATGGGGAATGATCAGTCATGCCGACCCATAACCAGGGGTTCAGGTTGGCCTCTCTAGGTCTCGAATCATCACACTATCTGGGTGTTCTCTTCACTCACTCTCCTGCCCAGCCTCTTAAACCATTTCCACTGTAAATTAGGTCCCCTCTTTTGACAAATGCTTTTGGTTGCTGTGATAGATAATTTGTTCTCTGGTCACTGTTTCAGGACCATGCACCCAATATATTTGCTATTTTTAGTTAATGTTCTTCTCTGTATACACATTACATATAAAGAGAGTTTATGCCAGTTGAATAAAGATAACACAAATAAACGCTTGCAAGTTCCACACACGTAATGTTTCTATGGACGTCCTGAACTGGCCTTAGGGAAAAACAAAATCACTCGGGTTAAGAGATGGAGGGATTTCTGGCTAGTTAAGGGCTTTTGCTCTATATTCTTTCGTGTTAATGTACAAAGAACAGACGCATATGCATGCCCACATCTATGCATGTGTAAGTATATAAACCCTAAGGAATTTGGGGTGGGAAGAGGGGAGTTAGGTGGGGAAAAAAAAAAGACAGAAAATAAATTCTGGAGTTTGAGTAAAATGTACTTGGAGGATTGTGTGAATTTTTTTTCTTTTTAATGGTTTTTGAGCCTGTCTTAAAGGAAGAAAATATTTCAGATGTTATGAGCATAAATAAATTAAATTTACCTGGTTCCAGTACTTCGACAACTTAAACTCATAGCTACATTTTTTTTTTTTTTTTAAGATTTATTTATCTGTGGGGCGCCTGGATGACTCAGTGGGTTAAAGCCTCTGCCTTCAGCTCAGGTCATGATCTCAGGCTCATGGGATCAAGCCCCACATCGGGCTCTCTGCTCAGCAGGGAGCCTGCTTCCCCCTCTCTGTGCCTGCCTCTCTGCTGACTTGTGATCTTTCTCTCTGTCAAATAAATAAATAAAAATCTTAAAAAAGAAAAGATTTATTTATTTGTGTGAGAGAAAGAGCGAGGGAAAGGGTAAAGTGAAAAGGAGAGAGAGAATCCTAAGCAGACTCCAGACTCAGCACAGAACCTGACTTGGGGCTCAATTCCATGACCCCAAGGTCATGACCTGGG
>CM053604.1:161093099-161131492 GCA_028646535.1 Procyon lotor | reverse complement strand
GTGAACCTTTCTTAAAATGTGTGTCTTTGTAGCCGTACATTAACTGTGTTTATAATGTCCTCAGAGTCTAAAGTGAAAAGCAGACATTTTCAAGAAAAGTAAATGAAGACATGGAGCTACTATAAAATCCATCAGCAAATTTATACAGAAGATTACTCGTATCTCTGTTCCTAGGCCCAGAAGAACTGAACAATAGCAGAAATCAAACATCAAAGAAGATTAATTTCTATGTATGTTTTGATGGACAGATTTCAGTGTGTACATTCTCCTTACAAGCTCCAAGTGACTGAAAGAAGGTAAAACACCTTCAAGTTTGCTGGAAAACAACAGTAAGCAACCGTAAGATGTTTATGCCATGATTTCTGTTTCACCTTGTCAACCCCGCAACCAAAAATGTAAAATTATTCAACCGAGTCATTCATTTACACATCTTTTTTTTTTTTTTTTAACTTGGGGTATGAATTGACTACCAAGTTGTCTTTATTGAAATCCCTATTGTTTACGTGAAGAAATAATGGGGAGTCAATTAAAAATAATAAATTTGGTATGAATTGGAAACAACCTTAGGATGCTGTCCTCTTACAAACATTACCGAAGGCCAGAGAAGTTAGATGGTTGACCATCATCACTGATCAGCAATGGGGACCCAGAATCCTGAGAAGTTACGTCATTTAATCAAATCACACAGTGGGGTGCCTGGGTAGTTCAGTTGGTTAAGCATCTGACTATTTTGCCTCAGGTTATGACCTCACGGTCATGGGATAGAGCCCCACATCGGGCCCTGCACTGGGCATGGAGCCTGCTTAAGATTCTCTCGTTCCTTCTATCTCTGCCACTCCTCACTTCTGTTCTCTCTCTCTCTCTCTCTCAAAAAAAAAAAAAAAAAATTGGAATCCAGACTCTTTCTTTCCAGTGCTCTCCTTATGATAGCCAGAGACATGTGAAATTTTTATTGGATGAAAAATACTCTACCTAAACCAACTTGACCCTTCATTGGAAAGATTATTTTGAAGCTGCTTTCATTTCAGCCAAACCAATATGAAATTTGGAATTTTATATATACTTTTATATATTTTTATATATAAATTTCTCTTTTTATTTTAATTTTAAAGGCTTAACAATAGTTTGCCAGTGTAGTTAGACTAGGTTTCAAAGTAAAAGACAGGGGCGTCTGGGTGGCTCAGTGGGTTAAAGCCTCTGCCTTCAGCTCAGGTCATGATCTCAGAGTCCTGGGATCGAGCCCCGCATCGGGCTCTCTGCTCAGCAGGGAGCCTGCTTCCTCCTCTCTCTCTCTACCTGCCTCTGCCTACTTGTGATTTCTCTCTCTCTCTCTCTGTCAAAATAAATAAATAAAATCTTTAAAAAAATTCTATAAAACAAAAATGCAAAAAATGAATTGGCATAAAAAATTTATATATAAAATGCTCTTTGTAGAATTGGAGTAACAAAAATTAGAAATGAACTAATCATCTAATATTGCCTAAATAAGTGATACAGTCAATAATGTTATTGACTTAATAGCAAATGTTCAAGAATGTTTGATATCTTTAGAAATGGCCGAAAAAAAAAAAGAAAAAAAGAAATGGCCAAAATATGACATTACGTAAGCAAATTAAACAAAGAAAAATATGACATTAGATAAACAAATTAAATAAATATACGTATGCCTAAGTTCTTAAAAATTTATCAAAGTATTTACAATTATTATCTTTGGTGCTAGAATTGAAGTGATTTAAAAATTTTAATTTTACCTTTCTGTATTTTTCAAATCATTTATAATTAGCCTCAATGTTTTATAACCAAAATAAAAAACAAATGTCAATCAATTTGTTTTGGCTGTCTATGGAAACAATGATGACGGATAACGCACATTTTGTGTCTTATTTTTAAATCCAATTCATGATGTTCTAATGGTTTTCCTTCCTGAGCTTAAGAAATAGTTGAAAGGCAAAGTTGCACAATGACAAACACAAACTAAAAGCCAATAAAAATAATTGCAGAATTGATTTAAATTAAACACAATTAGATATGTCTGACAGAAACATATTCTTTCAAAGAACAAAAACAGTGAACAGCCATTGTCCCAGTAACCTCAATACTGAACTTGATTTTGTCTCAATTCTCAATGTGAGTTATTTCCTGCATCAGGGCTGTTGGCCAAACTGAAAGCCTATAGTATGAATTTCAAAAATTCTGGGTTCTAGAATCCCTCAGTTGGCAAAATGCACGATATTTCCATGAGAGTCCAGTCATTGCTACACTTAGCACAGAGCATCAAGGAGGTTAGGGAGGAGCTCAGTATAATTTTGATCTTTCTGATAAAGTCATTGTCTTTGGTTACAATCTTCACTCAATACGCTCTGCTATCTCATTTCCCCTTTAAATAGTTCTTTACTTATCTGGGGTTGCTTTGCGGTTTCATCAATTATTTAGAACTTCTGAGAGATGTCATTTCTGCATGTTACTTTCTAAACCAGGAAGCATTGGGTTTCTAAAAAGCAATATGCATATTTAAGGAATTTAGGGTGGCATTTACTACTTTTTTGAGCATCACCCAAACTTTTCTTTCTAAGGCTACGTTCTGTTCTAGAAAATTGTTTATATTGGCCTCTTTTTTTTCTTAATCATTTTGTAATGTTTTGAAATTAATATACATAACTAAGTAAAGAGAAGGAACTGATAGCCCAAGTTGAAATAAAATAAATGAAAAAGATACTTTAAGTTTTAGTGGCAAGTATAAGGCTGTCTTAATGTCTAACATTTATTTTACGATGTTATTTCTCTGAAAGATTTCTTATTTGAAATACAAAACAAAAATGTGCCTGAACTCCTATCCTGTAGATTACCACATTTTATTAAGAGTGCAATAATTATGTTTCCTCATCTATATTTCATCTACATATAGGTAACTATATGTATTTCTTCCTTATTCAGCCCAGACATTATTAAGAGAAAGTAACTGAGACAGATAACAAAGATGCGCAGGAAATTTCAAATAACATTCTATGGAACGTCTCTGATGCGCTATAATTGCACTACATGGATTGTATCTGCAGCTGTCTATACAAACTAATGTTTTGGGTATAATGAATACTAATGCTTCCTGGAGGTAATTGTCCTATTATATTCAGAGTTCAGTAGTTAGGTTTATTAATATTATGTAGTACAATGTTTTCAGCTAGGCAATCAAGTTTTCTTCAAAGTGAGCTACTTCAGGTTACAGTGTTTATTGACTATCCGAACGGCAATTATGAAAATATCATTGAATTTTCAGGGTTCCTGTGGTTAAAATATTCACTTACTGCAGGGCTGAGCTTCTACTATAAAAAGCTTAAAGCTACTGACCCTCATTTAGCAAAGTTCGATTTGGAAAATGTGTATTCTTTCCCACAGCTTCTGCAATTATCAAGGCAAAACATTCTATTAGGTTCTTTAATCAATGTTTGCTTTCTACCTGAAGAAGCGGCCGCCCAAGATAGGGTATTTAGCAACTGTAAGGCCAATTTTAGGCTGTGTTTGACTCATTGGGTTCCTGGGCTCTTTTTTGGCAAGGGCTGTGGGAATTTTTTTACTTCCCCTGGGAGTACTTGACACTGAGAGCTTAACTCAGAGAGTTGTGGAAATAAGAGACTGAAGAGACTAGAAGAACCACCTAATTTATCCTGACAACTTAGTACTGATCCTGGCCAGACAGAACTGGCTAAGACCCATTGAGGCTTTTGGAAAAAACCGTAGTACTTTCCCTTTCCTCTTCCTCCCTCTGTTTTCCTGTCCATCCTCCTTCCTTCATTCCTTTGTTTCTTCCTCCCTCCCCCTTGCTTCCTTAATACTGTTCTGAGAATTCCAATTAATGATGGTGGAAAGATAGCATTTCCAAGTCAAGCCTCAGTAGTTCAGAGGCCATCTGTCTATCTGCAAAAGTCTCCAACTAGTTTGAAATCACAGACTTAATAGAAAGTTAAATGATGGGGCGCCTGGGTGGCTCAGTCGTTAAGCGTCTGCCTTCGGCTCAGGTCATGATCCCGGGGTCCTGGGATCGAGCCCCGCATCGGGCTCCCTGCTCTGTGGGAAGCAGGCTTCTCCCACTACCATTCCCTCTGCTTGTGTTCCCTCTCTCACTGTGTTTCTCTCTGTCAAATAAATAAAAAAAATCTTTAAAAAAAAAAAAAAGAAAGTTAAATGATTATGACTTTGTTGTTGGTGTTTGGTTGGGCTTTGGCTCTTTGGATTAGACTTCTCTATGTGTAGTTTGTTTTTGTTTTGTTTTGTTTTGTTTTTAGACTTCTCTGTGTTGATGAAGAAGAAATTGAAACACTGATTCCTTCTTTTCATTCATGGTAAAAGTGAGAATGGAAGCAAAGGTGGATAAACGAAGTTGGCCTTACAAGTAAATTTTAGTGGTCATTTGAATTGTATGAATGTATGAATTGTATTCATGGCTCAGTTGGTTAAGTGTCTGGCTCTGGATTTCAGCTCAGGTCAAGGTCTCAGGGTTGTGCGACTGAGTTCTGCATCAGGCTCTGCACTGAATGTAGAGCCTACTTAAGATTCTCTCTCCTTTACCCTCTGTCCATGCCCCTTCTCCCTCTCTCTCTAAAAAAAGAAAGAAAGAAAAGAAAAAGAAAATCAAGTCCCTGTGGTTTATTACAGAACTTTCAGGTACTTCTTATGAACGAAGGGAAAAAAAAAAAAAAAGACTACCATCTTGATAGAGAGGAAAGTAAGGAAGTAAAATGAGCAAAACAGTGGAGATTATGGGGTACCTGTTTGGCTCAGTGAGTTAAGCATCTGACTCTCAATTTGGGCTCAGATTGTGACCTCAGGGTCATGAGATGGAGGATTCCTCCCTACCCCCTACCCCCCCCATCAGGCTCTGCCCCTCTCCCCGCATGCATGCTCTCTCCCAAATAAATAAATAAAAGCTTTAAAAAAATAGCTGAAATTATCAAAAAAGTATCTATTAAAATAATTTAAAAATCAGGAGAACAATTTTGTTATATAATCCCATACATCTTTTTACTTGTCTGCTTCTCAATTTAAGGATTAGTCATAATTATGGGAAAAACATCAGATTAAGAAATGGCAGAGAAAAGAATAAAAACATTACTGTATATATGTTAGTTGACAATGAGTTTTCATGCATGTACTTTCATATAACCTCCCTAACAATTTCCTGAGACAGTTTGTATCATCACTTAATATAGAAGAGGAAGTCAGACAGGTTTAAAGAAAACCTATCCAACAGAATTTTCTTCAATGATGTAAATGTTCTATAAATCTGCACTATGCAGTATGGTAGCCACTGGGTTTTATGTGACTATCGGGTATGTGAGAAATGTGGTTAGTACATCTGAGGAAGTAAATTCTGAATTTTAGTTAATTTTAATTAAAATTTAAATTTGAATGGTCCTTTGGTGGCTGGAAGGAAGGAAGGAAGGAAGGAAGGAAGGAAGGAAGGAAGGAAGAGAAGGGAGGCAGGCAGAGAGAGAGGCAGAGAGAGGGGAGAAGGAAAGATAAAGAAGAGGGCTGAAAATACAGTCATTTTGAAACAGCACATATATTAATCGAGAAGAAAGTTAAAAGCTCTCACTTTGACCCTTCTTGTAGGAGAGCAAGTTATTTGTCATGTACGAAGAGACCAATAAAAGAGTCAGGAACCTAAGATAAATAGTAAGGCTAACATATTAATTAGAGAATACATTTTATAGACTACTTCTCAGAAAATTTGATTTTTAGATATAAAAATATCTAAAAGACCAATTTTAATACATTTTAAATATTAAAAAATTAAAGTAGTATGTTTATTACATACTATTTGACATTTATATGGATTGTGGGAAATTCTCCAAAACCAGACACAAATATTTAAATTCAACAAAAATGGGGATGCCTGGGTGGCTCAGTTGGTTAAGCAGCTGCTTTCGGCTTAGGTCATGATCCCAGGGTCCTGGGATTGAGCCCCACATCGGGCTCCTTGCTCAGCAGGGAGCCTACTTCTCCCTCTGCCTCTGCCTGCCGCTCTCTGCCTGCTTGTACATGCTCTCTCTCTGACAAATAAATAAATAAAATCTTTAAATTCAACAAAAATGATCTACCTCCAAAGAGAGAAGGTCTAAAATTCAAACTGGCTATTTGGGCAAAGGCCAGCCTAGGTCACAATCAAACTGTCCCCAATCCTTATTTATCAACCTAAGTTCAGTCATTGACTAATGGGAAGTATCGTTTTACTTTCTCCACTTAAATCTTTATGGATACCAAATTTAGGTAGGAAATTTTATATAATAGCTACAAACTTGTATATACCAATTTTGATAATATTTGTCCAGTTTAATTAAGCACTGGCCCACATTTATAGATTCACTCAAATATCTTAAATATACCTTAGATAATTAACACCAAGATCACAAGATGTGTAAATATTTTGAAACATCTGACATGAATAGTAAGCTGCTGATTCAAGTAGTAAAGGTCTAAGTTTAAATGCCAAGTTGCTCAGAATTTTTAACAATTCCAAAAATTTAATATAAATTGATAGAAATAAAAAAAAATAAATTGATAGAAATCAAATCAACTAATTTATAAGATAATATTAGTAATCTGATAAAAAAAACAATATGGAGACAATACTCAATTCCCTTGTAATACGAAGAACTGGACTTTATTTTTATTTATTTATTTATTTTTTAGAACTGGACTTGAAATGAAAAATTGTCAAAATGTGTAAAATCTAATTTACCTAAAGAAAAATTTTCTTTATTTCTTTTATTTATTAATGATTTATTTATTAATGATTTAATACATTTTATTTATTAATGATTATTTGAAAACATAGTTTGAAACAACTATTAATAAAAGTGACAGTTATATACCTATTTTATTACTTTTTGATCTATTTCTAAGTAAATGACACACGGTTTTTAATCCATGATTAAATTCCTTTTATCAGAATTATTAGAAAATCTGTTCAACTGGATAGTTTGCTTAAAGAAAATTTCTGTATATTGCATACATAGTACATGATAAAACACGAAGTTTAAAATGTTCAATACTCACGTTACAGTATCATATTCATAACAGCAAGGATTAATATTATATCATTCCTATTAAATGTGCTTGCTTCATTTTGTGGATGATTTTCAAGGCACTTTGGAATTCCATCTTGTGACAAAGCCGTCTGCACTGTAACTCCGTACTGAATTTCAAACTTTATTTTAGCTGAACACTTGGCTCAAACACAATGTTATGAGGAGGCCAATCACATACAACACAAAAAAATATAACCACATTCAGAACAAGGCTGGCATAAGGCACCTTAACCTCGCTGGGAGGTTTGGGAGAACAACTTGAAACCACTCTCTAAGTGAGGGGACACAAATTTTTCTCTAAGTTTTTTTTTTTTTTAAGATTTTATTTATTTATTTGAAAGAGAGATAGCATGAGTGGGAGTGGCAGAGGGAGAGAGAGAACGTCAAGCAGACCAGCTTAGCGTGGAGCCTGACACAGGGCTGGACCCCAGGACCCGAGCCAAAACCAAGAGCCAGATGCTTAACCATCATTTTTAAATTGACAGCATTACCCTAGTGACTATTTTATCCTTTATGTAAAAAACACGATATAGAATATGAAGAGGGTAAAGTGGTGAGGTTTTCAATAACCACGGCTTTTACTTTCCTTTTACATGATTAAAATTCAATTATAAACCTTTAAGAAATCAATTGAAAAGTGAATTTTCTATTGGTACATATATATAATTATAATTAAATGTAGATTCAGAAAAAAGTGAAGATTTCTAAAAATTCATTCTATAGCGTAAGACCTTTAAAAAAAAAAAAAAAGCTAACTTACTCTTGAGCTCATGGTTTAAAATGTTCTATAAAAGTTACTGGGTTACTTATGACCGAGAGCCATTGTGTGATTTTTCTGATATTACTCCATGGGCGATGTTGGAAATCCTGGTGTGAGATGGCCTATCTGTGAACTGAGAGCCACTTCTACCATTAGAGTCGTCTGAGTAAACTTCTGGCCAAGTCCTCAGAAACCGTGATAGAAACTCCACAGTGTTGATGCTGAGTGTGCAATCATCTGCTTCCATTTGTCCCTGTGGTTGGCACGGATTAATAGGCCGAGGCAGGAGATGGGTATAGGCACAAATTGAAAATAATGGAGCATTTTGCACCAAAGGAGGCGGAGGATACAACTACAATGGCCAGGTGGGAAAAAAGGTGAGCAGGCCAGAGGCAGTACAACGTGTCAGCGAGACTACCATAGCATTGGGACCGCTGTAGCTCAGCACATCCGCGTCTAATGAAGACAAGGCCTATCTGCGGGATGTCTCTTCACTATAATTTCAGAGCAGCTTTTAGAGGATAGACCAATTATGGGTTCCGTGTGGAACTCATGTGCAAAAGCTATTTAGGTGATGCTTGTTAACATTTCAGGGGAAATGATGTAAAAGGTTCAATTGTATAGGAAAAAGTGCAGTTATCATCCAAAATGTGGACTCATTACAAATGATTGCTAAGTCCCTGAGAATTCCAAGAAAAGTCCCACCAATAAGTAACTATCTCTTGGGCACTTTCCTTCAGGAGTCAGAACAGAAACATGACCATTAGTTATTCACCCAGCATGCATCCAAGCCTGCTGAGGTGGTCTCTAAAGGAGGCATCGAGGAGACTCAGACGCTTCCAGATTTCCAACAAAGGGGCTAGGGTATAGGTTAAAGAAAGTTGAATTCCAAAAATAGTGGAAAGATAGCTATATCCATTTGAAGGTAATTGTTTTAAGTAATCTTTTTTGTTGAAGATGAAGGTGGGTCAGAATAAAATCTAGAAACAGAAGGGTCAAAGCATTGTCCCCAAGGAGAGTGACTGGTCAACGTAAGTACTATGGGTCGTCTCAGTTTCAGACTCGCTATAGCGAAGAATATGACAAAGCTATCCATTAGGAGCTCTGATTTCATACCCTTCTAAATTGAAAAACAATGACTTTCATCAAAAAAGATGTATGCTATAAAAATGATACATATTTTGGGAGAAAGAAAAAAAACAAACAATGGGATCACTGGTACTTAGTACATCTAATAGAGTTTAGCATGAGGACAAAAAAGGGTAAGTCTCTTTCTTTATATGGGAGTGATTCTTCATAGGGAATGTGAGGGCAGACCTGGATGATTTCTTAAGTCCCTTCCACTCTATGAATTTATAGTTCAATAATTAGTAAAAGTCGAAAAGTGAAGATTGTCTAGCTGGTCTTCATTTCCACTTAGTCAACTCTACTGGTGTGACCGCATTGGGCACATCTGTGGATCAGTGTGCGGCCAAAGAAACAGGTCTTAAGAGTTACTGAGCTCAAAGAACATTAACATTGGACTAGATCTCTTGGTCAGGTATAAAATTGTTTAGACAAACCTCTGTGTGAACAATCGAAACAAAATATTTGAGAATCGTAAAAAAATCTTAACTGAAATATTTTATCTTTAGATAAGGTTCACTGTGCATATACTATAAATAGGCTTTAATAAACATTTGGTATTATGGATCCATAATGTGGAGCCATTTTTTTGTTAATTTTGTGCAAATTCACAGCTAATGCTATTAAAACTCTAAAAGAGCAGTTCTAGTGTGCAAATGCCTGCTAAGATTAATACACAAAACCCTGATATCTCTCTACTGTCTCATTAACATGATAACAGGCCCAAAGGAGTTTCAAATCCCTGAACACACCAAAGACATATTTTCTCCCATTTTTCGTTCATACGACCATAAAAATGGAAATTAAATCACATAAAAAATCTTCCAAAAATATCAAGGGGACAATCCAAATACATAAAATACTTTTTTTTTTTTTCGGTATATTAAACTACAGAAGCCTTGTTGAAATGCTACTAAGGAGCTGATTTTTATATACAAAACGAAGGCGATCTACGGTAAGTTTATATTTTATCCCAAAGCCGAAACATTTAGCGCTAGTGAAGAAATTGGGAAATACTGAATGATCTAGTATATTAAGCTGTTTGTTTTCCAGAGAAACTAACTGCCAGGTATGGGTTACAGATGGACTTTAAAAAATCTAACTGTGCATCTGCTTTTGGGAGTTTAAGTCAAAGCCGTAGCATTATTGTGCTGAATCCTTTTGAGGTCTAATAAGGGAGAAAATAAAAACAAATTATTTCCTTTGTTATGGAGGATATGCTTTACAATATCACTGCATGGTGACAACTTCTTGTCTTCTTGTCACTGCCTGTCCTTTAGACCACACTGCAGAAAAGCAATTTTCTGCCTCAAAAGCACTCTATTTTTTTAAAGTTTGTCTCTGGGCAATTTTCAGGTCTACTAGAGCTGCACAACTGTATACAGATGAGAAAGACCCAAAATAGGGCAATTTATTTGATTCCTCCTCTTCAAAACATTTAGCTGAGATTGCATATCCAACAGAGAAAGCCCAAAAAGAATATTCAGGAGTGACCCAGAGTGACATATACCCTTTCTGTAAATTTGCATTAAACATAGTTTCCAAATAACATGGACATCCTACAGTTGCTTTTTGTTTAATGTAAACCTTTAACACTAAAATTTCCCTAGGACATTAAAAGTGATTTCTACTAAAAAAAAAAAAGGGCAAATCCCTAGAAATAAGTAGTTAAATACAGCATATGGAGTTTTCAGATGAAGAATCGCTTAATTTTAAGTGGCCTGCTCATTTGAATCAGCAGTTTGGTTTTCTGGTTGAGGAGTAAAGGGCACCTTTGATGCAAAAATGTGTTCCCCCACTGTTCAGTTGCTGATAATTTCACACTTATCAATGCCTGGTGCTAGCATGACCATAATAGCCTCCTGATGTAACTCTGCCCTCACACAGGATGGAATGTTCCACAATGGTCTCTTACCCCAGTCGGAAAACAAGTTTACCTTTAATAGTGTCTGCACAGAGGAATGATTTGAAAGTTGTTGGATTTTAGATTTAATGCCTGCTGACACATTTTCAAGAATGTAGTCCTTTTTTTTTTCTATCACTAACTCTCTCCAAGCTGAATCATTACCTCTCTTCATAATTATTTTTATGTAAGTGCTTGCTTTTTATCAAATATGGTATTATACAGTATAAATTATACAGTGAGCAATATTAAACACGTTTCTGCTGACTAACCAGCAAATTCCCCAGTGCCAAACTTAGGATTTTTAGTTAGAGAGTAGTCGTGGATATAAACAAAGTTTACGGAACAGCAAACTGATTGATCCTGGTAACCTCTGCCTTTCTTGCTACTGTGCGCGTCTGTGAGCTCCTGGGCATCATCCCGTGTGTGTGTGTGTGTGTATCGGTCTCCCTTTTCTCTCTTACTTCCTCAGGTCCTTCCTCTCTCCAATTTCTCTCTCTTCTATGTATATGGGCTAGTTTGAGATTTCCTAGAGGTGGCTGTCTGTATGCTTTTAGCCTACAGATAAGCAGATAAATAAGGAATTAAAAGAAATGCAGTGGAAATCACGTCCTAAATTTATCTCTAGTGCAAATGAAGTTATTTCAAGCCTAGCAACTCTTTTTTTTTTTTTTTTTTTTAGCATAACCTAAAAGCCCTGTTACATTTTTATAAGTACCAAAAATTATCTGACCGGTAGACTCCCAGATCTTAATTCCTCGTCACGCATTGATTCCTAAACTATGTTTTCTTGTATGTACTGCCCCCAATTTTTCTGACCAGACTCCTTTTTCAACTTCATCTCGTCCAGCCTGTGCCCTTGTCGCTGGGGAGGAACTGACCTTCAGTGAGGTCTCTGATGACCTCATTACAACTAAGCCCAAGGGCCAGTCCAATTTTCAAACCTCATCTTTCCTCAACCTCTTCGCTGCATTTGTCACATTCAACCATCTCTTGTTTCTCAAAATGCCTTCGGAGCTCTGCTCCTGACTCCTATTTAGTGGAGTCTGGTTTTCTTCATTGTCTGCAATGCATTTACTTTGGTCATTCTTCTTCGTAACTGGAGGTAAACCAAAGTCTACACATCTCTCTTCTCATTCCTCACATAGGCTACAAACTTGACCCTGAAAGCTGTTATCATGGGCTCACCTTCACTGTGTTAGATGTGCCATTATTTTGTAGAAACATCCATCATCACTGCCTGTCTTTGCCATTCCGTGTGCCTCCCCAGGCATGCACAGGTGAGGGACCACCACTTTGGCAGAATTTCAGAGACCAAGCCCTATAATCATCTCTCTCCAACAAGTCGCAGGGCCCTTTAACTTTAGGCATGCTTAGTGAGTTATCTACATACATGTTTTTCTCCTCTACGTTGAGTTGGATATTTTCTCCTTGCTTAGACCAGTGTTCCTCATGTTTCAACCGCTATGTATCCCTGTAATGACTAAATGTAACCCTTTTTCTTCCACCAAAACCGGCTCAAGGGCAATCAGCATGCTTAGTCTCATTGCAGTAATAAACTTTAATCCATGCCATCTAAAACAACTATACTACAAATTCATATTTGCATGCATCATATATATGTAGTATGTGTGTATATATACACATATATATATATATACACACATGTATATCTTCATATAGATATATATGTAAATTTATTTTCTTTTTGGAGTTCTGAAATTTTGTCATCCTTTTATATGTTACCAAATACTTAAATTCACATGGTACCCTATTATCATATAATAACATTGAAGAAAAAAACATATGATATCTGCATTTATAGAAACCACTACAGCTCTCGGTGATCATGAGGAAAGAGAGAGCACTTATAATTTGAATGCACATAGATTGAGGGCCCCATGTGAGCTAGTAGTTGCAATCTTCTACGCCTGAACATGCTTTTGAACCGAACTGGTAGAATCCCTTTTATTTTTTAAAGTGCGGCAAGATTGACTGATTGGAGCATTCCTTCTCTCCATTTTTATCTTCATTTGAAAGACAGTCAAGTGGGCACAAGTTAGTGAAACAATGAAGAATCAAGGGTCCCGGATAAATCGCGTCTTGGATAATTGAGAGTCGCTTGGCTAATCAATATAAAATCACAATATTAGATCTTAAGCCCTGCAGAAGAAAGGCAGGGGCACCAATTTTCATTAGGATCCTCTCTTCAAGTAGTTAGAAGTACCAAGAGGGAGCAGGAAGGCACATTTAGAACTACCTTGACCGCTGATTTTACTTTACAATATCTAACTATGCAAGTTAATACACCGTACTCTGGATCTTCTAAGTGATAGATAACATTTTATACAGTGGCTGGTGACATCAGTCAGGCCTCAGCGGTCAGAATGCACTCACAGTTTAAGACCCAACCACATGAGGCTGCTGGATTCATTTTGGTTTCTTTAAAAGTAACGCTGTAGTGGTATCAATCAGGCGTTATCAGAAGGAAATGGAAGAAAGCCACTGATGCATAAATTTACCTAGCCTGAAATCCTTTCTTTTGGGAGGAAAAAAAAAAAAAAAAGTTGAGCTTTGCCTCACATTTGCATTGCACTGGTGGTTTACTTTTGTTGTACAATAAACATTTCATTTTAGCATCTGTGTGCACAGGAAAAGTAGTGAGAATGAGGTGACTGAAATCAAAACTCCTCATAACTGTGTGGGGCATGGGATGCAATCATCTTGGCTCTGCATAAAAACCGGAATTTAGAATTTTTTTTTTTGTCGATGCTCATGTCTGCTGTACACGTATTCAAATGATGTTTCTTCAAAATTCTTTGAAAAGATATTCAAATATTATGATATTTTGTGAAGATACCAGGGAGCTACCCTATTTAAAACTTTCTGTCGCTCAGTTTCACAAAGCAGAAAGATTTTTGTATTTAAAGCACTTGTGCAGTGAAATGTGTTCCATAAATGTTTGTGGGCTGTCAAATTAAATACATTGTTTCAGTTTTAGGAAACTCCTAGAAGCCCTGCGCCCCTCTCAGTTGCTGGCTAACTAATCTATTTCATCCTCAAATTACACACGGGGGATGCTAGTCCTTCAGTCTGCCACTCTCTGCTCTCCCCGCCACGACCTTCTTATTGGTGACAGGGACGTCATCACTGCCCCAGTAATCAAGACGGTGCCACATCCCATCTATTTTTCTCACATACATCTTTTGCATCTTTCCCTTCTTTCTAGCCCCCTGACCATGATAAAAGTGCAAAATTTAAATCTGCTGCTGAGTTTATCTTCCCGAAACAATATTCATGCTCTGCCAGAATCCCGTGGTATAAAACACGTATTTCTCATCCTAGTCGTTAAAGGTCCCTACAGCCTGGTGGAGACTGAAACTGTTCACAATGGCTACACAAAAACTTCTGGTCCGGGCAATCGGATTCCCGAGAGTCTTTTCTCGTTCCTGGCTCTGAAAGTTGCTTACAGACTCTGCCCAGCCGACATACCCTCCTCTCTTCCTTTCCCCTACCCAAATTCCCCACCGCGTCCAAAGCTCAGCCGAATCTCTGAATTCACTGGGAAGTCATTTTCCGTAGCTGCAGCCCTTGGTCATCCTCCTGTGCTCAGAATGTGACAAAGGTCTCCTACTCAGCACCTCATTAGTCATCCCTTGCACTTTCCTTTGGAGACTGGCTACATAATCCCAGGGCCCAGTGCAAATTGAAAATGCGGCAACCCTAGTTCAACATTTTCACGAATTACAAGACAGCATGAAGAGAAGAGCAATAAACCAAGCATGGGGCCCCTCTAAGTACATGGGCCTGTGAGACCGCTCAGGTGGCAGACTCCTGGCCCTTTCTGCTGTATTACATTGGCTTTAGATTTTTGAGATAAATGTCTATTAGCTTCCCTATACGGATCCTAAGGTCTTTGGGAAAAATGCTAGGTACTTTGTTGTTTTCCAGTCATCATGACTGTGCAATAGTGTGTTTGATCAAAACTTACATCATGCTTTGCTTGCAAATGTTATTATCATCAGTACTGTAGTAAACCAAACTTTGAAAATCTTCTCGTTCAGTAAAAGTTTTTTCAATATGAATGTTTTACCCTATCCCTTACATTATGCACAATTATGCAAGATGGACACACAACACCTTATATTTTAGGCAGCGATTATGCCATTTCACACTTTAAAAAAAATCAGAACATATTTGACATATAACATTGTGTAAATTCAAGGTGTGGGACAAGTTGATTGGACACATTTATGCACTAAAACTGCATTATAGTGGTACCTGCCACCTATTGCATCACATTGCATAATTATTTCTTTTTTGTGATTGGGATAATATCTAGTCTCTTAGCAAGTCTGACAATTATGACACAGCATTGCTGTCTATATTCAGCCTTCCGTGGCTCAGATCTCTCAGCCTTAGGTACTATTAGTTGCAAGAGATGATGCCATTTTCATTTTAAAGGCACATCAGAATCTTCTTGGCTTTGTGTTACATTTTGATGGTCTAATTTTTACTAAATCCCCCAGCACCATCTGATGTGCCTTTAAAGGGAAATGATATTATATGTCTCACCTCCGTTTCTCAAACTACAGCCTCCTTATTCACCTGGCTCTTTGGCTCTTAGGGAGTGATAGGAAAAACAAAAAGAAGAAAAGCCCCAGCAGTAGGTGGGAGGGGAAGGCAGCAGGAACTTTCTCAGCAGACTGGCGTCTTGCGAAGCATCCCCGAGGGACAAGATGTGCCACACTCCCCCGGACTCTCCTCCTCACTCCAGCCCTTCTCCAGTGGGGGACCAAGGGGATAAAGCAGTTTTTGCAAAGCGGAGTCAATCTTCCTATTGGATACTGTTCAACCCATGACACAATATGGCATCACTCTTAAAACTAATAAAAAATAAATGGCAAGACGTTCCTCAAAAGAGATTGACTGTTCATCTTCATTCAGCCTTTCAAAGTGCTTCACTTCAAGGTGACAGGGCTAAGTGTGGACCATAAATCCATCTCTGGCTTGCCTTTAGACAGTTATAGGATATGTTAGATTTCTTTGCTCTGAGCAGTGCTCTAGACTAACCCTTGTTAAAAGTATTACTGTAGATATTTCAGTACCTCCAACAAAAATGTCACCTTTGAAGTTATTTTCCTGCAAAATTCAAACTACATTAATCTTACTTCCATAGGTATTTGAAGTTTGGGCTTCCCCGAGTTGAAACCATTTCTCACGATACTAAAATAAAAAAATCAAGCTCTACAACTTAAATGTCTCAGTAGCAGTAGGAAACAGACCAAAAATAGCCTTAAAAATCACTTTTAAGTGGGGAAGTGGCAATTGAGGAAGGAAAATCAAGGGAAAATATCTACCTCCATATCTGCAATGATAGCGGAATGTCTAAGTAGAATTCTTGTAAGTCATGAGAAAGTTTAATTGTATCATACTTTCTTTCGATGTTGCTGAATTATCGGCTGATTTTATTTTGCAAGTGCTTTGTAAAAGTTCCTTTTAGTATAATGACTTATGAAATGTTTCACTGTAGGAAAATTTGCATAAAACTCATTTTAGATTTCCTTTGGTAATCAGACATAAGAACCCATCACATATTGTCTGGATGAAGAGAGGAGCTACTTCTTGTGATTTGAAAGGCTGGAGTTGAGTTGATATTTTTTTTTTCTCTATTTTGCTTCCAAGATGACCACATAGTTATGAAGCTTTATAATGACATTTTTTTTACACTCTCTGGTATTCTAAAAGCGACTTTTTTTCTTGAAAGGGCATTTTTATAATTATTTATCAAAAATGAGATACAGTAAAATTTCTACTCTGAATGCCATGAGAAATTGTAGGTAATCATGAGTGTTCAAAACGCAAGCTGTTCTTCTCAGGGCATCGCATAATGAAATGGAAGATAAAGTAAGTTCTGAAAGTATGAAAATATCGCTTTTATTTTAACAATGAAAACAGAAACAACCATTTTCATGTATATCGGGGACAAAGCTGCCTGGGAAGTCTATACAGCGATTCAGGAATCAGAGCAGTAGAATTCAGCATATGGTGATTCTAGTCAGATGCTTTCTTGAATTCAGATCCATATAAGATATACAAATTAAAGATTTAAAGAATTAAAGAATCAAAGTCATCTATGAAGTTGAACTAGAATATAAAATGAATTTGAAATTTAAAGGGACATCGAATGGGATACAAGAAAAATGGAAATTATTACAGAATTTACGGAGTGGGAACTGGCATTAGTTTTGCAAAAGGATGTACGTGTAGTGATGGGTATTTTTGGAGATAAGGGAATGAGGATAAAGGACAACAGAATTTCAGAGTTTTGTTTATAAAAAAGATAGCGTAAACAGCTGATTTTAACTGTTAATTCTTCAATAACTACATTTAACAAAGGTCAGTCCGGTAATTGTTCCCTTATTCCCTAACATCATCTCCTTACCCCTGCAAATATGAATGAGACAAATGGTTTTAAGAAATGATACTAAAGGAATCTCATCAGGCATTTCATATTGTTGAGTACCAGCAGGGTGTCCTAGTCTTCCTTCCAGAATGCTAGCCTGCAGGTGTAATTTTCCCAAGACACAGAGACTCAGTATTATATCACTTCCTTATCTTTTTCTGCCATCATCCTGATGCCTATCCTTGCCAATTAACATATGTGGGCATGGAGTAGGCTTCTACGTTTTCAGCGAGTGCATAGTTATTCTCACTGCAAGTGCTGATCAATTTTGGTTTGCAGCTGCATTTAAAAGCTTAAGGATCCATTAGAAACCCCACCTTGCTCTGCAGATTGTGGCAGAATACCACGAGCTACCACAGGATACAACACCTTGGCGCCAGACGAGGAGATTTTCTTCACAGCAAATCTGAGGGCTGAATCATCATCTCAATTTTGCAGTGGGAGAGACTGAAGCCAAGTACCCGGGAAATGGCAAAGGTATCATTCGAAATCTGTTTGCTGACTTCAGTGAGAAATGTTACGAATGAGGGTTAGTACCTCTGGTCCCACTATATTGTATACCAACTCACTGAAGGTGGACTTGAACCCTATTTTATTTCTATAAACATGCTTGTGAAAAAATTTCTACTAAGGTGTTTAACCCCCAAACGAGTTGAAAATAATCATTTTCATGAGCAGTTTTAGACTTTAAACACTTTGCCCAACATTTGGATGTGTAATATACAAAACTTTTTTTTTTTTTTTTTTTGCAAGTTCATTTCTGGAATGTGGGTTGCAGATAAATGCCATGCTCCCTTTCCTGTTTGTAAGATATATTCATTGCACATTTCTTTCTACACTATTTTTGGCCAAGAAAATGAGGCTTCCATTTTCTGGGCTTTCCATTATAAATCAATATCCCCACATGAGATGCTGAATTTTAAGAACCCAAGGATTTCCATATTGGTCAGATTCATGGTTCATGCAATCTAGTTAAAGAATTATCTCCCGGTTATGTGAAGCCCCACTCTTGACCTAGTATTGCCTACCTTTCTTTTTCTCCCAGAAACCTTCCATTCCCTACTCGTTTGGGGAGGCAGGAATGAGCGGTTAGAGAAAAGTGTGGGAGTGTGAAGAAGGAGAAATTAAAATACAGAAAGTGAAAGGACAAAGTTTGTGAAGATAAGCCAAAAAAGTGAAAAAGGAAAAGAACTGAGAAACGAGGAAATTGGATGTCTAGGGACAGTTCAAGTATGGGCAAAAATTACTGTAGTTAATGACTTATTTTCTGTTTGCATTGATTCCAGAAATATGTCCCCATTATCCCGTCTATAACCACTTTTCTTACAGAAAATATGAAGACAAACACAAATAGGTCTCTTTCCTAAAGAGATTTATACAGTGGAAAATCTTAATAGAATTCTCAGATTTCCATTCATCCAGGAGGGATTTTTAAAGCATGTGCCTCTCCTCATTTTCTTCTAAAGCTCAAACAAAACTAGTAACTCTCAAAATATTGAGATTCAGTCTTTGCACCCTCAAGACGCTGCACTGAACAGACCACCCTCCTCAAGCCCTAAAGTTTGGGGGTCCTCATTAAACTTAAAGGTGATGTCATTTGTGGGGAGACACGGGTGGAAGAGGATGAAAAATATGAGTTACTTATTGATAAAGAATAAATTTTCAAACTTCCCATGTTATTTAATTCCCATCCTCTTTTCTAGAGGGTTCTAAAGCATTTTAACTGGGAACCACGTTTTTTGTTTCTTTGTTTTCCTAATTGCTAGAATTCACTTGCTTAAACTCTGTACAGATCTATGTATGCTTCTATCCAAGGCAAACCTCCTACTTCTTTTGATGTAATGCTTAAGACTTTTCCTGATCCTTCCCCCATTGTATTTATTCCTGCTTTCTTGGGGTGGGCCCTTGATGGCTTCTTTACTAGCTTTGCCAGAGACACCATTTGTAACTCTCTTCTCTCATTGCCAATTAAACAAAACAAAACAGAAATATATATTTCTAGCTTTTGTCATACATTTCTATCTACCACCCACTGCTCAATTATTTTGGTGAGCAATGCCATTAGTGTCCTCAGCGTCCTGAGAGATGCAAAGGCCTCAAGGTTAAAGAGAAGTAAATGTTGTTGTTGGCTTCTGCCAAGATTTGAGAAAGCCAAGATGAGTTTTAATTACACTATTGTCTGCACAGGAGTCTAGTTCTGGTCCTCAGATTCACCTACATGCAACAACTGCTCAAGCCATATATTTGCATGATGACTCGCAATGCAAATGTAAAATGTGACCTTTATTTGAACGGTCACTCATATGGTCCATTTGCAAAGAACCACAATGAGATAGTCCAAATGTGGTTCTAAAGTGCTTCATCTACCTTTCTCAACAAAGTAATAAGGACAGACAAATCACAGAAATAGTTTTGAAAACCCCTGTTTCTCTCCCATTCCATTTGCCTCTGTGATACTCTTAATACCTTAAGATACTCAACTCCCATGTAACTTGATTACCTTATCATTTGTCCCTTCCCCACTTTCCTCTAGATTCTGCCATCTGAAAGCTCCTCAAAATGATGTGACAAGTACCTCCTTAGAATGAGGAAGAATAAAATGGAGACAAAGAATCCTCCTGAGCACATGGGGAAAGAGCCAACCTAGGGAAATTCCTTCACTGGCACCTTGGTGTCCTCATACAAAGAATCATTATTTATACTTGTAGAGAATAGTGCAGAAAGAAAGACTAGACATATCCAAGATGTACATTGACTGTGTTCCCTCCCATTACATACTGAGTTTTCAATTTTGTTACATGAAACAAAAATGCTTCTCCCCAAAATGTTGACTTTTCAAATAACCTAGGTAACTGTAAGTTGATTTTTCCCTCTGATGTTAACAGCTCCGGATATGAAGCAAACTTAACTTATTTACAATGCTAGATTGAACTGATTTACTATTTTATTTTACTCTCTTGGTGTATAGATGATTTGCATGTTCCCTAAGAGTTCACCTGATCCAAAATAATACCAGTACTGAAGACACCATACAAATATTTAGATCACTCATTAAAGACACTAGCATATAAATTAAGAGAAACCTCAAATACAGACCTATCAAATCAGATCAATCAACTTTTAAATAAAAACTTGTCTTACCAACAAAGTATGTGCTGACTTCACCATCTGACATTCTCATGAGGAGAGAAAGGGTGGTATGCTTTCAATAAAACCACTTAAAAAGATTTTTTTCTATAACGGGAGAAAATATTTTCTTTTACATGCATTTGATGAAAACAAAAGAAAAATTCATATAGATACGTGCCAATTCCAGACCCTTAGTGTAAGACTTTTAAATGATTTGGAATATTATTTAAGCTACCTATTTTAATCCAGTCATCTGCAGGTCAAGTGAATGATCTGCTTGCCATTATATGGCTTTAAATAAATTAAAATATAAATGAACAAATCCTATCAACTGGGATCTGAGTGCACTATACAAATATCTACTGACACCATTTTCCATCAGCAAGGTGGGGGGAGGATGAGTAATTTGACAGGTGCAAAAATGAATTTTTCTATGTATCACTTTATTGGATTACTTCTATGAATGACAAACTCACAGAAATCCTGGAAATTCTGATGAATTAAGAAAAGACAATAAGCTTTTCTTAAACATTAGAGGCAAAAATGTGCTTTCTATATACTCATGTTTGATATTTTTCCTTTTATGGGCCCAGCATGCTTCTGCTGTACTACTCTGCTTATTTTTCCTTTTATAATAAACCTGAATATCTTCTTATTCACATCTATTGTTCACTGAATTTTATGGAGAGGTTGCTTAAAAGGGCAAAATTCACAAGAGATCTCAGCAGTTATTTCATTGAGAAATAAATATGAAATATTAAATAAGTACTGTATGCCACATTTTTAAAAAGATTTTATTTATTTGATAGAGAATACAAGGGGGAGCAGCAGGCAGAGGGAGAAGGAGAAGCCGACTCCCCACTGAGTAGGGACTCATCCTGGGACCCTAAGATCATGACCTCAGCCAAAGGCAACCACTTAATGGACTAAGCCACCCAGAGGCCTGGTATATCATATTTTAATTTATATATCCAATTTATTTTACTTTTCAGTTAGAGCTTATTCAAATTATAACTGCTCAGTTTGAAAGTATAACTAATTATGTTCATTTTGATTATAGAGACACAGGAACAACCAACTCTCCCATCCCAAAGATGGTTTGAGAGAGCGAAAATGACTATCAATCTAAGAAAAAGAAGCAAGTTGTATCACCATCTTGCTCTGTTGTGTGGTAATAATGGCTTTACGGTAGCAGAGGTGGGTGAAAGCAAGTTTCCAGAAACTTCTTGCTCCAGGTCTAAATAGTAAGATTACATTATCATGTTTAAAGTACACTAATATTTCTACAAAATATATCCTTTTCCCAAAACTGATAATGGATGACTGTTTTGTAATATGTTCAATGTTGGATTCTGTACAGTTTTGGATTGTCTTTGGTCAGACTCTTTGTGTGTGAAAATGATCATGAACCAACAATAAAGTTGGCAATCCTAAGGACGAGTTTGTATTTTTAAAGTGTCTTGCATCTTGCTTTGTATTCTGTAGAAGTTCAATTAATATTAATGGCTGAAGGGAATATTTGCTGAGAAGACTGTATGGATATTTTGTTAGTGAAGTGATTAGTTGGCCTGGCCATTTCCCCTCACACTTTTGATATTTAAATACAGTCTATAACCAGGTTTATGCTTGTAAAGTGAAAGGTACTTAAATATGCCCAAATATGATGAGGTACAGAATTTTTTCCAATTTTTTTTTTTGCATGCATAGTTTTCCTTTGTTGATTCCATAAAACCAAAGCCAAAACAAAAACAACAAAAAACAAAAAACAAAGAACAAACTGCAGCTGTAAGCATTGTGCTATTCTCAAGTTCCCATACTTTGGGGGAAAAGAAAAAAGCAAGAAAACTTCCTCT
The DNA here is from genome assembly GCA_028646535.1 of Procyon lotor. Lineage (NCBI taxonomy): Eukaryota > Metazoa > Chordata > Mammalia > Carnivora > Procyonidae > Procyon > Procyon lotor. The sequence continues at coordinate 161,109,171 of CM053604.1, read as the reverse complement.
TACATGGCAAGTGCTTCCCTTGTGGTTACTCATGAATATTTGCAAGGCAAGGTCACTTTCAATGCCATAGGAGATGGGAGAAAAAAAAAAATGAAGGAAACGGTTTTTTGTCTTCACTTATTCTGCCAAAACCCTAACAGACACTGATGTTACGAGAGGGAAAGGTTGTCACGATCCCTTATTCCCAGCTCTTCCCTAGAACTGGTGAAAGAGGGAGAAACATTTTTTTCCCTATCATGTATACAAAATGTAATACAAAATATTAAAATATGTATATCCTTCAAAAGATCAACCATGATTGTTAACATTTGCTTTGAAAACAGTTTTCTGAAACATACTTAAAATACCAAGATCCAAAAAGAGCCTTAGAAACTGAACATACTTCTGTAAAATTAATTAATCACTTTGAGGATTTAGCAGGAGGAAATGGCCATAAACATCTTATATGCTCAGCTGGTGGTAGAAGGTAGGCTGAAATGACAATTTTGTTTAAAAATCGAAGGAGAAGGGAAGAAACTGAGATTTGGAATAAAGATATATATGCTTGGGACAAGCAGAAAGAACATTTTATATCTACATGTGGCCTACAGAGAAGCAGAAGAAGGAAAAGGTGAAAGATTAATGAGGGGGATTTTTTTTTTTTTTTTTGCATTTTCTATCATCTATGTGAATTATTACCTAGATGCCTGATATGTCCTAAAAGAAAAACTGTGATGAATAAATAAACAGCTCTCGAAATCTTCAATAGGGTGCTTTACCTTGCAGGGAATATTATCATTGGCTTTTGATACAATTTCTGCTGCAGGGAAAGAGTTTCAAAGCTCAGAATGTTGAAGCATTGCCAGGCGCTCAAAGGCCCCCTGCCGAGCGCGTCAAACTAAGAAATCTCTCTGAACTTGTCGAATTAAAAGTCATCCCCCTCTCTCTGCAACCCCTGCATGAGCTGGGAAGCTCTGTCCTCATTTTTTAGGCCCCTCCATGATAAACAAATGGAGCCTAGAGCATCTTTATTCTTTACAGCCATGCAATTAAAATTCTTTTAAAAAATGTAATTGAAGGCAATGAATTTCAAAAGGAACTTCTAGTTAACAATGAGACCAAACAGTTTGAGAGGGCCACATTCAATTGTGTTTCAAAGGTAAAAGCAAAATAGCTTGTTAAGCACTAGAGAAGTGTCCCTTTTTTTTATTTTTATTATTTTGATTGTACATCAAGAGGTTGTTCTAAACTTAAACATCTCAGCAGGATTTATGGTTTCTGGAATGTCATAAGACTTAATTACTCAGACTGCAAAGAGGAGCACACTATTAAAATATGAACAAAGCCATATGTGATCCCTGGTTGCTGCAAATCATTATTTATCTATCCCCCCACAAATTAAAGAAGTTTAATCTGTGTTTGCATTTTTAGGCACCACACTGCACCTTCTTTTTTTCCCCCTATAGTGTGTTCATAACACCAATGCAATTGTAACAATTTGATAATTCCCCTAGAAGCCTATTGATGGATCGTTACTACTATAACCAAATGCACTAACAGATTCAAAGTCCTTTGTTAATTAGCAAAAATGAGAAAAGCATTTTAAATGCTTTTAGAAAAACGGAATGGGAATGAATTATCAGCTTCAAGTGTCAAAATACTATTTTTAAGGAGGAGCGTTATGTGACATCCTTGGGGAAGAGTTTCAAAAGATCCTGTGTTCCTTGGTCCATATCTTTATAAGAAAGTTGTTACACTGGTGTTATAAATCGCTTTCTAGTGTCTGAAATATAACCTTTGATGATAGGTGTCAGAAGGGGAATGAATGATGAACATTTTGTCATTACCCACTGAAGGGGGCAGCGGTGGGGTTGGAGGGTGTGTGTGTGTGTGTGTGTGTGTGTGTGTGTGTGTGTGTGTGTGATTTTTTTTTTTGTGTGTGTGTGTGTGTGATTTTTAAAAGCATGCTTTGTTTGTACCACTCATCCTGCTTCCCAAATAGAGACTGCTGATCAAGGCAAGAGGACAGTCAATGTTTTAAACCTGAGCATTTTGTAGTTATGTCACTGCCAAGAACAGATATAACACATTCAGGTGAAAGAGCCTATTTTGTGGCATGGTTTTCTTTTAGTTACTTTAAATGCTAGGTGATGTTTAAAATAGAAAGCATTCAAAGGAGAGGAGTGGGGCCAGGGAGATAATGCGATAAGAGGAGGCAAAAGAAATGATGGGTAATTAGCATGGGGTCCGTGAGGTCACAGTGGGTTTGTGAAGAAGGAAGGGGTAGGCATAGTGGAAGATACTGATACACCAGATGAAGGAAAAGCCAGGGAAATATGTTGATGAGTGGCTTCTTGCTTAAGGAGGAAAACATTTGACCACAAGCGGTTATCAAGCAAATGTTCCTAAAAATGCAGACAATGAGAACATTATAGTCATTTGGGGTATTTTTAATAAAGGGAAGAACGATTATTAGTAGAGAAAACAATGGGATTAAGTGAGGTTTTGTTTTGTTTTTAAACATATTCAAAATGGGAAGAAGATAAATGAGGACACCAGGTCTCAGAAGAAGAAGATGAACGGCGGTGAAAGTCTTAGAGAAAAAGCAAATCTGTTCAAGGACCCAGGTGGATAGGTTTGGAGACCCAAAGCTAGCTTTGTAAAGAGGGAAGAATATATTTGGTTTATCTTAGTCTAATATGAAAAAAGAATATTAACCCAGAGGGGAAACATGGAGTCAAGCATCTTGAGCTGTATTTCAAGTAAATGATTCTACAAATGTGTGTAATACATAAAAATCAATTTTAACTGTGCAATATTTGTTATTTTGAGGTTGTTTTTTTTTTAAGATTTTATTTATTTATTTGACACAGAGAGAGAGATCACACGTAGGCAGAGAGGCAGGCAGAGAGAGAGAGGGGGAAGCAGGCTCCCTGCTGAGCAGAGAGCCCGATGTGGGGCTCCATCCCAGGACCCTGAGATCATGACCTGAGCTGAAGGCAGAGGCTTTAACCCACTGAGCCACCCAGGTGCCGCTATTTTGAGTTTTGAATAAAATCAACTGTGGAACTGAACCAGATTAAGTATTAGAGGTAGACAAGAAGATTTCCTTAACATTAAGAGATATAACTACTGTCCCATTGTTCAAGGTCAATTATTGATAACTGAAACATTCTAATAATAAGACATAAACTAATTTCAAATTTTCTTTCATAGTCTTTAGGTTATTCCTGTTTGTCATTTTATTTCAGCTTCGTTTTTATGACATGAAACTATACATTTAAAGGGTTTTGAGTTTTTCTTTCATTTTAAAGAATGCAACTATGTTAAAACCACAACACGCTTATTTTTCTGCTTGAAAAAAAATCAAATAAGACACATAATGTCTCGATATCTATTTAAAGGAAGACTGTAATCTATTCAGAAGACCTTGCTGATACATCGCACACCTTAACCCATTTCAGAGGACTTCCCCAGAAGCTCTTCTCTAAGATATGTGTGTTCCTCAATTAGAACAAAGAGGGATCTCATTTTCTGATACTGCTCTAAAATGTAAGTATAGCCCTCTAGGTTAAATTATATGAAAATACTTTCTTTGAAAAAGGATTTGGGGAAAAGCAAGTAGAATTGAAATTGACTTGGATCTTTGAGCCACGGTGCAACATTCACTGGATCGTAAGCAATTATCTCACTTGATTTATTTACTCTCCTCCCTCCTGTCCCATTTTGTTTTTAATGTCTGGGTTTGGAACAAGTTTGATTAGAACAAGCAACCATTGCAACATTCTTTGCTATGAATTAAGGGTGAGGGATTAGCCATAATAGCGATGATTACAACATAACTTATAACCAAGGTTACATTAAAGTTCTCAAATTATATGTTTCAGTCATATTGCTGACACTTGGAACTGCTTTTGATCCGAATGCACGGTATTTGTCAAGGCATGTTGGGGGTGTGGTTGGTGGTTATTTAAACAAAGAGGGAATTGTTTCATTCCTGTTGCATTGAGTTTAATGGTTTGACCCCTTTCAAAATGGAGTAGGAATTGGGATTCCGTAATATATTTCAATAAAAATGTATGAAGCGACTAGAATGTATTAAAGGCTTTGAGAAGCATTGGCTTCTCTTTTTATATAACTCACCAATTAGCCTCGGACTAACTTTACTTCGATTTTTATACCTAGCATTGTTGTGGGGGACATTTATCATTATTTTCAGGCACCTGGACTTTGAACTATTTCCCACATTTGAGAGAATTTCTATTTTACAAATTTCGGTGGAAGACCCTCTTTACTGATACTAAAAAACTTTACATGCCTGTGGCAGCCAAGGAAGTATACCAGGTAGATTTCCATTCAAGAGAGGACTCTATGTAAAGCTGCTGCAACTGTGGGATTCACACAGCACTCACACTCTGGTCATGCTCTCCCTGGGCTGCTCACAGCCTAAGCCTGGCCCCAGCGGAGTTAGTGCAAGCTGGCTCTTTCTACCCAATGGGGATGCTTCAAAGGTGAGCACTGGTCCCTGTGGCTCTCTGTCAACCTAGCTGGGATGACCTCAGAGCCTCAAGGACGCAGAAGCTCCTCCTACCCAATCCTCTTGTCTCCACACTCTCCTCCTCTCTCTTGTCGCTATCAGAGGCCCATCACGGCCTCAGTGCTCTCCCTGCTCCTTCCTGCCTTCTCTCTCCTTTATTCTTCACTGATATCTTCCTCAGTAAATCTTCGGCACAAGTAATTCCATTATGGCATCCGTTTCCTGGAAGACCCAAACTGATACAATGTCAGTCCTCAAGCTTATGCTTGATATACAGGATTCATCCCCCCTCAGAGAGGGTCAATACGTTTCATTAGGGAGAACCTCCTTAAAACGTACACAAGCAGAAGCGGGATCCAGCTTTACCCTCCTCCTATGATAAGATATTATGAAGAGCCAAAATCAATAAATCTGCTTCAAATGCAAATAGTTGGTTGTAGTCCAGGCAAAATATGCAGAGCCAAAATCAAATGCCACGGCAATCTCTGGAAAGTTTCCTTAACTGAAATAGCCATTCTTTTTTCTGAAGTTCAATGAGGAAAAGTGTAAAAAAATACCAGTGTCATAAATCAAGAAATAACAAGTCACAGTTCATGGAACTTGAGCTTGTCCTTCACGTTACATGCAGTTGAATTACTCTATCGCCTTACTAACTTGTTCGTGACCTACTGGATTCCACGTGAGGATAAAGTTGACCCTGGAATGTTGGGAGACCCTTTCATTTCTCCACTTCGGCTCCCCGTTGGAGATACTTCAAATATCGATCTTTATAGACAGGGTCGTGGGACTAAATCATAATGCATTTAGAGGCACGAGAAGCACACTAGTCTACTAATTCATTCGACCCGCCCTGTTCATAAGTCTTAGAGACACTACCTGGGCAGTGGAAAGTTTAGAGACCACCAATTGATACTTCAAATTGCTATGACAATTTTTAAGGCGGTGTTCCACTTATGTGGATATGGGCGTTTGGGCAGCAGTATAAGAATGACCATAACAGGGAACAGCCTTCAAAGTGACCCTGTAGGTATGTGGGCAACAGGTGAACCTGTGCCACAGGGTCTTGAATAGGAATTCTCTTAGAGTCTGAGACAAAGTGGTTAGAATCAATGTCCTAAAGAATGTGGCAGCATCACCTTAGGTAGGTTCTCTGCTCTCTACTCCATAAGCCTTTTATTAAAAAGTATATATAAATATATGGACTGGACCGGAGTCCTGTGCTTCCTCTCCACTCTTAGCCAGTGGCCCCATAGGACTATAGAAGTACTTTATGATGGTTGAGTCTCATGCACTCAGAGTCCAGTTTCCTGAATGCAGGACTGAGGGTCTAGTCTGTGCTGTCCTCCAGCTAACTGTCCTGGGTATTAAGGTCCCAACATGGCATTTATTGACTGGTCCATATAAATGACATCAACCTTTGCTTGGATTTTAAAAACATGTGACTCTCCCATTCAGTGCATCACGGCAGTTACACAATACTGAGCCAGAGCCAGTAACACTAATCATATATACTGCCTAGTATTGGTTCCTCAGTACTGTAAACCTACTGCCCTGGCTTGATATTTTAGAATCCAGTGTCAACTTCTGACCTGATACTTTACTTTTTTGCCTTACCAGTGGTCCTTGCTTAAAGACCCCTTAATTCACAATTTTAGGTGCCTTTTCGAGATTGGTATCCTCAGAAATTTAAATGAAGGATTTCTCAGGGATGTGTGACATCTTGAGAACCCATCAGGCAGGCCAACTCAAATCCAAGACCAGAAGAAAATGATTTGGCCTCTTGAGACTCACAAATGGGCTTCTATTCCATATCACAACCTCGGAAAGGAAGTAGAACATAAGGGTGCTTTGGGCGACTGCCTTCTTGTTCCATGGTGACATGCTCTGGGAACGGCGGTATGAGTCTCCCTGTCCCTTTGTCTGTCTACTCTGAGTCTGTTAATTAGTCATAAACTCAAGAAACCTCTTTGGGATTTTGAGATCTCATGGTCTTCATGGAGTTGTGAGTGCCTTTAGAAGTCTGGCAATCTCTCATATTGATTTCTGACTTTGTGAGAAAAATAAAACAAAAACATATAGACACAAGACCCAAGCACCTGCTAAGGTAGTTTGTGTGGACAAGGTTTGTGTTACAAGGTAGTGGACTCACTGGCTGGGTGGCACTATACCACCAGGCCAGACTACTGGACAGGAAGTGTGGACTTTCTGAATCTGTACTACGTTAAGATGATGCTAGTCCATCTGCTTTGCTCTCAGAAGACAAGCAGGATCTGCTAGAATGCTGTCAGACCCATGGTATATCTCTTTCACGTGGTTTTTTGTGTGGACCAAATGAATGAACAGAAACAATGAACTTAGGAGAGTGTATGCCCTACAGTCATCACTCAGTAAATACCAGTGTTACTCTTGATAGAGTTTTGACAAATTAATGCCAAGGATACTCAAGGCTATCCTAAGGAAGCAAACGGATGCCAATGGTCTGAGCCCAGAGATTAGATTATTGAGGGAGGTAAAGATATAAGCTCAGGGTCAAGGCACTTAGGACCCATAACCTGGGAGACCTGACAAGCTAAGGAGTGGGAGACGGAAAACAGACTCTCCCAGGGCTTCTCTGCCCTTCATGGGTTGAAAAGGAAGAGGGGGTAAGTTAGAAAAAGACCGGTCTGGAGCTAGAATAATTGACTGAAAACATATTCCCCAAAAAATCAAACCAAATTCACAAGGTAAGGGCAAAACTAAAAGCATTTTAAGGCAATAGTTTTCCATATAGGCAAATGATTCTGGAATGTGAGGAAGGTTATAAGGCCAGAATACCCCGAGGCTGATGATCAGGGAAATGGTCCAGGCTTCTAGGGACAGAAGTCAAGTTTCTCAGAACACTAGCAAGGAGGTGGCCCTGCTTTATGAAAGCCAAAGCTTTCATCCCTCTATAATTTCCTAAGGTAATTAAAATGTTCAATGTTTCATAAACAGTTTCCTCTAATAAGTATTGGCTGACAGAGATTTTCTTATGGAGTTGACCCAAATCTCTCTCTTTTTTTTTTTTTCTTTTAGGATTTTATTTGTTTATTTGAGAGGGAGAGCACAAGCAAGGAGAGCAGCAGGCAGAGGGAGAAGCAGGCTCCCCGCTGAGCTGGGAGCCAAACCTGGGGCTTGAGCCAGGACTCTGAGATCATGACCTGAGCCGAAGGCAGATGCTTAATCGACTGAGGCACCCAGGTGCCCTGACCCAAATACCTTCTAATGAATTCTGTGTATGGACATACATGTGCATATGAGTATGAGCATGATGATATCATGTTTGGTTATAATATTAAAATTCTGGTGATTATAGAACATAAGGCAAGAAAACAGATAGAAGTCTGGGTATTATAAGACACAGTATAGCATTAATACATATGGAGTGAGATAAACATAGATTTGAATCCTATCATTTACTCATTAAAAGAACCTAGATAAGTTCACATAACGTCAATAGAGTCTCTTCATCTGTGATACAGAGATCTTAATATTCACTTTATGGATCATTGAAAAAATTTAAAATAAGGTATGTAAATTATTTCTAACAGTGTGGTGTTTTAGTGACTTTTCTTTTTAATCTCGATTGTATAATAATGTTTAGGGTTTTGTTTTTCAGATGTATTTGTTGATTTGAGGAGGTGGGTGCAGAGGGAGAGAGAGTCTTAGACTCTGCACTGGGTGCGGAGCCTGAGGTGGGACTCGATCTCATGACACTGAGATCATTACCTGAGACAAAACCAAGAATCAGAAGCTTAACCAACGGTGCCACCCAGGTGCCCCAATAATGTTTAGGGTTAATTAATTTATCACCAGATTAAAGGAATGTTCACTATAGAATCAACCAGATACAGTGTACATCATCTGGCTACTGTTAAAGTATTTCTACTAGACCAGGGTCAAAAGATTATAGTCCATAGGCCAAATCTAGACCACTGCCTGCTTTGTAAATAAAGTTTTATTGGAACATAGTTACACACACAGTTGTCAACATGTTCTTTATGGCTACATTTGTACTATAACAGCAGGGCTGAGTGGTTTTGAAAAAGACAGTCTGGTCAGCAAAGCCAAAAATATTTACTATTAGCTCTTTACAGAAAAATTTGCTGATCCTCATATTAGACTGTCAGTCTTAGATTTGAACAAATCTAGTGGTTAATAAAATAATTTTTAAAAATTATAATACAGACCATATGGCCTAAATCCCTAAATGTGATGCAAATAATAATGGATGCATAATACATAAAAGAACTAGTATTACATGAAAATATAAGTGGTTTATCAGTTAAATAGAATGCCTATCAAATATGAGGCTCCACATAGCCACAGTATTTAGAGGTATGCCATTCAATGGCATTTCCCAACTGATTATGATAACTTAATACTTTGCTAGAAAATGATAGGATTGGAAAATTATAATTCAGGGTCAAAGGAATTCTGCAACATTGCTCTAATGTGTTCTTCATTCATGGCAATTTATTTTTTAAAGCTGCTATAGCATCAGCAGCATCAGTGTGGGTTTCAGGAGCACTGGCAGAGAGTGCGGGGTCCGGATCCAAGTTCCTGATCAGTTGCAGCAGAAACAATGGCAGCAATAGCCACAGTGTTGGCAGTGGCGCCACCAGCAGGGTTGGGGCCAAGGGTGGGCTTCTGGGCTCTAAGCAATGTCACTTTCTCTTTTTCACTTTTCCAGCCTGAAGAATGGAGATAGCTGCTTTCTGCAATTTCTTACATCTAGTGAACACCGACATCCTGCCTTTCCTCCTCTAGTTCTTCCAACACTTGTGCAACAAATCCCTGTATTAAATTCCTCTCCATGTGAAATACATGGAGTATATTCTATTTTTCTGACTGAATCTCAATTACTATAGAGTTTCTGATGAAGGGTGAAAGATAAAGTGATATTAATTAAGGTGTCCATCTACAGTGGTGTAGGCTACAATGGTGTAGGTACATGACCATGTACCATGGTCATGAAGGACAGATTCACAGACAAAATCAAAGGGAATGGGTCCAATGTAAGCAACCTGTCATCATGTGACCAACTGGTGTCTGAAGACAGTGCCCTGTCTTAGGGCTCACGATTGGCTTGGGCATAGCTCAGCACTGACTGTTGGGTTACCCTTGGTGACAGCAAGTTGTCCCTTAACATCTGCTTAAGAAACTCTCTATATTAAATCCCTACCTCTACTGGGCTTAACAGTGTCCCCCCAGAATTCAGGTCCGCTTGGAACTTGTGAATGTGACTTTATTTGGAAATAAATTCTTAGCAAATAGAATCACTTTAAGATAAGGTCATAGAGGATTAGAGTAGGTGCTCAATGCAATAACTTCTATCATTTAAGAAGCAGGCTATTTGGATCCAGAGACAGACAAATAAGGAAAACCTTATGTGATAATGGAGATAGAGATCCCAGTGATGCATGTACACACCAAGGAATGCTGAGGATTGCCAACAACCAACAGAAGCTAGGGAGAGGAAAGGAAGGATTCTTCAAAATCTTCAGAGGAAGCATATCCCTGCCAACACCTTGATTTCAGTCTTCAGTATCCAGAATTGGAGGAGTATGAATTTATGTCGTTTTAAGTTAACCAGTTTGTGGTAATTTATTATAGCAGCCATAGGAAATTAATATACCTTCTTTGTTATAAATTTCTGGAGATTTTTTTGTCTTCTTAAGTTAGACACTATCTTGGGACTGGTAGTGTCACCATCTACCTGGACTACCTGGAGGGTTCAGTCAATTGAGCGTTGGGACTCTTAGTTTCTGCTAAAGTCAGGAGATCAAAACCTGCATTGAGCTCCAGGCTCAGCAGGGAGTCTGCTTGAGAATTCTCTCCCCCTGCACTGCCCCCCCACCTCAAGTAGGTAAAAATAAATCTTTAAATTAGGCACTATCTTAGTTCATTTGGGCTGCTATAGCAAAACAAACATGGACTGGGTATCTTCAACAATAGACATTTATCAGAGTTCTGGAGGCTGAGAAGGACAAGATCAAGGCACCAGCTGATCTGGTGTCTAGAGAAGGCCTGCTTCCCAGTTTGTAGACAATTGTCTTCTTGCTGTGTCCTCACATGGAGGACAGGAGGAGGAAACACACGGGATTCTCTTTATAAGGGCACTAATGCCACTCATGACCTAGTCACCTCCCAAAGGAGGACCCACCTCCTTAGGCCACCACAATGGGGATAGGTTTCACATATGAATGTGGGGGGTAGGGCACAAACATTCAGCCTGTAACAGATGCTTCTGTTTTCTTATGCGTGTAATGGGTCTAACAACAGCAACTCCCTCCCAGAACTGTGGAGATTAAATGGATAAGTGGACCATGCTAGCTGACCCAGTTTGTCATCATCGATGCACTGTTTTTGTACAACTGTAGTCCGCCATATTGAATTTGGTCTCCAGGCTGTTTTTTCAGTTGATGTAAACACAAAACATATCCCAATATAATCTAATTAGCAACGTCGTAAGCATCAACTCGTATTTTTCTACAGTGTGCGTACCAAAGGAAGATCCACAACGATACCATTCTGGAGAGACAAACCCTAAACGAGATTATCGTTCAAATATCAAAACTCAATGCTAGTGTCAAAACTCAGTGAAACACAGTTCTGTGCTATACTTTTAGTTCTCTTTTATCAGGTCCTCATTCAAAACTATTCAGTTTTAACGAGGCATAAGAACTTTATAAGCATCTTGCATTTTATCAATTCTGTTCACATTTGAACCATTCTGAAGTGAGAAAAAACACACATTTCTGCTCCATTATTATAAATGCTAAAATATGTTATCTTCAAAATTCTACTCATCTGCCAGAAAAAGTTTGTCACTGCGATCAACTCCAGGTATTATTTGGCAAAACAACAACTATATAAATCATCTCATTTGGGTGAGATAATTAGTAAGAACCCTTTGTCCCTTTATTCACGTGAGGCTTTTGAAGTGTTAAGCAAAAAAAAAAAGAAAAGACCAAACAGATGAGCCCCACCTTCCAAAAGCACAGGTGAGAGGGAGCGTGAATGGTTGACCGAAACCTCAGGTCTCCGTGGAAGGCCCGAGCCAGCTACTAGTTCAGTGATCATTTTGACAGCACTGAATAAACCGCTCGGAATCCTTTGTCATCCATGACTGAGAAAGGCAAGTTTTCTCTCCATTTGTTTTTTTTTTTTCTTCCTGACTGCATTCATACTGTAGTTTCAAAGGTTAGAGTTCAACTCCACTGGCCAGAAGGTACATGCCTACATTTTCACAAAGATCAGAAATGTGTTCTACATGAACTTTAATGTTTTGATGAATTGATCAAGGGTTATATGAAAACAGAAATAACTTCCTTGCTGAGTCTAATGTTACCTCTCCCCTACTCTTTAGAAAACGTCCCCTGTGTTCACCTGCCATTAGTTTAGCATCTGGACCACTGTCAAGGTATGTGACCACTAAGGAGAATCTTGCTTAGAGCAGCTGAAACCAGCTCTCTGTGGCAATTTGGGTTCTTAAAGCACTGGGAAGCTAATTGCCTCCAGTACTGACCTGGTGCTAAACCAGTCAAAACCGTGAAACCCATTCAAATTCCAACATTCAAGATTATGGATATAGAATTACTCTAGTTTCTTTCTTTCTTTTTTTTTTTTTTTAAGATTTTATCTTTTATTTAAAGTACTTTATTTTTTTTTAAAGGCACTTATTTATTTGAGAAAGAAAGAGAGAGAGAAGGAGTGGTGGGGAGTGGCAGAGGGAGAGGGAGAAGCAGACTTCCTGCTGAGCAGGGAATCTGATGTGGGGCTGGATCCCAGGATCCCAGGATCGTGATCTGAGCTGAAGACACATACTTAACCAAGCCATACAGGCATCCCTAAAAAGCTTATTTTTAAGTGATTTCTACACCTAACATGGGGCTTGAAATCACAATCCCGATGTCAAGTCACATGATCCACCAACCAAGTCAGATAGGTGTCCCTACTCTATTTTCATTTCAATAAAGAGACATATTTCAATTATTCATATATGTCTTTTTCCGGGGTGGGGGTGGTGGTGGTAAGCAAATACTTCCTTTTTGCATTGACTCCACCTATTTAAAGGTTGTCATTATTTTGTGAATAATACCCTCAGGATGTCCGCAGAGCTGGAAAGAGCATCCGAGTGAGAGTTGTAATATGTAAACAGTTCAAGTATGGTGGTGCGTAACCTGGATGAGCCTGTAGCCTCTCTGGGCCTGTTGGTTTTCTAAACATGAGCTTCTACACCACACAGTTTCTTCTGTCCCTGCTGTGAACACATGATTCTATTCCAACATGACGTCTCTAACCATTTAGCAATTTCCCACCATTTTCTTAATTCACTTTCATACATAAATTCTTCTCAGGGTTAAAGCTCATACCGAATGAGGAATCAGTAGAATAGAGAATCCAGACAACAGCTGAAGGTTGTATTTAAAAAAAAAAAAAAAAGAAATTCATAGTCCCACTTCAAACAAACTCAACCCAAAATACCCATCAAGGAGATTGTGACCCAGCTTGCAAAATGGGAGGAGAGAGACTCTGAGAGAAAACCTATGTAGGGTGAGAAATTCACCCTTCACGAAATTGAGAAGGGGAAGAAAATCAAGCAGACAGAGGAAAGAATAAAAGGAAGACAATTTAAAGAAGGGGTGGTAACATTTTAAAAGACAACCCCATGAGCCATGCAATTTACACTTCCAAATAGTGCTTTTTTCGTTATATATAAGAAGTCTCACATTTTGAAAAGTCACATGTAATGCAGTCACCAGGAGTAAGGGAAGCAGAAGGACTGTTTCATTTTGATTTACTCCTGAAAATATATCAGAGATAAAAGGCAGATAAAGAGGTAAGATCTTAGCATTTCCATTCCTCAAGTGTTCTGGAAAAGACTCTCGTTATTTTTAATTGAAGCGAAATGCAGTTTTGCGTATTGCTTTTGTTTATTATAGAGAGTCCAGTCAGCACTGAGCATCGGTCTGTCCCAGAATGGTCTCACCCATGAATGTAGCCTTCCATATATACAGTTTTGTATTTCTGCTTCATTTTCCATGAAATGTAGTTTGTTACACAACTTGGTGAACCACAGTCCAACCACTAGAAACTGATTTGTAAATAATCTTGGAGAAGGGGTAGGAAGAGTTGAGTCCTGCCTTTGGCTGCTGTTTGGTCACTGTGCCACCTTTGGCAAACGTGTGACTTTTACTTTCACTATAATATCTATATCTATCTATCTATCTATCTATCTATCTATCTATCTATCTATCCCCTGCATTGCATACCTCACAATACTGCTGTGACAGTTAAGGGAGATGTCTGAGCACTCCTCTAGATTAAGAATTGATTTTTAGAATGTCTGAAGGCTGATGGGAAGGAATCAAATCACGAGGGGGTGGGGGGAGGCACTGAAGACACAATGGCCAGAGGATCTGGGAGCCAAACTATGATTCCAGACAAGGCAATTAAGAAATGGCATTCAGAGTACACGATGGTGAGACTCATCTTCTCTTGGAGGAAAAGTCTGCAGAAGCAGAACAGGGTGGGGTTCAGGGAAGCCTGTGGACTTGCTGGCCCATGTTTGGTTCCATCAGAAGATGCCTGTCATTGTAGGAAGTCCGGTTATTGGCTATATGTCTGAGGTGTAGGACTATGAAGATACCGAGGGAGGTCTGAGTTCACACAGCATTTAAATGAATGCCAGCAGGATGTTTATTAAAGAAAGGGGGAATTTAGGGTAGGGTGACATACCCCTGGAGACAGTCTAAATTCTTTCCTGAAATGTGTCATCTATTTGTCACTAAAAGCTATAACTCATCTCACACATATACACACAACTCTTCTCTTTAATCATAAAATAAGAACAATACTGTTTCTACTTATCATGTAGTGCTATAACCGAGAAAAATAACCAAAGGGTTTTCTTGTGAGAAAAATTAGGGACATTTTGGAAATTTAAGCCTTTTACAATCGGGTGAATAGTCTTTTAAAACTAAAAAGAATTCTCAGGTTGGGAGTGGGGATTCAGGTCGACTCTGAATGGGGACCTGTGTGCCCTACACACAAGCAGGCTTCCTGAGGTCGGATTTCCTGTAAGCCTAGGCACAGAGAGGTAGGTGTGGGAGGTTATGGGATTCTTCAGACTCGAGAACACTTTGAAATAATTTAAAAGGGTAAAACACAGAAGTGGTGGACAGTGATGCATTTAAATTCCATCAGGAGCTGGGCCCCAGCTGAGAATATACGCAGAGCTGTGCCTAAGCATTAGAGGTCTATTTGAGTCTCCTTGCAACTCTTCCTTTCTGAGAGGCAATAAAAAGTCCTGAAAATAGATTTCATAATATAGTCCCTCTAAGGAACATTTGCACTTGAGAGAGATTTTCCTTGGTCATATTCAAGTCTAACGCTCCATTCTTTGACAAGACTGATAAACAGGTGTTACCTGCTTATGAAGTAGTCCCAATCCAAATGACGCCATAATGTGAATCCACCACAGCTAACCTTGCCTCCCACTACCAACACAAGGAACCGAGGGTGACAGAGTTCTAGCAAGAAGACACACGGAAACGCGTTTGCAGCTTCTCTCGGGCCATTAGTACAATTCACTGTGAAACAATATTGCATAATTCAGGATAAAAATGTCCCTCAACAGTGACAGTTAAAAAAATGTAATAAACATGGCAGCTACAAAAAACCCAGAAAACAAAAAAAAAAAAAACCACAAAACCCTCTGAGGACAGAAATAAACCTTGTAATAACCTGGAAATGATATCGAACCAGACTCAAAAGGTGAAGATGATGCTCTTTCTGCTGCCACACAAATGCCTCCTTACCACACTCACATCTGAATGCTGTCTACCTTTAAAATGTTTCTATTCTCCACATAAAATAGAGACTTCAAACTGGGTTTCTAACTTTCAGATTGGGTTGTGATAACCCATTAAGAGAAAATACATTGGTCAATATGGAAACTAACTTTTCTCTGAACGTATTTATTCCTCCAAAATTCTGAAGACATGAATATTGAGTATGATTAGAAATTTGACAATAATGCAAATCAATCCCAATGGCCCAAGTAAATGTAAACACCAAATTAAATCACCCTAGAAAATTACTTTCTGCTTCAGTTAAATAGGCTAGGGCAGAGATCTCTAACAATACAGAGGCATATTGAAAAAAAATTATCATAATTCTTCATTGCTCTTCCCAAGCACAGATGGAAAACTTTTCTGAAAAGGCAATTTCTTATCTGAAATTATGGGATGAAAGTGATGACAAGAATCAGGTCTGGTTTCTAACATTCTGGTTGCTGTAGTCTGCAGCTAATTTCTCTGGGAAGAGCAAGGGCTCACTTTTCTCCTACTCCCTTACTGCAACAACTGAGTACCTTCATAGCCAATTAGTGAGGAAACACCTATCAACATAGAGAAGAATGACTCGTCAATAAATTACTGCTTAACCTTTTAAGTTGATATCAATATTAAATGTTATTTAAGGACCAAACAGTTTGCATAGTGTGCAATAAACTTCTCTTTTTCTCCAAAG
>CM053604.1:161049125-161092599 GCA_028646535.1 Procyon lotor | reverse complement strand
ATAGTAATCTTAATGTGTTATAATTCATTTTTATACGCATAGTTGATTGTTTTTTATCAAATGAAAATATTCGCAGTTAGTCATTCCAATAAGATTGTATCTAAAATGGTGCTTAGTGGGTAAAGTAGTGATAAATCTTAATAAACAAGAACCTCTTTTCTGAATTGTATTAAAGCTTCCAAACTTCAGAATAGTTAGTTTATTTGACATGTAAGAGAAACATAAGGTGGCTTGATATCTGGTGTAAAAGAACAAAGAAATCAAAGTGATTTTTCCTTCTCTCTCTCTCTCTCTCTATATATATATATATATATATATGAATGAAAATATATGTATATATGTGTAAATATATGTATATATGTGTATATTACATATTTTTTCATGTGTAAATGAAATACACACACACACAGATGTATATTAGTAACTAACTGGAGACAAAGCCATATCCCAGTTAATTCAGCACTCCTTGGCACAGTTGGCGCTCCCTGCTGAGACAAGACCCAGATCTGAGCTAATCACAAGGTCTGAACTGGCTCTTCCTAGTTAGAAAGTTGTGCCTCCCCAGATGAGTATCAGTGACATTACCTGCATTACATTCTTGGGGTACCTAGCATTGCAAGTTACTGACATCACAGCTAGCCAGTAAAGAAAGACCAATGTGCGACCTTTCCCCCCAATTTAAGAAGAATCCGGCCATCACAGATCTGACATTTGTGTATGTGTTTGTGTGTGCATGCATGTTTATGTATGGGCTTTATATGCTTAGTTGCTGGGTTTGGTAAAAGTAATTCCATAAATCTTTAGCTTTGCTTCTGTGTGGGAATGTGCACACTGTTAATATTTGTAGCCAAGGGCGTGCTTTTCCAAAATCTGTTAAACTTGCCTTGATATCTCTTAGGGCCTTCCTTTTTTTCTAACTCTTGACAACTCAGTGTCAATTATTTTGGAACCAAATATATAAAGAATTTAAAAAAATCATCCTGACTTTAATTCAAGAAAAGTCCTTTTCTTTTTTATTTATTTATTTTTTAGAAAAGCAAATTTCTTAATAAATTAGAAGCTAAGAAATCAGTCTGTATCATATTTGACGAGAAGGTGGACAGCTCATTTTATTCTTACTATCATATTGAAATAATAATTTGCTGCTATTTATTATAAAAATTGGATTTTCATTAGTAATCAGGAATCTAATAGATTTCTCTTTGGTCAAGAAGTCAACAAATTTTAAAGCCCTTCATCTTTTTGTTATGAGAAGTGAATATTTCATTAGCACTGATATTTGTAAGTTATTTAAGAAATTTTTAGGCAAAGAAGTTTTAGGATGAGTAAATTCTGTTTTTTTTTTTTTATACGGACAGTTTTTCTGCAAATAAATTTTGCTAATACTTCATGCTTTAATTATCTTAAGGATTATTGTATATCTGAGAAATATTAGAGTTTTACCTGAAATTATTTTCAGTACTGTAAAATGGAGTGTGTTCCCTTTTCCAATTCCTACAATTGAGTGTTGGATTCTTCCTCTACTTTTCCATAGCCCTCCAGGCAACATATGTTATTAAACCACAGACAGTCACCAGGGAGAGCCGTGAGCATGTGGGAAATTAGGGTTCCTAAGTAGAGAGAAGTTGGTAAATCTATAAAAGTGTGGATAATCTCTCTCTTGGGCCATCTCTCTACTTTAAATTATCCCTGTTAACCAAAATAAACTTAAGGAATCATTCCATGGTTAATGCACTTTGATATATTTTGCTCAGTTGTGGTCAGGAGGTCTGTCTTACATTTCTATAACAAATGTTTTCTCTTGGTACTCAATGCTATTGATTTTGTGGGCAAAAAGACGTGATCAATGAAGTGACAGTTGTGGCCTAAAATGATTGGGGTGGGAAATGTAGTAATGATGAGCTAACCTCCAAAGGCTTAGCTTTGAGATGCTTATCTGGACCTCTTGCCTTCTCGAAATTGGGAGGGAATTCTTGGGAGAGCTACTTTTTGCAAGGTTTCTGTAGACATATACTTCATGTCAGGTCAAAAATACCATAAGAGCATCTTTTCCACCGTATTTTAGCCAAGGGGCTATAAACTCTTAAAGGGCACCATTAAAAAAAAATAAACTTATATCCGTTATATAATGGAGAGAGGTGACACAAAAAAAACTTATATTCCTTATGTAATGGAGAGAGGTGATACCAACTGTTCTTAACATCAAGTCCTGAGAAAGGATCAGGTTACATTTCTTACTCATTTTCAGGCATAAATGTGGCCATCCAAAAATTAAATCTTCTCTACTGTAGAAACATTAGTTAGTTAACAAGTATATTTTGCCTGTATTTACATTTATAGTAAAGTTTTTACAATGTCCATCTTATGTTCACCTAATTCATGACATATTTATGTTGATAGAATTCTTTTTTATTTAAGATTTTATTTACTTGAGAGAGAGAGAGCATGAACAGGGGGCAGAGGGAGAGGAAGAGGGAGAAGCAGACTCCCCACTGAGGTTGGAACACTACATGGGGCTCAATTTCAGGACCCTGGGATCATGACCTGAGCCAAAGACAGTTGCTTCCCTAATTGAACCACCCAGGGCACCCCTCACTGATAGAATTCTTAAAACTGTCTCATTCATAGAGGATACCAGAATGCTACAGTGTTAGGTAGGTACTTTGCTAGGTAGTAAGGATTAAACAGCAATAATTTATATACAATGCTTTGCTGTACGATGCTCCATAGTTTATTTGTCCATACACAAGACATTATGATATGTGAATTAAAACGAGTATAATCCATGTAAGAAGAGGGAGAAAAATTTTATGTCAGTGAAGAAGGCCATTTGGAAAGGTTCTTGAACAAGTACTATCTGAGATTAGCATGAACATTTGAACAGACTCGTGTTAGACAGACAAAAGGTAAAGACAATACCTATGAAGAGGGCCAAAGAAGAGAAATTGCTTGGTGGTTTTGCTGTACGGAGCTCAGTCACCCTAGATCATACAAGGTGGTTTGAGAAAGGGAAAAAGTAGAGAGAAATTCATCTAAACTGGCCCAAGTACACTCATGAATGGTGTCCAACCTGCTGCTAAGAAACTCCACTATACCTGCAGGCACAGTCATCAGTAAAGGGTTTTAGGCAAAGAAGAAAGACAGCTAGACTGGTGACCACAGGTGAGCTGGTCTGGGTGAACCAAAGAAGCATTGATGACTTTTATTGTATATCTTTTGAACCAAAGATGACTTTTATGACTTTTTTGAACCATTGATGACTTTTATTGTATATCTTTTGAACCAAAGAAGCATTGATGATTTTTATAGTATATATCTGTATCAGTTTGCCCCCAAATGTTCTTGGGATTGCTCTGAGAACTGGTGCCCCTCTAAGGGAATCAATATGGGCAAATCAATATGGGCAATAATCTTCCTTCCAGTGATACATTTGCATTTCTTTGGAAAATATGAGCAATTTGACAAATTATATAAATGCCTCCTACCTGTGTCCTTTGGATTAAAAAATGCTATCATGAAAGAGTTTATATATTTCTCACACTAATCTTGTGTACTTATTTTAAATATAGTGGATATCTATGGGGTGCCTGGGTGGCTCATTTGGTTAAGCATCTGTCTTCAGCTTAGGTCAGGATCCTGGGGTCCTCAGCGGGGGGCCTGCTTCTCCCTCTCCCTGTCCCCCTCCACCCCGTTCATGCTGTCTCTATCCTGTGCCTCTCTCTCTTCTCTCTCTCACAAATAAATGAATAAAATCTTTAAAAAATAAAATGAAAATAGTAGACATTTATAATTTATTAGATGGTACTCTTACGACATGAAAACAGTAACTAGAAGTGTGTTATCAGAACACATGGTACACCCCAGAAAGTTACTTTTCCCAGACAAAGGTATGTGTACGTGCTATCTGTCTTGTAGCATTACAAGGCAGAGCAGGAAAGATGGTCTTTTAAAACCCATTTATTTAAAATTATGAAACATGTCTTTGGATATGGGCCTTATACATTGACATTTCTAATTAATAAGATTTACTAGTATATTTACAAAGCAGACTATTGGTTAACAACAACAATACCAACCTCCATTTATGAGCTATGTGTCTGATAGCATGTCTTTTCAAAATTAAGGAATTTTTGAGTATTATTTAGATATTTCATTGATATGAAAACTGAACACTTGAGACTCCAGGCAGCAGAATGCCTTAGGCAACCAAGCATATCAAAATATAGTGCACAGAGAGACTTTTACTATTCCTGCTATTTAAAGACCTATTTTCATGAGCTTATTAGCTACTAGTGATCCCGAAGGAGACATACAATTAAAACTTAATCATACCAAAAGCTGGGATTCTTCTGATTCAGCGAACTTGTAATCTATTATATTTAGTAGTTTACTTGTAAATGTCTGAACGCGGAGAATGAGAATCATATAAATGGACTTCATTGTGTGGCGGTGTAGCTCCTTTGAACTCACATCATAGAATTTGCCGTTTCTGTGCGCACTTCCCTCTGTCCTGCCCCTTCCCCACTTTTTTACACTTTTCTTGTTTTCTAAATTGTGGCATCTCTCTTTTCTTTTATGAAAGCAGAATAGCTTCGATTCCCTTTAACTATCATATTATGCCATTCCCTAGATCTCAGATATGAAATCAAATCCTTATAAAATAGATGATGCCGAGGAATTTGAGCCCACATTAGCAAGTCAAGTCAAGAGTTTAGAGATATGTAAAAACCACACTCAGATGATCCTGTATTTGCCCAGGAGCTGGAGGTGAACAGGGAGATTTTATTACTCAGAGGACCAAGATGACTACACTGTTTCTTGTGCAAATATTGATTCTCATGTATATCCCTGCCCTACCTCCCTACCTTCACCATTGCCTTTTGTTATGGGTTAGTCTGAGCTCTTTTAAAGCCATGTAAAACAGAAAGAAGTGAGAGGAAGAGGAGGGTTTGGCATTGCATTCCACAGAGAAGAAGTGGTTTCCTTGTTTTTATTCAGGGGCTGTTCTGTGTTGTTGCTGCCCAGGGAAGTCGGTCAGGGTGTATCAAGCACGACAGGAGACCATGGGCAACCTGAAGTTCTGCTGGTCTTACAGCCACTTTCCCAGTGCACTCCGATGTGCTGCTCTAAGGGGACATTGGCAAATCAGCTTTGCTGGCAGCTGGTGTCACAGAACCGGTCTTTTGATCCAGCAGAGACTCAAGGCCTTCACAAAGGGAAGGAAAATGAAAATGGTCCCATGGCATTTGGGAGCAAACTTGATCTCTCAAGGGTACTGCTCATTCTTTTACTTTGAGTTTTCTGGTTTTACCAAACGGATTATTTGAAGATGAAGCTGTGCATGTGTCTTAACATTGATTCAAATAATAATTACTTTTGTGTTCACTCTTATCTTTCTATCGAGAAAAAGAAAAAGGAACACGGGAACAGAGGGTTCTCTCAACCAACCAAAGATTCAGTCTCATAATTTGGAATAAATTAAATGAAGAGAAAAGACCAAGGTCTAGAGCCATAAAAGAGTATATGTGCCCCATTTGAGAGCTAAAGGAACTCATTAGTACTTGTTTTCTAGGGGGGTCTACCAATAGTTCTCTTGAAGAGGGAGGAAAAATCTTGCACCAGTTAATCTCCGGGACCCTCTTTGTTTTACTCCCTCCTTCTAATTTCTACTTTTCCCTTTTGGCTTCATCTTTATTCTTGTCCTCACATTGTGCCTATTCTGTCTTGTGATTTAATATTTGGGAAGTTTACCATTCAGGATAGGAGATTCTTGGATTTACCTTGAGGTAACTGAGACAAATTGCCTTGTGTGTGTGTGTGAGTGTGTGTGTGTGAGAGAGAGAGAGTGTGTGTGTGTGTGTGTGTATTTTTTTTATCTATCTATCTATCTATCTGAGTGGCAACAAAATTTCCCAACAGTCCTGAAGAGCACTAATCTGTCCTTCTTGTTCAAGAGAGCTGATAGTTTCCCACAGAGGCACCAATTGCTTGTCTGGTTGTATATCCCTGATACTCTCCATCATCTACTTTAGGAAGATTGGTTCTGAAAGTGACACAACTGTGCGTCAATATAACTTAAGTGATTAAAGATCAAACTTACACAAGAAGAAAAAAATCTCTATTCATCCCATGCATGTTGATGCCTTATCTACTGTATGTTGGATGCTCTTCTTGGAACCTGGGAGATTCTTATGAACAAAACAAACAAAGCTATATGCCTTTATGGGACTGACCTTTCTAGCAATATATCATAAACCATCTATATGTGTGTGTATATACACTCTATTATAGATTATTATATACACATAAAATATAGTACCCTATGAAATATAATTCTATGGTAAATGGAAAAATAAGGATATGGTAAAGTAAGGATATGGTAAAAATAAGGATATGGAAAAATAAGGTTATGGTAAAGAGGACTGAGAATGTTGAGGAGCTCTCAACAATGGAAGCTCTCAACAAAGGTAGCTCTGTTTCTTTTCTTAACCTGAAGACAGGCATTCTCCATTCTGAAGGTATAGGTCCCTTCGTTTGCCTTTGGCTAAGCCTCTTTTCCTCTCCCATGTTTAAGCAGGCTACCCAGGGGTTCAATTTTACTGCTGTAAAGGGATGTATGATCTTCACTCTTTCTCCTGCTTGGGGTCATGTTAGATTAACAAGCATTCTTTCTGGATAGTTCATTCCTTTGGTGGCTAGCCAACAATAAGGCTGGGAGCTGGGGAGTTTGGTCCTTGTTCATGATCATGAGAAAATAAGCCCCAAAGTTGTACAAATTATTTTCTTGTTATTTACTCACAAAGAACAACCAAGTAAGAAATGGCTTGTATAGAAGACTTTAATTGTTCCTGCAAACAATCCAAGAAGACCGTGTGTAGACAAATAGTGAAGACTGGTGTGTATCTCTTCAGTGATACTTGCAGAGTGCTTATCAATGACCAGGCGGTGCTCTAAGCACCATGCCCTACATAAATTCATTTCTCATTCAGTATAACTTCCAATAGTTACTACAATCGTGTGCATTTTACAGGAGGATTTATAGGTAAAGCATTGATGAGAAACTACTTATTCTTGATCATTTGATTATAGAAAAGACTACTTCTATAATCTAAAAGGAAATTAATAGTATTTTCCTCACATCTATATTAAGGACCAAGTAACTTCCTTATTCAAATGGCCCAGAATATGGTCTGAGCCATGATTGCTGTCTCTAAACTTTACTTTTATCCCTTTATCACTTTCTGGAATATTCAGGTTACGTGATAGAATTATACTTTTCTTGCCTGTATTGCATTTATCCCAACATATCCAACTTATCAGGTGTATAACGTATTCCAGCTTCTCTTCTTAATTAATGATCTTGGAGGCAGTATCTTAATTTATATGAAAAATAAAGTAACGGAAAATAGTCACACATTTCCTATATTCCCAGTACTGTTCTAACTTCTTTACATGTACTCATTCATTTTAACCTTTTTCATAAGAGTAAGTATGAGGGGCCTCTTTTGCAGACAAAGAAACTGAGGCACTGAAGAATCAGAGCACTTGGTCACACCCTTGGGTTCTGAATGGAGAGCCTGGGTCCAGTGGAAACATGTGGATTCAGAGTGCCTGTATCTCAGTACAACCATGCACCTGCTTGTAAATATTTCTACCATTACAAAGAAGAGCAGTTTATAAAAGTAAGTTTCATTATGGTGCAGATTTGAAGGTCTATTCCATGGTTGTGTGGTTTTGTGGTTTTTATACATCTAAACAACACCGAGGCCAGAGCAGTATCAAACTCCGAAAGACAGCTAGCTCTTTATGTCGCTCTTTCTGCCAATCCAAAATACTGACTGCCTGATGTCTCTCTCCAGTACCACATTTTAGCCACATCTCAAGAATTGACTTAGAATCCCACATATGTAAAAGGGTCGTGCAAGCATGCTCATTAGCAAGAATTTCAGCTCTGAGGCCTCCAGACCTAAAGATACATTATAAACTCACTTGGGCATCTGTGTGTGTATTTGTGTGTGTTTTGTTTTTCTTAAATCAAAGATCAACTGTCTAAATCATATTCTTGGTGGAAACCTTGATCTCAGGTTATTATTTGTGACATACTATAGATTTGAAAATTATACCAAACTGCTCCTGGAAAGACATATAATTAAAAAGATTTGGGAGACCTTTTAAATTTTAGTCACTGTAATCAGGGAAACGTCTCTAGCCGCACGGTTTTTTTTCTTACGAGTTGTTTACAAAGGAATTGTACTGAAACCCACCTCATTCAGATTTGTTTTATTCCAGATTTGTTTTTTTCTTTTAATGCTATTGAAACAGAATCTTTTTTCTGCTAGTGGAGGAAAATCTAACATAAGGCTTTTACAAATATAACAGATTTCCTATTATCTCATCCTAGCCTTCAGATGTTTAAAAAGTACATAAATATTGCAGATGTTCAAGTGCCCGTTTAGACATCACTACCGGAAAATTACTCCCAGCAAGTGCTACCTGCACTGTACCCCGTGTTGGACAAAGCTTGTACTTCTGGCTTGCACGTAGTCTTAAAGGGCAGGGGGAAAGGCCTGGTGTTTTCCTTATCTTCACCAAGAAGCATAGGTAGGTGATAACGCCAGAGACTTTATTAATCACCATAAATATTAGAACCTACAGGTTGTTCTTAAGATTTATTTAAAATATCAACATTGTCTAAAAACAAAATATTGTGAAAAAAAGTTGATATTCTTAGTTTCTTATCATTTTTTTTTTCCTTTTGGAATCTTTGCTTATAGCCATAGGATGTGTTTTGCTAGTGAGGCAATAACCAGCAGAGTTTTCTTATAAACTCTACAGCCTTTGCTTATCCTTCCTGCTCATCAGTGCTTCTCACTGACCTTGACATCAGATTGAACTGTGGATAGGATGGTTAGTGGCAATGGGCATAAGAGCTCGTATTTGTTGAATGCTTAGCATTTGCCAAGCTCTGTGTTATGTAGTTCACAAATGGGACCTTGGTTAATACTTTCAACAATGGTATAAAGGAACTACTATTAATATTCCCATTTTATAGGTGAGGAAAATGAAGTCTAGAGAGGTAATTTGCTCAGGGTCACATGGTAAATGTCACCCCCAAAGACAATCCTGAAATACTGGACTCCAGAAGCCAAGACTTAACCTCTAAGCTATTTGGATTAAATGTCTTTAAAGTTACCCATAAGGCTTTGCACATCAAGGTTTCTTCAGTAGTGCCACTACAAATAATGATATCTGAGGAATCTCCTGATTGTTTTCCCACAAAGCATAAAATAAAAGGACCAACATATTTTTTATTCAGTTGGGGAAAATAATCTTCACTGGATTATAGGTGGTTCCATGAAGTAATTAGAGGTCTTTGATAGAGTAGGTAGTAAGCTATTTTTATTTAATTTTTTCTCTCTCAAAGTGTTTTACCTCTGCTCCAGTATGAGGTGAGCTATTGTAGATGAGAGTGTACTTGAGACTAACACCCTAAACTAAGCAATGAATTAACATAAACCGGATTTATTTACTGATTGGTTGTGAGGAGTGGGAGGGAGTATTAATTTCCTAGAGCTGTAACAAATTACTGCACACTTGGTGCCTTAAACAACTGGAGTTCTTTCTCTCACGATCCTGGAGGCCAGAAGTCTGAATCAAGGTGCTGGCAGAGCCGTACTCCCTCCCAAGGCCCTAGGGGGAGGACCTTCCCTTGCCTTGTCTGGTTTCAGTGGTTCTAAGAATTCCTTGACTTATGGTCATACAACCTCAGTCTCTGCCTCCATTTCACAGGGACTTCTCTTTCTCCGTGTGTTTTCTTCTTGGTGTGTCTTTTATAAGGACATTTGTGCATGAATTTACACTCCAGTCATGCAGGATATTCTCATCTTGAGATCCTTAAATTAATTGTACCTACAAACCTTTTCCAAATCAAATCACAAACACAAATTCTCAGAGTTAGAACTTAGACCTATCTTTTGGGGGAACTACTATGTACCCAACCACAATGGGAAATGAATTATGAAATGGTCCCTAAATTTCAAATCTGTGGACTAGAAGTTAGGTTGGGCTATTAACTAAAATAAGCAATACAGAAAGGAAGACATGTGAAGAGAAAAAAGAAAGGAAGTGATGTATTTTATTATAGACCAATTGAGGTTGAGATGCCAATGTTGATGCCTAAGAGTGAATTCACATTTTTGTTTTGGTTTTGGCCTTTTGCTCCAGCAAGAGGTCAGGACTAAAAATACTGGTTTTTGAAGATTCCTCAGCATGTACGAGGTGAAGCTGTATGAGTGTTTTAGTTTGGCTAAGGGGAGAATATAGGTAACCACAGTGGGGAGAGAAAGAAGTCAGAATACTGTGGGGCTTACTTTCCTTCCGTTTGGTAAGTAGGTAGAAGAGCTATCAAGAGAGACTGAAAAGGACTTGTGTCAGTTAGAGATAATGCATTGTATTACATACACGGAAGGTATAGGAGAGAAATGTAGGAAATCCAACAGAGGAAAGTGGTGTCAGGAAGATTCCAAATATAAATTGCCTATATCATATTATTACTAGAAATCAGGTCTGTATCTCACTAATAGGAAGACTCACAGCAACATTTCCCTTCTTTATCCACTTGATCAAATGATAACTTGTCCGAATAATGTATGGATTCCATACCTTTTCTTTTATCTCTCGGCCTTTGTTTGGTTCCAAGTATGTGAACAGTAAGAATCTAGTATAATTTTACTGTATAGCAAACTGACCAGTATGATAAATAACTGTGCTTGTCACTGTTAGACCTGACCCAGGGTCCTGGGAGACCAGAAGGTTCTGAGTGACTGATTTCCCTCTCCCTTTGTGCACATGAGGATAGTTAGTGATTCTGTCTATTAGACTAAGCAAGTAAACAAGCTTGGTCCTCTGGGCCGCA
Source organism: Procyon lotor (assembly GCA_028646535.1). Lineage (NCBI taxonomy): Eukaryota > Metazoa > Chordata > Mammalia > Carnivora > Procyonidae > Procyon > Procyon lotor. The sequence goes on along the minus strand of CM053604.1, from coordinate 161,081,684 downwards.
AGGATGACAGTGGTGGTAGGCTCAAGTTGTTTCCTGTCATTGTGTCGGCTTTTATTTTCCAACTGTTGTTTAGTTTTGATGAAAACACAAACTTGAATTTATAGCTTAAAAAGAGTACTTATCTATATAAACCTTGCACCTAAACCTCATATTGGTAGCATTTCTCAAACGTGTTTCATTATTGCCCCCCATAAAAAGCTTTCTAGACTTCTTTTTTTAATCGCCACCCATCTGTTAGATTTTAATGCCACAGATATATTGTATATGTATCTGTGTGCTGTGACCTTTGTAGGAATGAGACTTACTGTAATATGAGAGTTTTTTGGAGCCCTCCCCCCCATTCTCGAACCTTTTTTTGCCTCCTGGGGGCCATATTATTGTGTTGAGAGCACATGGATTTGAGCCTTTGCATTAAAGTTCTTTTTTGCACCTACAGTAGTAACTGAGCATCTAGTATGTGGAGGCAAGTACTTTACTTAAAATTGGTGATCATTTTATGTCTAAGACAGAGCATATTTTACTTGCTTCCCCCACTGGAGATTTGGGCGCCATTACTAATAAAGCTAATGAAAATTTAACTGCATAGATACTTATTGCTAGAGTTAAATTTTTATCACTATTACTTACAATTTAAATTTAATCAAGTGCCACACTATAGTGGGTGCCTCCATAAGTCCATATCTTGACTCAATTAATTGCTCCTGAATGACCTATGGAAAAGTCATCCACTGAACTTAGTCACACAGAAAGGAAATTCAAAGCATTCCCACCTCTTAGTATTAATCTTTACTTTTCAAGCTGTAATACTTGAAACCCACCTTAGTCTATATTCTCGGTACTGATACATTCTTAATGTACTGATTTTCCACCTCACAAACTTGCTTCTTCAGAAGTATTCAGTAATTGGGAACTCCTTTTTGCTTTTTTTTTGGCGGCTGTACAGGCCAAGATCTTTGGCATTTGCCTTGTCACCTCCTACACAGCCTATTGATCAGCAATCCCTATCAGTTCTGCCCTCAACAGGAAGCCAGAATCCAATCACTTCTCACCACCCTCGCAGTAGCCTGAGTCACAATTGTCTCCCACCTTGATTATCCCAAAGTCTTCCTCACTGTACCCTTAATTCCACCCTTGCCCTCTACATTCTGCTCTCAGGAGCAGCCAGAAGATCTGTTAAAATAGAATTTAGATCATGTCACTCTTCGGCTCACTACCCATCACTAATCCCCATCTCCTTGAGGGTAAAAGCCATGCGCCCTCCCTCCCCCTGCCCCAGGCCCTGAGGCCACGGTGATATGATTGCTGTTGTAGCTTCAACTTCCTTTCCTTTGCTCACTCTGCTCTGGTGGCACTGACCTGGTCACAATTTCTTGAACAGTCTAAGACATTCCCACATCAGGGCTTTGCATTATCCCCCTCACCCAGAACATTTTTCGCTCAAAGGTTCTCATGGTTGGTCCTCACTTTCTTCTTCCCAGTTCAAATATGTGTCCGTTAGTGAGGTTTTCCCCAGCCACCGCATTTTGAATAGCCAACATCAAAACAAAATCCTTTGGTTGACTTCTTGTCCCTTTTACTCTGCCTTATTTTTTTCTCAGAATTTGCACCAAAACCATTTTCAGCATTGATGAAAGATGTGTCTGCCTCCACTGACTATTAAGGTTCTACCCAGGGGCAGAAATCTTACCTCTGTGCTCATGGCTGTGTATCTGATGCCCAGCAAACAAGAGGTGCTCAAACTATTTTTTGATTGTAATCTTTCAAAAATGTTCCCATGTAGTATGTATTTAAAGATCTTAATATTTAGATTAACTCATGTATTACCTATTTAATGATAGTTCATTATTGTTTTTAGTGGACTTCAAAATCTCTGTCATGTCGCTTCCAGGGCTGTCCCTCCGTCCTCCGAGCAGTCACTTCTTTCAAACCCAGAAAGCTATTTGCCAGCAGCTTGATTTCCAGGAGGTGTTCTAGGGTCAGAGGATATAAAAGTGAGGAAAACAGACTAGGCCCTTGCTCTATAGCCTTTTGTTTGGATTGCTTTTGTCCCACACATTTTCTTGAATTTTAGTTGAGCAAGCATCGAAGTGTATATATCTAGTTATTTCATAAAGACTGCTGTCCCTGGATAAATTTAAATAATATGGGGCGCCTGGGTGGCTCAGTGGGTTAAAGCCTCTGCCTTCGGCTCAGGTCATGATCTCAGGGTCCTGGGATCGAGCCCCGCATCGGCTTTCTTCTCAACGGGGAGCCTGCTTCCCCCTCTCTCTCTGCCTGCCTCTCTGCCTGCTTGTGATCTCTCTCCCTCTGTCAAATAAATAAATAAAATCTTAAAAAAATAAATAAATAAATTTAAATAATATAATTCTCTTAATAATTATTACACATCCAATTGACTTTAACAATGATTTTATCTTATAATAATGAACTATATTTTACTTAGTGGGAAATACTGTATTATGGTATAAATATACATTTGTGTAATTGGGTCAAAACTTTTTAAGTCATTCATTGCTAAAAGAAACTTCTCAAAATGTAAGTCACTTAGTGACTTACATTATATTCTGGAATGAGAATAATATTTTACCCTCTCCCACTATTTATTTCTGATACCTAAACAATGTCAACTATTTCTGTATAGTCATCTGTGAAATCATGAGCCAATAGACTGTACATCAAATATGTAGACTGGTAAGAGAAAAATTCCAGCTGGCATTCCATTTTCAGAAGTTCAACCATGACCCACCCACTGTACACGGCACAAGCTTCTAGACCTTCAGTCTTTCTGTGGATACGAATCCAATTCCCAATGGAACTGTGTGTGCCCAATGGCACACACAGTTGCTCATTTTATTTCCACAAAGCAAATGTGGAAAACATAGCATAGCTTGCATTACTTTGAGAGGTACCTGTCCATTACTGGATTTCTCGAGCTATTCAAAATTGTTTTTCATACTTGAATTTAATTTGCCTTCCCATATCTTGTGTTGATTGTGATGCTTATTTTTATGTTTATTATGACCAGATTCCTTCCTGATCTCTTGTTTTACTCTGAAAAAGATGAAAGAATTAGACATATCTCTGAACAAATGTTATCTCTGCAAAAATCTGAAATAAAGAAGATTTTTAGATAAAAATTAATTTTAAAAAATAGTCCATTTGCAAGAAATATCCCACCAGGAATTCAATAAATATATGTATCCTCTGAAAACTTAGACATGCTAAAGTATAGCCATGAGATGACATAAACATTTACATGGAAACTGCTGCATTGATTTTGGAAACCCCAAGCCAGAAAATATAAAAATTAATTAGACCTGCACTAATTCTTTTTTTCTATTGTTTGACATGCACATCTTATTTTGCCCAAGCCAGGTAATTTAATATAGTTAATGTAGTGTTTTAATGTTAGAGTCTGGGGTCTAGGGAACCCGAATTACCCTTCTAAAGATTCTATTCATGTCGACAGCACAATGCAACTCCGTACTAAAGAAATGAAGAGCCTCTTGCTATAATTAATGTAATTAATTTTTAAAGCATTAAAGATTTAAACTGACTCATGAAGAAAAAAAAAAACACAAGAATGTATTTCCTTATTCCACAGTTAGGTCCTCGTCTTTCTGTATTTCTTTATGTGGAATTTAGAACTCTTAGATTGAGTTTTTAATTACCTCTCCAATGACCACTGATGTGGCTGACCTTGACGATAATATTAATCACCTGATCTAATATCTTGCAGATGAATATTATTAAGGAAGATATCACTGTGCATTACCATATCTATGCTGTGGCAAATACCTTATTTTACTGTGATACTAAGATGAAAATTTTGCAGTTTTAAAATTTGAATGCAAGAAAATATTGGTAATGAGTAATACTTCATACACTCTCCTAAAATATGCACAAATGGTGTGCCTGTTAAATTTTCTGGGGTATCTTACTGTAAGCAACAAGGCAAATAGCTATCTGTTAGCATTGTAAGACATTTTTGTAATTGATGTACATGGATTTTATTGCGAAGTGTCTTTGAGCAGGTTTAGATTGAGAGAAAATTTGTGTACATCTCTAGATCATGAGGAAATATTCCAGAAAAAGAAGAATGTGAGTGAGAAAGAAATGTTCGAATACAGAATATAGATATTATTTCAAACATAAAAAAATAATAATTAGACAATGTAGAACTTTGAAACTAGAATTTTTAGAAATATAAAGTGAAGATAAATTTTCCAGCATGATAGATATATATTAGTTAGTGTGGGATTACAAGACAGCTTGAGCAATAAATGAGAGAAAACAAAAATAGTTCAAGTGTTTGTATGGTTGAGTTTGGGTAACTTTCTTGGTGAACTATAAAATATATTGAAATTGGTTTGGAGAAATTTTCAAATAATATGTATACTTCACCAAAAACATCAGACTGATTTGTTCAGTGTTTGAGTATACATGAATATACTATGAGTCAGATTATTTGGGGGAAAATAATGGACTCACAGTGATTAAAAACACATACATAGCCAGGATTTGGAGTCCTAGGAGGAACCACTTGGTCAGTTTGGGAGGAAGGTGGAAAAGATTTATTTCACTCTTCTTTTAGTCTCATTTAAACTTTACACAAAAGGACATTTGCAGTGATCCATCTGAGGCCGGTCTCTTTTACCTCACTTGAACAACTTGAAGAGTGACTCTAACTTCCTGAATCATTCTTAGTAGAAGGAAGAGACTAGAGATTATGGGTCCCCTGCACAGTGACCACAAGGTTGGCGGTGGTGTTTGTCTGCCAGTAAGGGGGAACCATGGAGTATTCGAGACTGGAGCCTGCTTTTCGGATACCTACCGATGGGTTTCTTGGTGCAGATGACCCCACAGTCCGCCATGTCGTCCAAGGAAATCCTCCTCAGAGCCCTCAGTCCCAGCGGGGTCCCGTCAGCGTCTACTCATTTCAAATGCTTTCTTTATTAATAGGTCTAAAGAGCCATCTGTCAGAGTAGGCCACCTTTAAAGGCCTATTTCCTACTAAAGCAGTAGGATGTAGATAAAAGAGTATGTTCCAGATTTACTAAAACATTCTGAATTCTAGTCCTTGTAATGTTAAGTATCAGAAATAGCAGCTCACCCAAACTCAAAGAGAAAGAGGGGTAAGTGGAAAAGCAATACACGGGGTTTTAAGTCAAAGATGTTTCTAAATGGGTGATTGGTACAGGTGTGTATTGGGTCGATCAGTGAGATCAATGGGATTATACTATCTAACAGGAGCTGTGCGTGGCAGCTTCACCATAGCACTTACCAGGGATTTGACTTGCCCTGTGATTGAGCCACTTTCTGTGGCCTCAGGATTTTGTTAACATATAGGAATCTGGGGGTGCCTGGGTGGCTCGGTCCATTAAGTACCTGCCTTCGGTTCTGGTCATGATCTCAGGGTCTTATAATGGAGCCTCAAGTTGGGCTCCCTGCTCAAGTGGGAAGCCTGCTTCTCCCTCTCCCTCTTCTGTTCCCGTTTGTGCTCTCTCTCACTGTCAAATAAATAAATAAAATCTTAAAAAATAATAATAAATATAGGAATCTGCATCAGGTGACATTTAGTTCTATTATTTAGTCTATCTATTATGATCCTATATTCTTGTTTTTTGGGCAATGATCACATAATTCTGGAAGGGCTACCAAGTAGTTGCTGCCTCCAAAGAATTACAATTTAGTTAGAGAACAAAATTAATGCAACAATCAGGAGGGAGACTAGATGGCAAATATATGCAAAGTAATGAAAATATCAATATTAATTGACATAAAATCGGAGGACATTTCAGAAACTGAGAACTTTGAGCTAAAGAGGGAGGCAAGTTTCCTAGGCAGAGGAACAGACAAAAGAAAGGTTCTGGAAGCACGTTTGTGCACTCTGAGGAAATAAACCAGATTATAAATGAAGTGAAACAAAGGATTTTAGATTTGATGACATAACCAAAAAGAGAAGTTTCTTAAGCAAAAACAAGATGAAACCAGTATTCAAGAAATAGTCTGACAGTAGTGAAGGATTTATTTGTCCAACAAATATTTGAATGCAAATTATTTGCTAAGCACCCTACTAAGCACTGAAAATTCAGATGTGAACAAGTAGACCCCATTTTCCTACATCATGAAGTCCCAGAATGCAGCAGTGTGAGTCAGATGTAATAAATACTGTGTTTTCAGGGGACACCTACCCAGTCTAGGAGGTAGAGTCAGAGCAGACTTGGAGGAGATAGAGTGACTTCTGTTTTGAAACTGGGAAGTTGGAATTAGCCAGGGAAGGTGACTGACATGGACAGGATGGTTGGTGGGAAGTATTCCGGATAGAAGAACTGGCATCTGCTAATGTTCCAAAGAAAAAAGGAAATGAGGTGGGAAGACAGGCTAGGATGGTGGTGAATTATCCAAGCATAGGCTAATCATCTAGAGCAAGTTGGTAGCAATAGAAGGCAAGCTATGATTCAAATATGAGAGTTATTTTTATAATAATAAGTTCCAAATGGATTTCAGACAGCTCCAGTATTAAAATTTTCGCCATTAAAAATGAAGTCATTCTCCATGATTTTGTTATACAAATATCCCAAAGAAATACACGGAAAATGTCTTTCCTTCTGCCTTTATTTTAATATACACATCAGGATGAATCAGAGATTATAAAATATTTACTTGCCATCTTGAAGATAAAAGACAAATTTTATAATTTAATAACATATTTCTTTGGGGTGTTATTTAGCTGAGTCGAAAAGTTCATTTTAGTTTTTTCTATATGTTTTGACTCTTAGGTAATTATTTGAAATCAGTTATTTCACATTTATTATATTTTACTTCTGTTATTGGGAAGAAGCGTTTCTTGTTTTCATATGGCAGATACAATGTAGGTAAATGGACCTTTTAAAATCCGTTGCATATTCTGAATAAAATCTCTCACATTTCATATATATGCCTTTTTATCTACATATCAGTTGGCTACTGCCTAAGTCTGGAATAAGTTTAGCTCATGATTTTTTTTTTTTTTTTAAGTTCGTTTATGGACTTTTACTGCAGTGAATTCAAAAACAAAGAAGTTAATTTTAAAAGCTCATTTTATTGAGTTAACAGTGAATTAAAAAACCAATGAAATTAATTTTAGAGCCATTTAATTTAGTTCAGAAAAGAGTGAGACTCTTTTATTAACTTAATTATTTTGGAATTCACTGTTTTAAAGTCCAATAAATGTTATGTATTTTATTTCCAATTAACTTCATTGTGCTCTGAGTCATGTTTGCTTTCTCCATGTGGCTAAATCTCACCTCTCCTGTTGCACATCGGCTGACCCATTTACAAATGGTCTGTTCTCAGCATTAGGCCATTAGATGTAAGTATATTGCATCTTAAAAAAACTTAGCATTTTGGTGACGATCATTTTAATTCCCAGAATTGACTTGTACCTGGACAGCAGAAGGATAGAGCAAATCAGCAATTTTCTGACCATGCCTATTGCCAACTCTATAATCTGTTGTATGTTATTATCTGTGATATTCTTCCTGTCCCATTTGCTGATGTATAGGAATTAATTTAAAAAAAAGTAGTGAACTGGGTTGTTCAAAGGAGGTAATATTTCAGGAACGCTTCAGGGTGGTTGTTTTTTTCCCCATCAGATTTTATGAAATTAAAACCTGAAAAAGGTAAAAGTGTTATCTGTTAAAAAAAAAAATGTGTTTTACTTTTACCATCCATTGTGTGGAATCCAAAGGGAAGAAATTTTGTAGTAGATTATATGAAACAGCTTAGTTCCTCAGACTGAGGAGAGCTTAAGTTTTTCCCCACCTCCCTTTCTTAATCCATCATATGAGGTTGGAGAAACAAAATTCTCTATACGAAGTCTAGTGAGAAAAGTCTTCTTTTAGCTGACATTTATTCAAAGATAAGATAAACCTCAAAAACCCCTTCTCTTCTCCTTCTCCCCCATCTCCTCTTTCTCCTCCTTCTCCTTATTCTCCTTCCTCGTCCCCTTCTTCTTCCTTTTCAGTCATGCATTGGGTTGTTCGGGGTGAGTGATCTTGTGAGAAAACTCAGCATCTTTTTATCTGCTGATTTCACTTCTGGGTGAAATGAACAAATAAAATTAGAGAGTCTTACCTCCCTGGTTGAGGCTGAAAATGGAGCTTTCCGACAGGAGGCCTGTTTAGGGCAGCAGCCATGTAAAACTTCTCCACTAATTGGCTGACATTCAGAGCTTGAGAATCAGCAGCTGTTGAAGCAAATTTAGTCTGAATATAAGGCAGATTTTTCATTTATTTCAATTAATCACCCCACACATCAAAAATCTCTTCTAAAAAAATTCTCCAGTGAATACCTCTAAGAAAGAAAGAGTGCTTAGGTGGGCATGGACTTTACCTACTCTTTTGTGCTTTCTGTATACAGTCAACTCATTTTTCCCCCCATGGAGGAGCTTTCTTGGCCTTTTGCAGAATTATGAAAATAACATACATGTCCATCAAAACCAATTTCGATCTGGTTCCAAGGAGAAATTGCTAATGGTGGCCTGTATGTATTGTAAAGCATATGGAGTATGTGGGTAATTGCATGTGTTTAGTATATATGTTTCTGCATGTGGAAGTAATGCTACTATAAAACAATGGAAATTTGCCATTGCTGCATGCTTATAGTAGCTATAAAGTATACAGCATGCATATTGCAATATCTGTGCACTTTACAAAAAATTCTTTATCTGGAAATAGTGTAATTCTCTATGATACAGTGCTCTAATTAGAAACGTGCTTTATTGGACAGAAAAGTAAATAGGCCGCCCCAACCTACATATTGTGATTGGTTACTATAGAATGTGTAATGTGTATAACATAGGCCTAAAATATAGATGCTTATTAATTTTACTGTAATATTTTTCTTATATATGAGTTGAAGGTAGTCATTTATTGTTTGCCTAACAACTGTTTTTGAAAGAATAGGAGAGGGGCTTGTTTATGCAATAAAATATTATTTGTATATATTTTAGCTTTAAAAGAAGGTGAGTACATTGTTACAGCAATTAGGTCATTATTTATTGAGGCAATTCTGAAATCAGAATCCTTGTCATGTTTTAGATCAGTCCACCCTTGTGAATTAAATATTTATGAAATGGATTTTTATTATGAAGATACAGAGAGAATGGGCTCCTTGATATATGTAAATAAAACACCTGTGCTTAGTGTATGTGTTACCACTTATTTTAGGTGAAGGAAATAGAACACTGAGACATTGGCCCATACAATCCATCAAATCTTTCTTCTTTGTTTGAATTCCAGAAAAAGCAGTTACTGCGGTGAGCTCAAGAATGAATTAGAAAATTGATAGTTAACTTGCCGTAAAACCTCTGACCGCAAGCATTAAAATATTTTTTTAATTTTAATATACTTATTCAGCATTTTAGACATATTTAAAAAAAAAGTGCAGTGATACACGTATGCCTATCACTCCACTTAAATTCGATTCTCTTCTGAACCCCTCACGTCACTTCTATCCACTACGGACTGAACTAGGTATTGTAAGAGTCCACGTTTTAAATAACTAAATTCAGTTTTCCTTGAAAAGAATTAACCAATGACATAAATTGGCTAATAGCCATCTAGACATTTTCAGATGCACTAAAGTTGAACCATCTTAGTTTCCAAATGTTTTGCTTATATTCTTACCACTCAATAGAAATCAAACAAAACCCAGCCTCTGGCAATTTCTCACTTATTTGTTGGTCGGTTTGTTTGTTTTGAGAAGGGAGGGGAACATCTCAGGGGTTGCCTGAATTACCTGGGAATATGCTTTCAGTTCCCCCCCTTTAGTCTTCACAGGGGGGTCCTTGCAAGGGTAGTTTTTTGAAACAATGTTTAGCTAATGACTCAAGAGGACTACTCAGAACCATCCAAGAGCACCTCAAAAACAGATGCTAAATGGACTTTTGTCAGGTTCTACTAGTAGAGCCGTCAGCAGTACACCAAGTTGGAATAAATTGAATTGAAATCAACAAAGGAGCATGCTGTTTATGGATTGTACCGAATCAGCCCTCCCTTCCCATTGGTATTAAGAGACGGTATATCCTAGGATAGTGAGGACTTCTGGAAGTCCAGCACATTCCCCAGGCCCAGAGCCGTATGTAAGAATTGCATGATTCGAGTTTTACTCCTTTTAAAATGTCGCTACATGAGTGCAGTGCAGTTGTCTCACTTGATTTATCTTCATCGTGATTTCATAATTTGCATTGCCTATATCAATAATTTGTATTATATTAAACAAATCTATAAACAGAAATGTTTTTATTGTGGGAGGCGGCGAGGAAACGAGCATCTGGCAACCACACCTTGATTCATTTTAGCCCCTGGAGTCGTGGTATGGTGCATTAATTTCTCAGTTTGTAATTTGCCAGCTGCATTTAATGGAACCAATTTTCATTACATCTGTTCTATGGTTCAAAGAGCTCCTTTAGTTGCCAAAGGGGGCTAGCTTCACACAGATTCTGAGAGGGGCTAATACACCGTTTCTTGAAGTATTAGATAACCAAGGATGATTCCTAGTTTTACAGCAAACAAATTATTTTTGCAGAGGCAAGTTTTATATTCATGACTTACCCCTGGTAGATTTCAAATTAAAAGTATAGCATGCCCTTTTCCCAGGAATTACATATTGATTTTCATGTCATTTTCTTCATAATACCTACTGATCGCTTGTCTTTGCAATCGGTGGTAGATTTATTGTTTACTAGTTAGAGGAAACATAATTATGCTTAAGTAAATCCTCTTTGTAAATTGCAGGTGGTTAGAAGATGAATATTTCTCAGGCAAATGCGGAATTTATAAATGGTTTTTAAATTTCTTATAGTAAGCATTATTTATGGACAAGAGAAGGTCATAGCTCTTCATAGTGTGTAGTGGGAGCATTTTTAATAGTAGAAATGGTTTTGCTTGGGCAACTTTACATTCTTAGTGTGTAATTTTAATCTCCATAAAAATATGTCGCTGTTGTGTAATACCAAATGTAGGATTCCAGTTGAAAGCAACTTTCAATGCAAAGGGTTTTCTCATGGGCAGAAGAGAAATTTGAAATGTTCTACAGTGCTTTGAAGTTCTAAAGCTTCAACTGGGAGAATTATAAAGCATTAAACCTGAAAAGTTTCCACCTGATGGTCATGAAATAGCATACCTGAAACCAACTCCGCTTCACTTCCTTGGGCATTTTTTTTTTTTCTTTTTCAAGAGTTTCAAAAACACGCATCATGTTATTTTGAGAAGATCATCTTAGATTTACCCTGTAAGTAAATCATTAAAGTACATAACATTACTGTATTCCTATATGACATATAATAATTAGCTAGATATCTGTTTGTACCGGGAGTCTGACCATAGCTGAAGAACTCAAGTTTGTACCCAGATAAGAGAGGGCTTTGTACTTTGTAATCAGGTTCAAATGATCATCTTTGTACTTGCCTCAGAGTAGAAAAGTAAACGGTCTGCTGCTAATAATATTGAAATATATAGTTATAATTTTTACCTGAGAGCTTTCCTCCCAGTTCCTCCTGCATCCCACTAAGGTCTCACCACGTAGTCCAGGTTCCAGAGCGAGAAGGTGACAAAAATCCAACTCAAGATTTGTGACTCCAAACATCAAACGTCTTGTCTTTAAAGTATTCTATTATTGCTGTCTCATTATTAGATCTTTAATTCAGGTTTTTATGTCTAGCGTTGGGAAACCTAAGTGAGGAGGCCAGGACAACTTACAACACAATAAATAATTTGGCATAACATAACTGTTTTCCTCCCATTAAACTGAAAATGGAATTATGACAACAGTATCATTAAAGACTATTTACTGACCCCCTCACCCCACAAAAAATCCAGCAGGCATTTGTAGGAGGGCTGTATAAAACAGAATAAAGACAAAGCCTCTGCTCCTCAGGAAACCAGATAAAAATGGGAAGTTAAGGGGCAACAGTTGAGTGTCTGTCTTTGGCTCAGGTCATGATCTCGGTGTCCTGGGATCTACTCTGTCCTGAGGGCTCCCTGGTCTCCCTGCTCAGCAGAGAGTCCGCTTCTCTCTCTCCCTCTGCCTCTTGTCCCCACTTGTGCGCTCGCTCTCGCTCTCGCAAATAAATAAATAAAACCCTTAAAAATGGAAATTAAGCATTATTTCAGTGGTAATCTTAGGCAATTCTTGATATTCTGTCTGACACCCAGTGGATACAGAGATGTCCTAAAGTCAAAATCATTTGTTCATCCCCAGAAGAACGTTTATTACATTCCTGTAGTCACCAAGTGCCTCATTTACTGGAGTAAATATTAATGAATAGAACCCAGTGTCTACCACCAAACTGGAGTCTCAGTAAGGATGCTGTCTTATGTATGTGACTATCTTGTTGAACAAATTCAAACAAATAGAAACAGCAAAAACACCCCACCTTGAGATGATCCGATCATTGTCAAATGACTACAGTTTTAGTGTTTGAACACTAACACAACAATTGAGAAAAATGTACTGAAACTCTCTAATGGATGAGTCCTAGTGCTGAATGATAGACTATATGGCAATCGGTGATAAGGTCCTTGCTTTTAAAGAGCTTAGATCTACTTGGGAGAATGGGGAGAACAATTCTCTGACTGGATAGAGGACTATACCATTTCTATGAGGGCTAACAGTATCACTATTCAGCTTTTTAGGCTTATATACGTTATACATTATACATATAATATACATTATACCAAAAATGTATCTTAAAAAAGGACCCCAGAACTCAATAATAAAAATATATCCCACATAGATTAGACCCTTACAAGATTAGACCCCCTAAAATTATTGTATGTCATTTTTCTAAGATGTCAATTTCTCACATTCTAGCACATTTCGAAATTTGGATTCATCTTACAAATGATAGAATCTTCATATTGTGTCTTGGTTTACTCGACTTTTTTTTCCTCTTTCCCAATGATAAATAAAATAATGGTGAATCTTACAATCAATGGTAACTTAGATGAAATATTATATTATCATTTAAAAAAATATGTTCCAGGTCACCTAAATGTGGGGTCAGTTTCCAATCTTAATTAAAAAAATGTTTTTAATTTCACATGTCTTTAAATTTTTTTAAATGTTTTTAAAATTTCACATGTGATATTAAAATAGTAAGTATTAAAATATCACTGATAAAAAATGACTGCTCTTGTCACTCTGCTAGGCCCCCTAAAGATGCCATTTTACTTAACTCAGAAAATTCCTACGAAAGTGTTACTGCCGTTGCTTTGTAGATGTGTGAACTGAAGGCAGAGACCTTAACTTGCCCAAAGTAATAATGACATCAGAATTCAAACTCGGATATATCCAGCTTGTACATTTTCTTTCTCTTTTAAGCCAAGTCTTTTCAATAATCAACCATACTGAGGTGGCTAGTTTAGTAATTATTTTATTTACCCTTTTAAAATTTAGACTTCTTAGGAAACGATTTAGTAAATCTGGGTCTCTTTAAAAATGTTTTTTAGGTAAATGTAACATTGTACCTTCTATCCTTTTTTTCTCGGTGAATTTCCTCTTCTAGGCAGGAACCATCAAAATCATTCCACAGACTTCTGAACTCATAAACATGGGTTATGTTAGAGCTGGCAGGCCCTTACAAATCATCTACTCAACCACCACTAAACAGCAGATGTCAGAGTGGTCCTGTCAAGGTGAATAGCCAGGTGCATACATGCAAGGCGGGGACCTTAGCTGAGTCCCGGGTGCTATTCCATTTCCCCTTGCCTTGATCTCACTCCAAGTGGGTCATCTGAACTGTCCTTCAGGACAGAAGCATTCAGCCCCGTGTTTGTCGTCAGTGATGAAAACATGTCATTTCTCCTCATCATAGAAAATTATGTTTACCACTGCATACGAATTCTGTATTTCTTTCATCCTCTACTTCCCCTTTAGTTCCTTCAAACCAACAAAGTTCCCCAAGTGTTCATGCTAAAAAAATTAACAAGAGGGAACAATGAATACCTTTTGATTTTACGTATTTTTTGTTCCTTGCCACAACCATGGCTTTACTTGTCACCGTGCTCTGTCTGGCTTCCTGTCTCTGACGTCTGAGCAGACCCCGATGGATTGCCTACATGGAAGATGCTGAGCCCTATGACCTTCTAGAAACCTAGTCCTAAAACTTGTTCCCTGCTCCCCTCATTTTTTTCTATAAATCTTCATTTAACAGAGAAACTATTCAGATCAGCTATTTTTTTTTTTCTACACCAAAATTGGCTCCCCTAATCTATCCTTTTGTAGAGTAGTCATAGTTCTTGTTCTACAAAACCCAAAGATACAGGGCATACAACTACCACATGATTTCACATGTCACTTGATAGTTTGTTGACATACTTTGAGGGTCACCCTTCACTGAAAAATCAAAAGAATTAGAAGGTTATTTGCACCAAAATCTGAATACAGATTGAGAGGCAAGCCCTCCAAAATGAGAGTACCCTGCAAATGGTTCGCTATTGCTTTGTCAGACTTAGAAGCCACCTGGGGGGATCAGGAAATCCAGATTGACCACTGAGAATGGAAAGGTGTGAGTCTTCACTTGGATGGGCAAACAGAACAGCTAAAGAGCAAGAGAGGAAGGCAGGAACTCCCGCACTCATTGCTCTGACCAACATTTCAGTGGGCTTTTTCTTTTCTTTCCCTAGTTTCTTCCAGGCTTCTCTGATCTCTTGGAATATCAGACCTGGGATCCTTTACTAATTTGCTTTGCTCCAGTAAAGCTACCTATATGATGGAGCCAGAGCAGGAGGCCAGATGCTAGCACACTGCTTGCACCTGTCTCCAGCCAGCCCTGCACATTTATCTGTAAAGAAGACATTGAAACGTGCGCACACACACACAGACTCTGACCGTATGCTTAAATCTGCACAAAGCTCTGCGAAACACTGCTTCTCCTTTGTACTAAGCCTCCTCAAGATTTGCTGAAGGACAAAAGAACACAGATATCGGGTCCTCTACCTACACCTTTAAAGATATATTCATTGCCCATAATATTTAAAGTAATTATGTAAAGGAATTTTTCTAGCCCCTGGAAAGTGTTGTTACAATACCCACTTCTTTGCCGCTTTAAAAAAAAAAAAATCAAAAACAACAGAAACAGCTTTCTGCTTAGTCTCCACACAATTTGATTTGCCTCCTAAACAAAACCCAGCAAGGTAATTCATCTGATTCCTCTTTAAGTTAGAAGGCGACATAGAACTTGGCCATGAAGTAATTGTGCGAAGGCTAACGTGGATAAGTTCTACTTTTGCATTTTCAGTGCTGTGCTTAGAGCAGCCTGAGATTTCCCCCAGTATGAGCAAGATCAATCAGAAGATTGCAAGGTAGACTCCCTCTGGCGTTAGATTGGTCACTTTATTGGGAATGAACCGGGGTCCATATTGTCAGCTTTCTAACTTGTCAGCTTTGGATGCTAAAAATGCAGTTCTTTCTCCCAAATAAGAGGGGGGGAAAAAAAGCCTTTTAATCTCTTGTCTTTTTTCATTACATGGAATCAAAAGAAGAAAGGAAACCTGGCAGTTTCTAAACATTCTGGCAAATAGGACAGTCATGGTGTGGATTATTTTCAGATTTTTGCTTTATTGTGGGGGTGTTATTTTATATGGTAAGTTAATGATCATATTTGCATTTTTAGAGGTTAAAAAACATTTTATTATGAGAGGATGATGTGTTTGTGGTAAAGCCTGTAGGAATCAAAACTCAACATTTATCATCATAAGGTAATGCCACAATAATTTCTCCATTGATTAAAGGGGAAAGATCCTCCTAAGCTATCCTTCTGTGGTAATTTTAAACAAGATATAATAAAACAAAGGGAAGCAAAGCCTCCAGACTGGTATTCAGGCTTGATAATTCCCTTTGTTTTATTTTAGGGCTCAGAAACACAAACTAAGACAATAGGGTTTTTCAATTGATTTTGAAATGTAAAAATATCATAAAAGGAACAAATGGAAATGCATAATAAGCAACAAATTATAGGAGTCTGAAACAGAAAGAAAAAGCATCACTTCCGTGGTTAGTTGGGTAAAAGATGTAATTGTTCCAGGAAATAATGGAATCCTAGGATCACCCTTTTGAAAGTTAACTACGTTGTCTCTCTTAAAGGACTCTTAATATTTTGTAGCCCTTAGTGTTGCCATTCATTCTCAACACAGTCTCTGAATTCACCTCCCAATATCTTACAATACCTTTATTTTTATAGTTACTAATGCACAAAATTGGTTTTGTTGAATAAATGTTTATATAAAAATTGGAATAATTTTGTCACTACTCTTGAATTAGAGGGAAAAAATTAGAATTTTCAGGGCATGACTCATGAGAGATATTTCGCCTTATATATGTCTAATCCAGTACATTGACCTTGCATTAAGGAGACATTTTAATTCATTTAACTTCAGTTAAACCCTGTATATGCACCTTACTACATTGAGCACTGTAGGTGATTGGAAAGAATGATAAAAACATGTTTCCTGTTCTTAAGTCATGGGCAGTGGGGTCATAGGAGAAAAATGATGTATGTAGGAAACACTCATTAGCAAAACAATAATTCTTAGATTTCCTGTGAAGTCGTATATATATATATTTTTTTAAATAATAACAAGTGCCATTCATTGAGAGCCTTCCGTGTGCCAGGCACTGCACTAGTATTCTCCATATTTCTTCTCTTTCTTGAAGCATGGTTGCCGCACAATGTTACATTAGTTTCAGGTGCACAACATAGTGATTTGGCAAATCGCTACATTAGGCCGTGCTCATCGCGAGTGTAGCTCCCATATGTCACAGACAACTCCGTTACATCGCCTTTGTGTCCTATGCTGTACCTTTCATCTCCAGGACTTAGTCATTCCATACCTGGAAGCCTGAATTCCCACTCCCTTTCATTTCTTTGTACCCATCCCCCACTTCCTTAAAACTGAAAACAAAAAGTCAGAAGACAGAGGTTGCTAGTTCCAGCTCTACTACTCAATCTCTGTGCAAATTCTCTTGGCTTCAGTAAAATAAAGAAGTTAACGACTTGAGTTGTATGCAAGTGTCCTTGCAGTGTTGATTTAATTGGGGTGCCTGTGTGGCTTCGTTGGTCAAGCATCCTACTTTCAATTTCGGCTCAGGTCATGATCTCAGGGTTCTGGCAACAAGCCCAGTGGGCAGGCTTTGCTCTCAAAGGGGCGTCTGCCTGAGATTCTCTCCACCTCCTTCTGCCCTTGACTCCACTTGTTCAATAAATGAATGAATGAATGCATGAATGAATGAATGAATGAATGAATGAATGAATGAAATCTTAAAAAAAAAAGGTCAGTATTTCAATATTTGCATAGAGAGGAGAAAGGGAAATTCAAGAAAAGAAATCAGGTTGGGCTGAGAGGCTAAGGAGGACTTTATGGAAGAGTTGACACAGTCTGGCCTCTGAAAAGTAGGTTTTGTACTGATGCTTCCTTTTACACTGAATGCCTACTCTGCAACTTACAGCAAGCAAAGGAGCTGTTGTGGGTGTTTGTAAAAGCTTTAGGAGGAAGTAAATACGAAAAGACTTCATTTTAAAAAATAATGTGTCCATCTTCTTTTTTTTTTTTTTTGGCTTTATTTCCATGACATCATCAAAAAGCTTGTATAAAAGTTGAAAAGTATTTCCTAAAGATAGCCTGATGGCCAACAGATAGGAAAATGTCAGAGTAGAAATACATTATACTACTAAAGCCCATTAATGTTATTATGAAGTCTTTCCAGGTCTGTGTTCGTTTCCTTGAGCTTCTTACCATTTTTATTTAGTATTTTGGTTTTGGTTATGAGTTCCCCGATGCATACTATTGCCACTGTATAATTAGAGTGCTTCGGGAGAGTTCAATGACAACTGTACCCATCAAACACTGAAATAAACTACCAACAAAAAACAGAGTGTTTTATAATAGTGTCCAGATAGGTCTAACAATAGAAATGTCCATCAAATAACTGGCTACGGAAAGAACAGCTAAATTTTGGCAAAGCTTGACTCAAAGAAATCAGAGCCACCAAACGCTGTGATGGCTTCTAGAAGTCATAATCCCTTGGGCAAGTGACTGCACCCTAGTTGCACCTACAACACCTGGCAGCTTAGTTGGTTTTCTCACTGCCCTCCCAGATAATCAGTTGGCTCACTGTCCAGAGAACAAGTGAGAGGAATACCGCCCTCAGAGTTTCATGTCTCCCAAGAATTTGTCATTATCTTGCAATTAGACCTTCTTACTTTCTTGATTCTCCATACCTTTATGGCACTAAGTTGCCAAATACTGTCAAGTCCCCTTAGGAAATGTGTTGTTGCCTGAAAAAAAAATATTGAATTAAACCAACATGTTTAGAAGATCCAATGGCTAGGAAAACATACAAGCCCTCGTACATACAGTAGCCACTCCTTGTCTGCAGGGCTTGTGATCCAAGACCCCCAGTGGACACTTGGAACTGCTACAGTAGCACTGAAATGAACCTTATATATACCATGTTTTCCCCCTACGTACCCGAATAAAGTTTAGTTTATAAATTAGGCACATTAGAAGGTTAATATCAACCAGTAATAAAATGGGACAGTTACAGCAGTATAATAAAAGTTATATGAATGTGATCTCTCTCCCCCAAGTGTCTTTTTGTACTGTACTCACCCTTATTCTTATGATGACGTGAGATGATAGGAGGGTTGCATGACAGGATGAAGTGATTGTTTGTGCACTGTAGTATAGCATTCGGTGACCACAACCCTTCCAGTGACACTTGGAAGGACAATTACCTGCTTCCAGACCGTGTAGACCCAGGTCACTAAAACCGTGGAGAGCAAAACTGTGAGTAAGAGAGGTTTGCTGTATATTTAAAAATACGAGTAACTATTTTTACCGTGTTAATAATATCTTAAAATCTAAGGACTAACAGTCGATCTACTACTTCAACTGGTGGCTTACTTCCTTCAAGGCACATTGTTTTAGAATTTAAGAAGACGAGAATATTTTACGTATAGAGGTATTCTTTAATATGGTCCTCTCTGATGCAGCCTGAGGAGTTTCATATTTCCTTATTACTTAATAATAAGTAATACTTAATAATTAATACTATTAATAATGAGTACTTATTACTTTATCATTACTATATTGTTAAATATTATTTTTTATCAATTAGTAACAACTGAAACAACTACAAACAACATTGATCAGTTTACACACTCTGCCCATTGTTTAAAATAGTTTAATTGTAAATAAAAAATCATTAGTTTTGCTACTGGCTTTGCTGTTTTACTCCACTGTTTATGGAGAGAATACTTCAGTGTTTTGGGGGCCTTTATGTCCTGTGGTAACCATCTTTTTGAATCTTTATTCTCAATACTAGTATTTTTTTTAAAGATTTTATTTTTATTTATTTGACAGAGAGAGATCACAAGTAGGCAGAGAGGCAGGCACAGAGAGAGGGGGAACCAGGCTCCCTGCTGAGCAGAGAGCCCGATGCGGAGCTCGATCCCAGGTCCCTGAGATCATGACCTGAGCCGAAGGCAGAGGCTTTAACCCACTGAGCTACCCAGGCGCCCCTAATATTTCTTTTTGTGAGAAATTTTGCTTTATGTTTTTATCAGGTATTCAGATTTGCTCATTAAATTTGTTTCTTCATTCTGCCTCTCCGTATGAGGAGCTTAATATTCTTTGGTTTAGAATATTATCTTTTTAAAAAATTAAAATCAATTAATTAACATATAGTATGTTATTAGTTTTAGAGGTAGAGTTTAGTATTTCAACCATTGCTTATAACGCCCAGTCCCCCTTATATCATGTGCCCTCCTTAATGTCCATCACCCAGTTATCCCATGCCCCCACCGGCCCCTCTCCAGCAATCCTGTTTGTTTCCTGTAACTAATAGTGTCTTATGGTTTGTCTCCCTCTCTGATTTCATCTTATATTATTTTTTCCTCCCTTCCTCTATGATCCTGATTTGTTTCTTAAATTCCTCATGAATAAAATCCTATGATTCATTGATAATTGTCTTTCTCTGATTGACTTTTTTCGGTTAGAACAATACCCTCTAGTTCCATCCACATTGATGGAACTAGAATATGGAACTAGAATGTTATATATTAATTTTTGTATCTACGTAAAATTATTTTACTATATATCAACATGTTCAAACTCTTCTTTTTTTTTAAGATTTTATTTATTTATTTGACAGAGAGAGATCACGAGTAGGCAGAGAGGCAGGCAGAGAGAGGAGGAAGTAGGGTCCCTGCTGAGCAGAGAGCCTGATGTGGGGCTCGATCCCAGGACCCTGAGATCATGCCCTGAGCCGAAGGCAGAAGCTTTAACCCCCTGAGCCACCGAGGTGCCCCAACATGTTCAAACTCTTGATTTTAACTTATCACCTCTGTTTTTCTGAAGAAATAAGCCATTCTTAATGACATATTTATTAAAAAGACATCTAAGTATTAAATGTAGATGTCTGATTAGATGTAGGCGTCTACATGCTTAAAAAGGACTCTGAATTACATTTTAGAGAAGAAATTTTAAAAATCAGTGATAAATCTGATAAAATTACCTTCTCATCTTAAATAAAAAGAGAATATAGAATTATATAGAGTTATATTTCTTTCTTTTTCCCTTTAGGATAAAGAACTGACTAGAAAACTTTAAAAACGAATGTCCTAACATCCCATAAACACACTATATATGGTATGTAAATGGATAATTGATATTTTGCAGGGGTTCCTTTTGTGAATGTGACATACATAAGAGGAATCACTAGGTAGAAAGTATCTGTCTGTAGCTACCTCATATTTGTTTTGTAAAATGAAACATATAATCCCTGGAACAAACATTTTTCCTTATCACTAAAACCTTAGAAAGATATAGCATATCTTGGGGATAAATAGTCTTTTATTTTTATAAAAGTCAAATGCTATATATTTATGGCAGTAATCTGCATAAAGAAAACAATAGTCAAAGAGGGATGGTACAAATGTCTAATGTGTTTTCTTAGTTGAAAATAACAATAGAGTGTGAAATACACTGAACCATATGTAGCTTGTATATTTCAACACTTTGCAAAATCAGCTACTCTTTCTACGCACAAATGTGCTACAGCTGATTTTACAAAATAGGCAGCAATCTTTGCCCGAGTACCTGATTCAGCAGCTGGCTCACGTGTTTTATTATGAAAAATGAGGATAAATTGATGAGAATGTTGACCTTCCTTCTAGAGAATCACCCTTTTTAAGTTTAGCAAATTTGTTTGGGTTGGTAACTGAGTATTGTTAGACTTAAAGGTTGGTATTTTTAAGCTAGAGAGTGGATAAGAAAGGTAACAATACATACATGAATTTAACAACAACAACAAAGACCCATGAATCATGCAGTCAATTTTTTACTATTTTTTGGAGCTGCCGTTCACTGCTGTATTTTCAGTTATGAATTGGAAAATAATTTGGGGCAACTACAGTGTTTGCTTTGAAAATTATTTGATCTTACTCATTTCTCTACACTGATGGAAACCAAATACTTTCTATGTAAAATGATTTGGAAAGCTGATAAAATTATCCTATAAGCAAATTATTAATGTACTGTAAAGCCAATGGATGTATGCTGGGCACTGAAAAGATGACAGAGATTAATTATGCGTGAATTTCACTTTCAAGGAAATATTGGTCATCAGAATAAAAAGACATCTACTCAAATTACTATTATTTCTACAAATAACTTGCTTTGTCACTTTAGACAAATGAATTCAATTCTGCGATCAGTCTTCAGTTTCTCTAAATATGAAATAGTCTAAGTATCCTTCTAGTTCATAAATTCTATGATTCTGTGACTTTTTAAATCTCAGAAATGTAAATATATATAAGAAATATGTTTAGGCTTAACAGAAAAGATAGTTTCACTAAATTTTTCTGGGTCCAGTGTGATTTTATTTTTATCTTTGTATTATAACAGTTTCCAAATATACAGAAAATTAAAAAGAATAGGGTAAAATGTCAAATACCACATAAGCTAGATTAATACCTATTGTTTGTTTTCCTGAAACATTTTAGTGTAGATTACAGACAGCATGGCATTTCACCCCTAAATGTTTCATTACAAATCCGTTATCACACCTCACAAAATTAACAAGGATTCCTTAAGATCAGCTGATATCAGTCCGTTTGTGGCTTTTTAATTGTTCCTAAATATTTCTTCCCAAAGTAATCTGTCCATGAGTTGCATTTTGGTGTTGCATATGTTTCAGCCTAGACTGTTCCTGTATCTCTCCCACCTTGTTTTCTGGTAGTCCTTGTTTATTCCTGACACAGACATACTCAAGTTGTTGGATCCATTATTGTCCTATAGAATGCTCCACATTCTGGATTTGTCTTTTGTTTCTTCTCTGTCTTACTCCTATTCTGTAAACTTGAAGTTAGGTTCACAGGTTCAATTAGATACAACTTAGACATTTTGAAGACTTCATTAAATAGGGCTGCATATTGGGGGGAATAAATAAATAGGGCTGCATATTTCATATTGAGTCATAGGCTGTTTCACTATTAGTCGTGATAAGATTGATAACTGAGTTGAGAGGGTGATAACCTATATTTCTCACTGTAGAGTCTCCACTTGCATGTATGTTTGCAATTATAATTTACCTTTTTTTTTTAAAGTAGGTATCTATGATAACCAGTTGGTATTTCTCTAAAAAGTCTGAGTAAATGTGTTATTTTGGCAATCTTATTATAACATTGAAGTATAATTGGGTATAATCAGTACATTTACTCTCTGATAATGTCTTGTCTTTAGGAGCAGAATGATAGAATAGGACATCTTTTCGTATGAAATAACTCTGCTCCTTAGATTCAGGATCTTTATCTTTATTTTACTTTATTTCCTAGGGCATGTCATCTCCAGGTCCTTGTCATCGTACTATTTTAGAGAAGCTACTTTTGGAATGCTTGCTAGAAAATAGTAGTTAATTAAAATTTTAAAATACATAAGGAAATAGTTTTATAATTAGCTAGGGAGTATAGTTTTAATGTTAATGCTCATAAGTTTTTATAAATAAAAAACTGAACTCAGTGTTATAGTTTAAATTCAAGATATAGTAGAATCTCCCAGTAGATATGCCCTAAAATACTTAAAATGTTTCTATTATGGCTTTAGTGATAAATGATTGAAAATTGTACCACCATGTATTTTAAATAACACTATATGATTTGATTAGTATCTTCAGTGCATCTAGTCAGAGAAATAAGAAACTACTCTAGTGTGGAGTTACTATGCATGCATAATTTCTACCCCTTCTTAATACAATTGTAGCAGACCTTATCCATGTCTTGTCCCATCCCACTGATCATTCAGTACATTGAACAGTTTCCCAGAAGTTCCCCATGTGATTAAACTGTCATCAGCCATTGCGATAGCGGATTTACTAGAGTCCATTTATTGGCAAGCTTCATTTACTTCCCTGTATCATTCTCCTACTTCCTTACCAGTGTTCGCACCATTTCCCAAATAAACCATTGGGACTCAAATCCTTATCTCGGTTTGCTCTCAGAAAAAACCCAAACTGGGACAGCCATCTTTCTTCTGGGCGTACCAAACTCTACAAATTTAAAAGCATAAGACCTATTTCATCTCCACACCTCTTCATTCATATGCAAATCAACCTGTAAGGAATGCCATCTTTTCCTCTCTTCTAATTGACAGATATCCATCTCTATTTTGTATATTTAGTTTTATATGTAATAAATTTTATATAAAGGACAACATAGTTCTACAAAGCTTGTTAATTTTTAATCTTAAAAAACACGTTTTTTCTTTTCTTTTTAGTTTCTTCTCGATATGTTTAATTCATTTCTCCAATCCTTCACTTTCTCAATATCCCATTCCCTAAAGGCAAGCATGTTCAGTGTTAGCTGTGGATTCTTATAGGATGTGCCTCAAAAACTCTTAATCATATGACTGTGATGTTTTATTTTCATTATTAGATTTTCCACATCATAACTTCATTTCCCAAAATGGAAGAGGATCATTTAGCTTTCATCATTGCCAAAATAATGGATGGAAGCATGAACATTTCTGAACCCCCAGGCCTCTTAATATGTTTACATGATGATTTAGGTTAAATAAAAAGTCATTGTTTACATTGAATAGACTCTATAAACACTATGGACAGCAAAGCTTTATTATGATAACTCTTTTCTACAAATTTAGTTTTCCTTATGAATTAATAATTAACCCAATTTTTAAAAATGTTAGTGAACTTAATTGAAATCTGCTCTGTGAAAGGAAACTATTAAAAGAATGAAAACACAAGTCCTAGTCTGGGAGAAAATATTTATAAACTACATAGCTGATTAAAAAAAACAAAAAACAAAACAAAACTGGGCTCCAAAATATAACAAATATATAAAACAAAACAAACAAAACAAAAATCCTCTTAAACTCGACAGTAAGGGAACAACCCAATTTAAAAATGGGCAAAATATCTGAAAAGACCCCTCGTTGAAGAAGATATAAAGATGTCAAAAAAGTATAAAAATATGCTCAGCTTCATATGTCATTAGGAGATTACAGGTTAAAACAATGACATATCACTTCAGGTCATCCTATCAGGATGACTAAAATCTAAAGCACTGGTAACACCAAAAGCTGTTAAGAATGCGGAGTTTCAGGGGGTGCCTGGGTGGCTCAGTCGTTGGGCGTCTGCCTTCGGCCCAGGTCAGATCCCGGGGTCCTGGGATCGAGCCCCACATCGGGCTCTCTGCTCGGCGGGGAGCCTGCTTCTCCCGCTACCATTCCCTCTGCTTGTGTTCCCTCTCTCGCTGTGTTTCTCTCTGTCAAATAGATAAAATCTTAAAAAAAAAAAAGAAGAGTTTCAGGATCTTCTCATTCCTTGCTGGTAGGAATGCAAAATGCTAGGCACTTTGGAAGACAGTTGGCAGTTTGGCATTTTTTTTTACAAAACTAAACATACTTTTACCATATAAATTGTTTGGTTGGTTTTCCATTTGCATATCATTAATCCAAACTAAACTTTCTCTTCACTAGGTAAATATCTTTACACTCAAATATTTAGATATTCTGCCAATGTGATTGATAGTTTGGGTCCACATATAATCTGGATTAGAAATATATTATTTTACCTCAGAATTTTCAGGATATTGATCCTCCCCCTGGAAGTTTATAGGGATATTCTTCCTTTGTTTCTGGTGTCCTGAAATTTTTGAAATTCATATTGATGAGTCTGAATTTCTCTTCAATCTATTTCTATCCTTTGTATGAGCACTCACAAGGCTTTTAAATTGCATTTTTTGTTTTCGAGGAAATTTCTTGAATTTATTCTTTGAAAACTCCCCCCTTCCCAGTTTATTCAATTTTTTAAATGAAATTCTTATTATTTAGATTATTTATTAGATTAGTTAGATTTCTCCTAGACATGTCCTCTAAATTTTTTGTCTGTTTTATATTTTGTCCCATTTTCTCTTTTGTCTTTTTAACTTTCTTGTAACATTGTTTTCTAAGTCTCCTGCTGCTATATATACTTAATTTCAAAGAGCCTCTTAAAATCGTATTTTTGTCTTATAATATCCTATTATTTTTTCCACTGATGCAATATTTCTCTGAAAATGCTAATGATAATTGATGAATCTCAATTTTGTTGTTTGGTTTTTGTTTTTATTTGTTTGTTGTTTCTCTTGCTTACATGATTTCTACTTCTTCCCATATGCTTGCTTTGTTTTGGTCTTTGTGTTTAATGTCATATGTTCTACTCAAAATCAAAAAACTCTTTGCTATTATACCTAAAAATGTAGCAGGGAGGAACTGTGTGTAAGCTCTGTGCATTTTGCTGGTTTAGCTGGAATTTTCACCATAGGTTGACAGACTGGGAAGTTTCACTGGGGAGCCCACAAAGTCAGCAGGTTTTTTTGTTTATTTGCTTGTGGTTTTTTTTTTTTTTGGTTCTGTTTTTTTATTTTGCTTTGTTTTTGCCAGGGTTGACCAGATTCCCCGAAGAAGGGTTTTTCAGTGAATTTTTGTCTGGCTGAGAGTATTCTAAGTCAGTTGGGTTAAAAAGATAGGAATCTCAAACTTCAGCACATAAATATTTACTTCTACTGCATGATCTTGATCTTCAGTCATCCCAGGGTCCTCAGTCTAGAATTGCTCTGTTTTACCAGCTCCGTAGATTAAACCTACACTCCTATGCGATGAGGAGTAACTGCCTGGTTATGAGAGGATCTGCAGGTCTAATTGCTTCTTAGACATCTTTCAACCAGCCCTCCCATACAAACTCCAAGGGTACTTGGTGCAACCAATGCCTTTGCCTTTTGGCAACTGTGGTACAAATTAGGCTGCTCGTAAGCTTTCTCACACCTGACATAAGTCCAGCCTTCCAGGTCTGCTAAGATAGTTACCAATATCTCTATTTATCTGTGTTTGTCAATGAGACAACGAATAGTCAACTTTCTTCTTATTTCCGTTGTAAATGCCTATGGTTAATTCTCCATCTTAAATCAGAACTGCCTCCACTTACCCTGTTAGAATATTTAATTCACAAAGTACTCCTTTGGGAAGCAACTCCTGCTGTCTCACCTGCATCCCGGCCTCTTCCATGTGGCAGAGAATCCCCCTGGTTATTCCTGAGTCTATCCTAAGGCTTTCTAAATCATTAGTCAACTATTGATTTTATTGTATTTTATCTGTATCCTCAATCCACACAAAAGCCTTGAGATGAAAGCTTCTGTTTTCCATCCTATGCCTTTGTTTTGCCATTGTTCAGCTCAAGGTAGGCCTTCATTATGTTTATAACACACTGATGAATGAATGAAGTGTTAAGGAATTTAGCAGAAAGGGAAAATAAAAGGGAGGGAGATAAAGTCATATTTTAGCTCTTACAAGTCACTAATTAAATCTCCCTTGCTGTCACAATTTCACTGTAGGTAGCTGAAAACAGTGTGGATGAAGGAAAAAAGAATTTAAGTGCTTATTACCTGTTTATGTTAATAAAAGGAAACGTGGTATCAGAGCAATTTCTGGATTGTTTTGTGAGACTACAATTTCGGCATCAGAGTATCATCATTTTGCTAAATTTTATTTTTTTTCTATTCCCCTCCCATCTAAGCAGAAAAAAATTCTGAAAGAATCGTTATAAAATTACTATGTATATTTCATAGTTGACTACTCTTTGCTAAAGATAATATTTATTTGTTTTAACTCAAGTTCCAAGGAAAATGTGCAAAACCTCTAACATATTGCTTGGAGGTTAAAGAATATGTTCACTTCATAACCTTGAATTAATGTACTGTTTTCCGTATTCACTCTATCAGAGCAGGAATCTATCTCCTGAACATCTATGAAAAGGAACTCCCCCAGGAAAAATATTTTATAAATATCTGACCACTCTAAACTTGATCTTTGATGTCGAACTTCAAGGGAGCTGCTTTTGGTTATGAAGGTTTCAAAAAAGCCGTTGTCAAGATTCTTAGATTGCTCATTTGATGTATATTAGTTCACCACTTTCAGGTCTTCATGTAACTGAAACATTCCACTTTGGGTATCACTTCCGGGAGACATCCTTTCCTGTTAAGCAGAGATGAAGAAAAAATAGTCTAGACTTTTTCTTATGAAGACAATACACTTTTAACCCATTCTGTTCAGGTGAATTGAGTGAGGATGCTGTTAGTAGAACACCTTTATCTGGACTGCGAATTTTATCATCACCTGTAGTGATGCAGGATACAGACACGGATTTAGGAATTATGCTCTGTGACAGACTAGAAAGGGACTCCTAATTTGAGGACTCTGGAAACAGGAATTATCATAAAATAATCAACTGCATTGGCATAAATTGAGATAAACTATATAAAGCGTTGCTATGCGGTAAAGCGTCATCTCAACTAACTCATTTTGTGTGTCTCTGTCCTGAGAGCAGCCCAAATCCGGGTCTTATGCTTAAACTTCTTTGTTTCGTCTTTCCTTGTTCCCTGGTACTCAGCATCTACTCAGTGTCTGATTGGATTTTTTAAGGTAAAAAATGGTGCAAAGGTATTTGCTGTCTCCCCAGTGGTCAGTGGAACTCCTTTTCTTTTTCTGAATTCTGCCTGGTAAAACATCCCAATACTACACTGGGTTCCTTCCCACACTGTGTTCTTACTCCCTTGTTCATGAGGTCATTGATTTAATTTTCAAGAGACTTTTAAAATTTCTTTTTTTTTTAAACATTTTATTTTATTTATTTGACAGAGAGAGAGAGATCACAAGTAGACAGAGAGGCAGGCGGGGGTGGGGGGGGAAGCAGACTCCCTGCTGAGCAGAGAGCCAGATGTGGGGCTCGATCCCAGGACCCTGAGGTCTCGACCTGAGTGGAAGGCAGAGGCTTTAACCCACTGAGCCACCCAGGCGCCCCTGAGACTTTTCAAATTTCTAATTGTGATTCAGATTTTCTCTAGGATGAATGTTAATACCAGTTAGCATTGAAAGGGCACTCATAGTATGCCAGGCTCTATGGAAGCCCTTGACAAACATGATCTTAAATCACTTCCAAAACAATCCTTCTGTCTGCAGAGGTACTCTCTCATTTTACGAGTAAGGAAAAGTTGAGATTCAGCAAGGTTTGGTATCTTTCCCAGGATCACACAGCTAAAAAATTGTGGAGCTGGGATTTGAACCTAAATCCACAGAACTTCCATGTCCTTGCTCTTAGATATTTATCAGAGTAAAATAATGAAAGGTACCCATAATGCCATTATCTCAGAGAAAAATTGTTTTTATGTGTTCTAGGCATTTTTTCCCTTGTGTTTTATTTTTGTTGTTGTTTATGATTGTGTCTGTGTGTATGTATACATAAATTTAGACATACGGACATTTATTTGTATGAAGGTCTTGGTATTTTATAGGTAATAGAATAATTATATGTGTTTTTCACTTATAAGTATTGTGAATACTTTTGTAGTTCATTTTGTAGCTCTTAGGAAAATAAGAATAATTTAGTTTTGTGAAAATAAAATAATTTGGTGAAAATAAACTAATATCTAACATTCAGAAATATAGTAAATTCACCACTCCTTGACTGCTATTCATGTTGTATTTTTTTCCCCTCATCTTTCATTATGAAAAAGGTGGGAGTGTGCACCTTGTACTGTCAGCCCCCTAAGGACACACCTTGGTTTCCTTTTGCTGTGTTCCTTCTCCTGCCAGACACCTTCATTGTTCTAGCCAAGATGGCCAGTCCTTCCTCATGGTAATTTCACTGGCCCACTTCTCTCTCTCTCGTGGAACTGGCCTGATGTAGTATATTGGGCCTGCTCTCGCTCTAATCAATCCTCATAAATGTGAAGAGAGAAAAAGACTAGCTTCACAGCAGAGAGACTGTTCCCCCCAGAAAACAAACACACCCCCCTCCCTCTGCCTTCTATTTCCTTATCCTCATTTCAGCTGGCAGCAGGGCCTGGGAGGCCTGGGCTTGTCTTACATGTGAGCATATCATTAATCAGGTTGTCACTAACTGATGTGTAAAATGGACTCTAACAGTCCAGTGATCAGCGGCTTGGCCCCTGAAATTACTTTTTTCCTGCTGCCTTCTGGAAGACCTCTCCTTAAGAGCAGAGTCTAGATGTATATTCTTATGAAAATTCAGATTATGACATTAAATCCAGAAATTATCGCTCCGTGCTGAAAGATTTAAGTCGTGTCTAAGATACCTGTAAATGCTTTGCTGTCTTTAAAATGTAGTCCTTGCCCAAGCAGCATGTAGATTTACTTCTTAAAATTATCCTTAAATGCTAAACATAATCTTTGTTTTACTAGCTAAGGCATGAGGGAGGGAAAACAAAATTCTTAAAATGTACATCTAATATCTTCTTCTCCTTTTTTTATGATACCTAGGTCACTTACAAAGCTTCAGGAATGTGAACATGTCCACACTTTTGTAAACTGCCTGACTGCAATTTTTCAAACAGAACTGTGTGATGTTTTCTGTCCCAGAGCTCACAAGGAATCTTCCAGATTCAGAACATTTCTCAGTTCTCTGGATATTACATATAACTGCCTTATTCCTTATTTGGAATGTTTGCCCACATACTCTTAACAGTGACAGTAGATAATATTTGTACCTCAACCTGTATAGGAGTCGTTCATGCCCTTTTGCCATCAATAAGTAAATAAGGTGATGGGTTCATTAATTAACCAGGTAGTTGGAGGGGAATCCTTTCAAAATACATACATATATCAAATCACCACTATGTATACTTGAAATTTCTTATAATTTTGTCAATTATACTTTGGCAAACCTGGAAAGAAAGTATTTCATCTTTTTTTCTGTTCAAATATATATATATATTTTTTTAAAGATTTTTTTATTTATTTATTCGACACAGAGTGAGAGATCACAAGCAGGCAGAGAAGCTTGCAAAGAGAAGGGGGGGGAAGCAATTTCCCTGCTGAGCAGAGAGCCCAATGCGGGGCTCAATCCCAGGACCTTGAGATCATGACCTGAGCCGAAGGCAGAGGCTTTAACCCACTAAGCCACCCAGGCGCCCCTCAAATGTATTTTAAATATGACAGTATGCCTAGCAGTGGACTCCCATTGTTCTAGTTTATAACTTCATCAATTTGTTAGCATCTGATCCATGCCAACCACTTGCCTGATGAAATAGGACTGCCATGTATAGTGCCGTTGGGCAAAGTGCCATTTATTGATTACAATACCAGTTAGGGTTTGCTGATCACCAAGTGCTGTTCTAAACACTTCATATACTTACTTTAATCCTCCTAACAGCTCTGCAAGGTTGGTCCTATGACTTGATTTTATAAATCGGAAAACGGAGTCAGGGATTGAATATATTGTTCAGTGTTGCCTGGTTGGTAAGCGACGAAACTGCGATTTGAACCCTGACTTTAAGGAGTTGGTGCTCTTTCCACAATTCTCTTCAGACTGTCTTCAGTGATTTCTGGAGGCTTACATGCATTATCAGCCCAGTGCAGGTATCAACAATACGTGGTAGATTTTAATTAAAATTACTCAGCCTGATGTACAAGTCTCATTGCACAGTTGGACTCTATTCACTTGTTCCATATTATTTAGTGAGCATCTACTATGAACCAGGCAGTGTGGTGATGACTAAGAAAATAGCATGAGGAGAACAAAAGGCATAATTTCCAGCCTCATGGGAATAAATGTCTGGTGTGTAGATGGTATCACTATTCCTACAGTTTGTTTTTGGTTTTGTTTTTAAGATTTTATTTATTTATTTGAAAGAGCATGAGCAGGGGTATCAGCAGGCAGTGGGAGAAGCAGACTCCCCACTGAGCAGGGAGCACAATGGGGGACTAGATCCCAGGAGCCCGAGCTGAAGGCAGATGTTTAACTGACTGAGCCACTCAGGCACCCTCCTACTGAGTTTCTCTATTCTGGGATTTTATAATCTAAGATCGCATTGATAAAGGGAACATACTTACCAGAAACTGCTGTCCCTTCCCTGTTTGCCACAGTCTTAGCTTCAACCTCATGCTCCCATTGACCTTCTATCGTAGTGGTTCTCATTCCCAGGTAAAAATGAAAACTAATCAGGGATATTCTTTAAATAGTCCCAGGCCCCCTTCCCTATCTCACCTAGGTCATGATTTAGTTTTTCTGGGGTGAGATCTGGACTTCTGTAAGGAAATGATTTTCAAGTGCAACAGTGGTTGAGGAGCCTCTCTGAATGTCCTTAGTAAACTAGTAGGTCACTTGGGGTTTTCCATCATGAATCTATAAAAGTTCTATGGCTGCAGAAGCAATCTGGTTCAGGGTCAAGGCTCTATCTGCTGCAATGGCCCATTTCTATTGTCCAGGTTGGTTGGTTGGTTAGTTGGTTGTTTTCCCTACCTCTTTGGGCCATTGTTGACTCTTCTTTTCTGAATTTTTGTCATGGATTCCAGTTCTGTGTTAGCCCTTCTGACTTGATATGTTCTAATTCTTTTAAGATTCTATTTTTGCTAAGTCTATGACTGTGATTCTGACTCCGAGTGTTGTCCTGTGGTTCTCATCTGGGCTCCCCAAGGGCCCTGACCCCTCCATCTTCTTGGTTGCTATTCCCCATGTCAGACCTCAGTAGACCCACATTCTCCGGTTCTGTATCTGGTGAGGAACCAGGTCAATGAGAAAAGGATTGGAGACTCACACACATAATCAGTTCACCACCTTCTATTCTCTCTAAACTGTCACGAAGACAACAGAGTTGCTTTCTCCCCTCACTTGTGTCCACAGCCTTGGCCTGCATTTCTCTTCTAAATGCCCTTTCCTTTTAAACCTAAGTGTTGTTATTAACTTTAATTCAGTTTCTTGTATGTCAAGGTACTATTCTGGTGAAATTTTGGAGTGAGGGCAGAGCAGGAGCTGTGGATTATGGTTTAGGCCCTGCAATCACAAGGAAGTCTTCATCTCGAATGTGTGGGCTGCTCTCATTACTACTGCCCTCCCTTCAGCTCCAGCCCTCTCTCACTATCTCTGAGTCTGACACTAATTCTAAAATTTGAGATTTTAGAGACGTAGCTATATGTCATCATGTAGAGGAACTTATTCCTGAGT
>CM053604.1:161013175-161040098 GCA_028646535.1 Procyon lotor | reverse complement strand
ACCCAGGTGCCCCTAAAATCCTAATTTTATTAGATGAGGAAACTGACACTTACAGAAATTAAATGACTTGGCCAAAGTTATAAACCCAAATGGGTCAGAGCCAAGTCTACTCGTCTTCCCATTTTCTCTCCTGCTCTAAATGAATTGACTCCCAGAAGTGATGGCATTACATCACTCTTAGATGGGATCGAAGAGGTGAGATCTGGCCCAGTAATTCAAGTTAAAGTACCATTGGACTTGGGTGGGGTTAGGAGGAGTCGGACTCGAATTTAAAATCCTTGAAGGCACAGTGTTTTTTGAGTTCTCAAACAGTATTGTAGCTAAAATATTAGTCATTAGAAAGTCAAAACGATGATTTGAAAAAGCCATTAAGTAAACAATTACAACTAGCTTTCCCACTGAGCAACAAATCAAATTGGCTTGTTGTGAAAAATGGAATAACTCTAAGCATATGTCCTGTCTGCTGTTGAGGTTTGACTCAAGGGTAATCACTCAGCTGTGATCTGCTCTAAACTCTGCAAAATAATTAGAAATATGCACAGGAATCAGATGATGAGGATGAAAATAGGATTTAAGTAGCAATGCTGATATGAGAACAGGGCTTAGACTTGAGTCCAAATTGGGCATCTTAGCATGTTTCCCTCCCCCTCTTCTAGACTTTTAGAGCCATGCCATGGCTGACAACAGTTGTAGTTACAGTGCATACCATTGGGCAGATACTGCAGGGCAAGGCCTGTTCACAGCACTCGACAGCCTTGCCCTGGTCAGTAGGAGTAGAATCTGTGGCCTGCAGAATCCAAGAGAACACAGGAGGCTGGTCTACCTGTGTGCCTAATAGAGAAAAGAGTTAGAGAAAAGACAGAGCTTCCTCCCAAATATTAGCAAGGGGCTGGCTCTCCTTTTTAAGAACTAAGACCAGGGGCACCTGGGTGGCTCATCTGGCTAAGCCCTTGATTTTTTTATTTTGGCTGAAGTCATGACCTCAACTCGTGAGATCGAACCCTGCATTGGTCTTGGCATTCGGCATGGAATCTGCTGGAGATTCTCTCGCTCTCCTGCCCTCTGCCCCTTCTCCTGCTCATGCTCTCCTTCTAAGATAAATAAGTAAGTAAATAGGTAAATAAGTAAATAAATAAAATCTTAAAAAAGAAGAAGAAGAACTGAGGCCAGAAATAAGAAAGAGTAGAAAATATTCTATACGTTTCTTATTCTTCTGGATTATAAACTGGTTTTGAGCAGGGAACATTCATCAGTGCAGCACATATCCATTGAATATTGGGTCCAGTATTCCACCTGGTGCTGGGTATGCAGAGGTGAAAGATTCAGATATAGTCTGTGATCTCCTGGGATATATACTCTTATGTGTATGTATATATATGTATACATAAATATATATATATACACACACACATATATATAATTCGTAATTAATTTCACTGTGTTATTATAGTTATGCTACCTAGCATATCATCACTCTTTCAAAAACATTTATTATTTTCCCATTAATGTACTCTGTACTGTGATGCATCTGAACTTCATAATTTTTTTTCTCAAAATTGACTTCCCACAAAATAACAGGATAGGGGAGACAGAAAGAAATGAAATGAAATCCATGAATAGAAAGCTAATTCTTATTAATGCTTTGTTTTTTCTTTTTTCTTTTTTTTTAGAGAGGGAGAGAGGGAGTGGCTCAGAGGGAGAGAGAGAGAATCTTAAGCAGGCTTTATATCTAGGTCCAGCACGGAGCCCAATGTGGAGCTCAGTCTCATGACCTGAGATCATGACCTGAGCCAAAATCAAGAATTGGATGCTTAACCAACTGAGCCACACAAACACCCTTGTTTTATACTTTCAAATTATAATCTGCCATTTGTAAATATATTCATGTACACAGACTAAACCAACAATGAAGAAACATCATGTTTTCTGGATCCAGCTCATTGATTTTAAGTTGCACCAACCTGTAGATATTTCCTCTTGTTCCAGATTATCAACATTTTGATAACTTGTTGTTCATATAAGATTTTAAAATTTACATTTATCATTATGACATTCTACTGGCTACTTAGTAAAAAAGTATCCTACAAATTTCATAAGAGTTTTACTTCTATATAGATGATAAAAATAGCAGTTATAAACACTAGTTCATACAGAAGTGCTGTGCAAAGAGGTGTCCAAAGAGATGGTTAGGGACTTTACTACCTACCAGTCACAATCTTGGGCAAGGCATTTTAAACACTCTGAACCTTGGAGGATATCGAATAATAGTGCATTCAAATGGTGGCCTTCGAAATAGCTCATCTAAGTAGGAGTGACCCAGGAGAGAATAGATGTTTCTAAAACTAAAAGAGCATCACCACAACCTCTTGAAAGATATAGTTTCTAGGTGAATTGATAAAGGTACAAGCAAGAAAAACCTCCTTTTATTGCCAGACCACATTCAAATCATGCGAATTTATATTAAGTTGGACATTTAAGCATAGATTAAAAGGTATGTGCTGTGAGTGAGTCAAAGAAAATAAAACATGGTTCTTTCTGTTAACAAAATGAAAGCCTATGGAGAGACACAAGACACCAGTTTATGCATGAGATACTGAATAGCACAGGGCCATATGTAAGCCTTGAACACCTGTCCACTAACCTTGAGTTAGAAGGGAGAAGAGGATAGTCTTGATGAGAGACGGGACTTCTAACCCTGGTTCTAACCCCTTCTACAAGCTATTCACTAAATTCTGAGGACTCCAATTATGCCTTCTATACAATGTGGTTAAGTATCTGTACACCATAAGGAAGGGATAAGATTTCAGAGGAAGGATTTAGGTAACGTACTTACAATAATGTCCCCAAATAATTGATATCTAAGTATATTAATTTATTTTCCCATTCTTTCTCTTTAATCATTTGACCAAAGGGACTGATACATTGATTCTGTCCAACTTAGAGAGCTACTTTATGACTAAAATGAGGTCATATTTGTGAAAACATTGAATATTGTCAATATATAAATGATTGTGAAGCATTATTGGTAATGGGTTTCTTAAATTCATTATGCCAAAAGACTTTACCAAGAAATGTAATTATATTCCAGAAGACTTCAAATAGTCATATAAATGACAAGAATACAGTGAACTACCACTTGAAAGTGGGTTCCAACTTATGTTCACTTTAGCAGAGGGGATACAAGGGCTCCCCAGGTAAACACTGGGGGTGTTATCTGAGAAGACATACCAGACTGAGTTCAGAAAAAGCAGCAGAGCTCTAACTTTCCTGGTATTAGTTCACAGATGACAGCAGGTGGCAGAAGCTAGAATGAGTATAAGAAACACATGTCTAACAGAGACTGTGTTTATCACATACAGAGCACTGATTTTAAAGCATTCAAGTTTTATCACTACCATCTCCCCTATGATCTTGGTTAAGAGGTCTAGCCTCTCTAAACATCAATATCCTCATTTATAGAGTAGACCTAGTAATTATACTTACTGCATGGATTGTTCGAAGGATAAAATGAATGCTTGCCACATGGTCAGCGTTCAATGAATTTTAACAGTTTTTCTTAAGTCTAAATAAGTGAAAATATGATATAGTTGTGTGTGCATTTATTAGAGGTTAACAGAAAGATAGGGTTGGCAGCATGTGCTTCCTGCTTCCGGAAGCTTGCAGAGGAGGTTGCTACCCTGCCTAGACTGTGAGACAGGACTCAAGGTCATCCTTGATATGTTACCGAGGCAGAAGTGGAAGGGATACCTAGTGGACAAATGCAAGACGAGAAAAGCTGTGCAAGATTTAGGGAGGCCAATGATAGAATTTCAGTAGTGAGCAAAGGAAGGTGACATGGCAGTATGGAGACCCTTTAAATGAGCCCTAAAAAGACCCTATAAACGGCGCTCATATTTCTCTCTCAGACTTTTTGTCCTGTTGATTGGAAGTCAGTATCTTCCATCAAAATGCACAGCACAAAATGGCCCCATAATACCCGGGTATTTCTGTCATTTTAACCCACTGAGTGA
The DNA here is from genome assembly GCA_028646535.1 of Procyon lotor. NCBI lineage: Eukaryota > Metazoa > Chordata > Mammalia > Carnivora > Procyonidae > Procyon > Procyon lotor. Next base: position 161,036,088 of record CM053604.1, on the reverse strand, counting down.
GGCCTCAACATCCTCAATGTTTGCCATTGCCGCCCTCGCTTACCCTTTGCCAAGATATGTGAAAGCATTCTTCATTTACCTGTACAAGTTGAGTAGGCAACGTAGACCGATTTAAATGAGATAACCTTTATGGAGAATTTAGTCTAGCCATCTCTTTTCCTTACTGTAGAAAATGAATGAAACAAGAAAACCCATTCTGTAAGGAAATGTGGAATATACATACATACTGTAATTTAGACTGCTTAGGGTAATTATGAAAAGCTTCATTTTGCGAAGATCCCTACAAAGGCTCTTATAGCAAAATATTAAGGCAAAGGCACAAAGAAGCAGGCGAATTCTACAGTGGCTATTGAAGACGTTGGTTGTTGCCGACAAGAAGAAAGCTATCCTGGTGTGCTTTTATTTTTTTTTTTTTAAAGATTTTATTTATTTGACAGAGAGAAACACAGCGAGAGAGGGAACACAAGCAGAGGGAATGGCAGCGGGAGAAGCAGGCTTCCTGCGGAGCAAGGAGCCCGATGCGGGGCTCGATCCCAGGACCCTGGGATCTGACCTGGGCCAAAGGCAGACGCTTAACGACTGAGCCACCCGGGCGCCCCCCTGGTGTGCTTTTAAAATCATGGATTATATTTGTTTATCCTTAGCTTGGCCCCACACAGAAACAAACCAAACAATGACCATGAGTTGATCCCTTTCCCTTTTCTATTTTTAAGCTAGTTAAGTGTAGGTCGTGGCTGCGATCCGCCATATTTATTTACTATTTCGCTTTTGCAGCTTTTAGAGTGACAGAGATCCAGCCCCCCTGTCATGAGCTGGCTGTGTCAAACCATCCCCAAACATTGGCAATGCTGTGATAGATGAACATAACCAACAAACACTCCGTACATTGTCACGCAAGGCCAATTTAGAGTGTTGCAAAGTAGCAGTACGTGGAAGAGAGACCAGTGTGGAAGAGAGACCAGTGTGGTACAAGTTGGATGGGCGAAACTGCATGTGACAAGCTCTTCTGTGATGTGACACTGTTGTTGAGTGTCTCCTAAGATCTACGGCAGCTTTGCCTGGGTTTTGCGTCTGCGATGATCTTTAACTATGTAAGCTGGCCAAGAGCAGCGCTGTGAGCAGCATCACTCTGCTCACATCATATTTTGCATAGTATTTGTTCTGAAATATGGATTAGTAATGAGTGCTGCAAATAGGACTTGTCAGAAAGGAACTACAGAGACTTTTTGCTAAATCAAAGATAGATTCCTTCGCAAAAGATAGACTTACATTCCGTAGTTAATGATTTGTCCCAAGATCCGATCAGTAGCCTTCAAACATAAAGTTGATTTTAAATGAGACCCATTGAAAATACATCTCCATGCCTAAACACTGTGTCCATTATGATGAAATCTCTACATGTGTTCTGTACAACGTATGATCTAAAAATATTAGGGGGGAAACAAGTAACTTTAAAATAAATGAAACTTCAATATTCAATTTGCTCTATATTTTCAAGCAGAATTAGTTTTGAGAATTAGTATTTTAGTTCATTTATTATTGGAAAAGACCTTACTAGCTTATTCAAGCAAGAAAATTACCCCAAAAGCTTGCAAGATTTATAATGCTTAGGGAAAAAAAAAAAGGCAATTCAAAACCTAATGAGACATTTTAGGCCTCATTTACATCTCTAACCTGACCCATTTTCTACAAAACGTTTTTGTTGGTAATTTACATACTAAAAGCTAGTTATTTATCCATCCCTAACCAAAAAGTTGATGAGATTACTAATACCATAGTGAAGTTAACATTACCCTAAAAGCTAAATATGGCCATTTCTAGAAGGTAGACTATTGAGTCATTTATTTAGCTATAATCTCCATTACGTGCTGGCGATGCATCCAAATTTTGAGAGGATGACATGAAAGCTCAAATATCTCATTGCCACACTCATTTTATTGGCAGGAATTGTTCCAGGAATGCACACTTTGGAAATGAAGCACATTAAGGTGCTCTGTGTTTAGACACACATGTATCTGCCCAGGAAAATAATGCAGCTAAATACATCCTCTGAAACAACGATAAATATTTATATCCATGAACTTTTTTACTTTATAAATATATGTAGGTTTATGTAAGTTTTATTAAAAATGTTTATATTTTTATCAACATCTATTTCTCTTCCTATTTTATATACTTATATTTGACTATAATAGGTGTTATATGTTATATATTTTATTAGTTGGTATGTAATATATATGGTATATATAATATTACCATCTGTTGGTAATTGTTACCTTAATAAATTACTCTCAAAAACTAATGAGTATAGTGAGTTGGCTAAAGTTCATAATATAAGCATCTATGAAATATGAACTGTTGACAGATGTCTAATTTATGTGGACATCATTTGGGCACATGTTAAGAGTTACACTCCCAAGTCCTTCAAGACTCTCCTGAGGTGTAACTTGCCTTCCTCCTAGTTTGAACCTTATATATATAACAATATATATAGCACATCTTCTTTATCCATTCATTTGTTGATGAACCCTCCTAAGTGGCATATCCCAAATTCTACCAAAACCCAGAAATTGACGAGTGCTTAATACATCTGCGCAGTTCCTTTTCCAAGGAACTCCACACCAGCATGCATCAGGCATCCTTTTATAAGTTCCTGTCCTTTGGAGCAGTGTTCAGCCTATTTAGTTTGTTCGGTATCTCCTGCAAACCCTCCTGCCTAGATTAGTCTAGCATTTCATGATGATCAGGACCTGTCTCGTACAAAGTAGGACCCAAACTCTATCCCTCCAGTAGCCTTAGAGAGCCCAGAGCCATCTGAGACAGCTGCGAGTCCACCCCCTCCCTGGGCAAATATGACTCTTCTGTTTTATTTTACTTTGCTTGATGAGTTTCAGATTTGTTTTCAGAAACTCTGTGTGCTGTTGTATTCTTCCTGTTCATGGATGATTTACAAGAGGATACACAATCAATGCTAAGCAGAGAAAACAAACTTCCATAAATGTAATTATGAAACACTCATCTGCAAAGTGCCTTGCCATTCACCAAACCCTATTATCTTAAGACATTTTGAAAATCCTGTTTCTGTTTCCTATCTGGAGTCTGTCAAGTGCAGTTGGCACCACAAATGCCTTCATAGTTCGTACCACCATTATAGTCATGACTACCACTAAAGCTGGCTCAGGAGAAACACCACATGAAGGGTTTGATTCCTCAACCATTGGGAGTAGTTTGAAAATGTAGGGCTGGTGGCCCCATTTGCTGCGTACCAGTCCTCCAAAGGGCGTGCTGCAAGACTGTTCAGATTTCTAATTGGCCACATGGAATATCTTAGGATAATGTCTCTAGTGCTTTAAGCAATTGCTAATATTCAATGAATAATTTTTATGAAAATTCTTTACTTAGATTTCCCCAGTACATAGTGGTGGATGATATATATATATATACAACAGCTTTAGGGATTTTTTATTACGTGTTAACATCATATGCCACAACAGAGCATTTTGAGGGGTGGGGGCAGGGAGAGTCTTAGGTTTTCAGGGGGGAAGGACAGGGAGAGTCTTGGGTTTGATCTGTGAAAATAATAGCATTTGAACACCACAGTTCTTATGCCTCATTTCAAAGATATTTTGTGATGACCTTAAACTATTTGGCACTTTTTTAAAATTTTTATTAACATATAATGTATTATTTGCTTCAAGGGTACAGGTCTGTGAATCATCAGGCTTACACAATTCAAAGCACTCACCATAGCACATACCCTCCCCAATGTCCATAACCCAGCCACCCTATCCCTCCCCCTCACCCCACAGCAACCCTCAGTTTGTTTCCTGAGATTGAGTCTCTTATGGTTTGTCTCCCTCCCTGGTATCATCTTATTTCATTTTTTCCCTCCCTGCCCCCCACAACCCCTCACCCTGCCTCTCAAATTCCTCATATCAGAGAGATCATATAATTGTCTTTCTCTGACTGACTTATTTTGCTTAGCATAATACCCTCTAGTTCCATCTTCATCTTTGCAAATGGCAAAATTTCAGGGGGTTTTTTTGATGGCCGCATAGTATTCCATTGTATATATATAGCACATCTTCTTTATCCGTTCATTTGTTGATGGACATCTAGGTAGTTTCCATAGTTTGGCTATTGTGGACATTGCTGCTATAAACATTCAGATGCATATGCCCCTTTGGATCACTACATTTGTATCTTTAGGGTTAATATCCAGTAGTGCAATTGCTGGGTCATATGGTAGCTCAATTTTCAACTTTTTGAGGAACTTCTGTACTGTTTTCCAGAGTGGCTGCACAAGGTTGCATTCCAACCAACAGTGTAGGAGGGTTCCCCTTTCTCTGCATCCTCACCAACATCTGTCATTTCCTAACTTGTTAATTTGAGCCATTCTGACTGGTGTGAGGTGGTATCTCACTATGGTTTTAATTTGGATTTCCCTGAGCCAGGGGATGTTGAACACTTTTTCATGTGTCTGTTGGCCATCTGGATGTCTTCTTTGCTGAAATGTCTGTTCATGTCTTCTGCGCATTTCTTGATTGGATTATTTGTACTTTGAGTGTTGAGTTTGATAAGTTCTTTATAGATTTTGGATACTAGCCCTTTATCTGATATGTCATTTACAAATATCTTCTCCCATGCTGTCAGTTGTCTTTTGGTTTTGTTGAGTGTTTCCTTTGCTGTGCAAAAGCTTTTGATCTTGATGAAGTCCCAATAGTTCATTTTTGCCCTTGCTTCCCTTGCTTTTGATAATATTTCCAGGAAGAAGTTGCTACGGCTGAGGTCAAAGAGATTGCTGCCTGTGTTATCCTCAAGGATTTTTATGGATTCCTGTCTCACATTTAGGTTTTTTATCCATTCTGAGTCTATTTTTTGTGTGGTGTAAAGAAATTGTCCAGTTTCATAGTTTCATTCTTCTGCATGTGGCTGTCCAATTTTCTCAACACCATTTGTTGAAGAGACTTTTTTCCATTGAACATTCTTTCCTGCATTGTTGAAGATTAGTTGGCCATAGAGTTAAGGGTACATTTCTGGGCTCTCTATTCTGTTCCATTGAGCTATGTGTCTGTTTTTGTGCCAATACAATACTGTCTTGATGATTACAGCTTTGTGATAGAGCTTGAAGTCTGGAATTTTGATGCCACCAACTTTGGTTTTCTTTTTCAACATTCCTCTGGCTATTTGAGGTCTTTTCTGGTTCCATAGAAATTTTAGGATTATTTGATCCATTTCTTTCAAGAAAATTGATGGTATTTTGATACAGATTGCATTAAATGTATAGATTGCTCTGGGTAGCATAGACATTTTCATAATATTTATTCTTCCAATCCATGAGCATAGAATGTTTATCCATTTCTTTGTGTCTTCCTCAATTTCTTTCATAAGTATTTTATAGTTTTCTGAGTACAGATTCTTTGCCTCTTTGGTTAGGTTTATTCCTAGGTATCATGGTTTGGGGTGCATTGTAAATGGGACCAACTCTTTAATTTCTCTTTCTTCTGTCTTGTTGTTGGTGTATAGAAATGCAACTGATTTCTGTGCATTCATTTATCCTGACACTTGACTGAGTTCCTGTATGAGTTCTAGTAGTTTTGGAGTGGAGTCTTGTGCGTTTTCCACATAAAGTATCATCTGCTAAGAGTGAGAGTTTGACTTCTTCTTTGCCGATTTATATGCCTTCTATTTCTTTTTCTTGTCTGATTGCTGAGGCTAAGACTTCTAGTATGATGTTGAATAGCAGTGGTGATAGTAGACAGCCCTGCCATGTTCCTGATCTTAGGGGAAAAGCTCTCAGTTTATACATTGGCAATGATGCTCACTGTGGGTTTTTCATAGAAGGCTTTAATGATATTCTGCTATGTACCCTCTATCCCTACATTGTGAAGAGTTTTTATCAAGAAAGGATGCTGTATTTTGTCAAATACTTTTTCACCTTCTATTGAGAGTGTCATATGTTTCTTGTTCATTCCTTTATTAATGTATCATGTCACATTGATTGATTTGTAGATGTTGAACCAACCTTGCAGCCCAGGAATAAATCCCACTTTGTTGTGGTGAATAATCCTCTTAATGTACTGTTAGGATCCTATTCCTAGTATTTTAGTCAGAATTTTTGCACCTGTATTCATCAGGGATATTGGTCTATAATTCTCCTTTTTGATGGGGTCTTTGTCTGGTTTGGGGATCAAGGTAATGCTGGCCTCATAAAATAAATTTGGAAGTTTTCCTTCTATTTAGTTTTTGGAATAGTTTCAGGAGAATAGGTATTAATTCTTCTTTAAATGTTTGGTAGCATTCCCCTGGGAAGCTGTCTGGCCCTGGGCTCTTGTTTGTTGGGAGATTTTTGAAGACTGCTTCAATCTCCATACTGGTTATGGGTCTGTTCAGGTTTTCTATATTTTTCCTGGTTCAGTTTTGGTAGTTTATATGTCTCTAGGAATGCATTCATTTCTTCCAGATTGTCTAATTTGCTGGTGTATAGTTGCTCATAATATGTTCTTATAATTGTTTGTATTTCTTTGGTGTTGGTTGTGATCTCTCCTCTTTCATTCATGATTTTATTAATTTGGTCCTTTCTCTTTTCTTTTTGATAAGTCTGGCCAGGGGTTTATCAATCTTATTAATTCTGTCAAAGAACCAGCTCCCGGTTTTCTTGATTTCTTCTACTGTTCTTTTGGTTTCTATTTCATTGATTTCTGCTCTGATCTTTATTATTTCTCTTCTCCTGCTGAGTTTAGGCTTTCTTTGCTGTTCTTTCTACAGCTCCTTCAGATGTAGGGTTAGGTTCTGTATTGAAGACCTTTCTTGTTTCTTGAGAAAGGCTTATATTGATAAATACTTTCCTCTCAGGATCGCCTTTGCTGTGTCCCAAAGATTTTGAACAGTTGTGTTTTCATTTTCATTTATTTCCATGAATTTTTAAAAATTCCTCTTTGATTTCCCGGTTGACCCATTCATTCTTTAGTAGGATGCTCTTTAGCCTCCATGTATTTGAGCTCTTTCCAACTTTCCTCTTGTGGTTGAGTTCTAGTTTCAAAGCATTGTGGTCTGAAAATATGCAAGGAATGATCCCAGTCTTTTGGTACCAGTTGAGACCTGATTTGTGACCCAGGATGTGATCTATTCTGGAGAATCTTTCATGTGCACTAGAGAAGAATGTGTATTCTGTTGCTTTAGGATGGAATGTTCTGAATATATCTGTGATGTCCATCAGGTCCAGTGTGTCATTGAAAGCCCTTATTTCCTTGTTGATCTTTTGCTTAGATGACTTGTCCATTTCAGTGATGGAGTGTTGAAGTCCCCAACTATTATTGTATTATTGTCAATCTGTTTCTTTGATTTTGTTATTAATTTGTTTATATTAATTGGCTGCTCTTATGTTAGGGGCATAGATATTTAAAATTGTTAGATCTTCTTGTTGTACACATTCTTTAAGAATGATATAGTGTCCTTCCTCATCCCTTATTATAGTTTTTGACTTAAAATATAATTTATCTGATACCAGGTTTGCCACCTCAGCTTTCTTTTGATGTCCATTAGCATGATAAATTATTTTCCACCCCCTCACTTTAAATCTGGAGGTGTCTTTGCATCTAAAATGTATTTCTTGCAGACAGCGTATCAGTGGGTCTTGTTTTTTTATCCATTCTGATATCCTGTGTCTTTTGATTGGATCATTTAGCTGACTTGCATTCAGGGTAACTATTGAAAGTTATAAATTTAGTGCCATTGTATTGCCTGTAAGGTGACTGTTACTGTATATTATCTCTGTTCCTTTTTGGTCCATGTTCCTTTTAGGATCTCCCTTTGCTTAGAGGACCCCTTTCAATATTTCCTGTTGGGCCAGTTTGGTGTTTGCAAATTCTTTTAGTTTTTGTTTGTCCTGGAAGCTTTTTATTTCTCCTTCTATTTTTAGTGAGGGCCTAGCTGAATATGCAGTATTCTTAGCTGCATATTTTTCTCATTTAGGGCTCTGAATATATCATAGCAGTCCTTTCTGGCTTACCAGGTCTCTGTGGGTAGGTCTGCTGCCAATCTAATATTTCTACCATTGTATGTTACAGATCTCTTGTCCCGAGCTGCTTTCAGGATTTTCTCTTTGTCACTTAGACTTGTAAGTTTTACTATTAGATGATGGGGTGTGGATCTATTTTTATTGATTTTAAGGAGGGGTTCTCTGTGCCTCCTGGATTTTGATGCTTGTTCCCTTTGCCACATTAGGGAAATCCTCCACTATAATTTGCTCCAGTATACCTCCTGCCCGTCTCTCTTTCTTCTCCTGGAATCCCAATTATTCTAATATTGTTGCACCTTATGGTATTACTTATCTCTCAAATACTCCCCTCATGGTCCAGTAGTTGTTTATCTCTCTTTTTCTCAGCTTCTTTATTCTCCATCATCTGGTCTTCTATATCACTAATTCTCTGTTCTGCCTCATTTATCCTAGCAATAAGAGCCTCCATTTTTTATTGCACCTCATTAATAGCTTTTTTTTAATTTCAACTCGGTTAGATTTTAGTTCTTTTATTTCTCCAGAAAGATTCTCTAGTATCCTTCATGCTTTTTTCAAGCCCATCTAACATCTTGGTAATTGTCATTCTGAACTCTAGTTCTGACATCTTACTAATGTCCATATTGATTAGGCTCCTAGCCGTTAGTACTGCCTCTTGGTTTTGTTGTTGTTGTATTTTTTTTTTGTGGTGAGTTTTTCCACCTTGTCATTTTATCCAGATAAGAATAGATGAAGGAGAGAACAAAATGCTGAAAGGGTAGCAACAACTCTAGAAAAATATAAACTAACCAAATCAGAAGAGACCTGAAAGTGGGAGGAGAAGAAAGGAAAAAAAATAATTGAGGGGTGTATTTTGGTCTGTTAGAAGAAACTACCTCCCAAAATGTTAAGAAAGAAAAACTTATACAAAGATCAACATGATGAAGGGATGGAATATCTGTAAAGAGGAAAATTTAAAAAGATTCTAAAAAAAGAATTGGTAAGATTGGTTGGTTGAAAAAAAGAAAAAAGAGGAAAGAATGTGATCAAGCTGGAGACTAGAACAAAACCATGCACTAGATTTAGGGTATATTTTGATCTGTTAGAAGAGACTGTATCCCAAAATTTCTAAGAAAGAAAAACATATATATATATATAAATACAGTGAAGGGATAGAATATGACTATAGCAATGAAAATTTTAAAAGAATTTTTAAAAAGATATTCATAAGAAAAGTAGTTTAAAAAGGTTAAAATAGGAAAGAGGAAAATTTTTTAAAAATTAGAATAAGAAAAAATATAATTTAAAAAAATTTGATTTGGAAGACTAAAGAATCATGGGCAAAAAAAGCCATAAATTCTGCATTGCATTCCCCTAGCTCCAGAGCTCTGCACTTTTCATTGATAAGTGAACTCGGTCTTGGCTGGATGTTCTTGCTAATCTTCTAGGGGAAAGGCCTGCTGCAGTGATTCTCAAATGTCTTTGCCTGAGGCAGGATTGCACCACCCTTGCCAGGGGCAGGCAAAGTAATCTGCTCAGTTTTGGTCTCAGGAGCTTTTGTTCCCTGCAAGCTTTCCATATAGTTTTGGAGGAGGAGAATGAAAATGGCACCCTCCTTATCTCTAGCCCCAGAGGAGCCAAGAGTTCCGGGCCCCACTCCTCAGTGCACCCTCAAAGAAAATCAGTCAGTCCCTCCCGTCTCCCTGGTCTCCAGCTGCACTCTGGGCTCACTCAGCCTGTGACTGAGCATTTCTGTCTCTGGCACATGGCCCTTTTGGGAATCTCCAAACCCAGCAGATTCCTGCAGTGCGCTCCCATGCCGCTCCTCCTGGAGGAGGAAGGAGGGGGTCTCCCCAGATCTGCCACTTGCGGGTCCCTGCTCAAAAAGCAATGGCCTGGCTGTGCCTCAGATCACAGTTTAAGGTAACCCTGAACTGAGAGCCCCTCCTCAGCTCCGTCTCTGCAGCCAGCTTCCTCGCTCCAATACCTGGAACCTCTGCTGCATTCAGACACCCCTGGTCTTTTTGTGACCATAATGGTCCTGAGACCACAGTGTCCCTGGGAGGGCTCCCCCCCACCCCCCACTTAGCTTCTGGAGTGGTGTCTCTCAGTGCAGCAAATTTCTAAAAGTTCCAGTTTTGTGCTCCACTGCTCTACGGCTTGCCAGGAGCAGGCCCTTCCCCCCCACAGTCTCTCTTCCCGTATATTGCCTTAGATTCACTTCTCTGCTTGTCCTACCTTCCAGACAGTAATTTCTCTTCTGTTCTTGGAATTGCTGGTCTTCTCTTCGATCTCCTGTTGAGTCCGTAGGTGTTCTGAATGGTTTGACAACTATCTAGCTGAACTCCTGGGACCAGATGATATTTAGGTATCCTACTCCACCATCTTGCTCCTCCCCTATTTTGGCACTTTTAATATTTGCCAGAAATTAAATGTATTTTAAGATTCCATGTCTACCAATTCCTTTTCAGTTATTTCTTCTAGATGTATTGGATAACACTTACTATGAGTAGTAATGAATGACCCCACCCTTGTGGCACCTAGAGTTCTTAGGCAGAAACCAAACCAACAAAAAGACCACAAAACAATAGCATAGAGTTACATTAGAAGGAAATGAACAGAGGATTATAACGTTCAGTAATGGAGAGTAGGTTAGTATTTATATAAGGAGACATTCAAATCAGGACTGAAAGGTGGGAAGGAGCCAGACAAGTGAATCCAATAGGACTAGCATTTCAGGCAGAAGATGCCAGTGAGTGATCCTGGTACAGTGGAACACAGCGTAAATAGGAATTGGATGAAGGCCCCATTTTTTTTTTTTCCTTTACAGTAAGTTTATTGTATTTTCCTGTGGCAGGGGTGGGAGTCGGCAGGAATACCAAGCAAGCAGTGGGGAGGCAGTCCTCTTGAAAAGGGCAAGCTGGAAAGAGAAGACTAGGGAGAGGGGGTCAGGACTGAGACAGGTGGTGAGAAAGGGAAGGAAGGAGAGGCAGAGTAGGATAGGGATCCTGAGAGAAATAGATCAAGAACAGGAAGAAGAAGCCTGCTTGTAACCCCAATTTTCCTGTATCCTGGATGGTTCGGGGGAGAGATGAAGGAAAGTATGGTTGGAGTATGTACCCCATGGTTGTACCATATGGAGTACCATACCCCATGGTTGGAGTATGTTGGTGGCTATTAGGGTAATGCACACAAATGAGATTGAAGAGGTGAGTGAGGAAAGACCATGACCAAGGTATCAAACACTGGGCATCATTAACAATCCCTGAACTGAATTTACACAGACCACTATGGTCACCATCCCTACCCACTCCTCCTATCCCAGACTGTACCTGTCCCTGAATAAACTCACTGAGTATAGGAGCACAGTGAAGAAAATGTGTTTTCTGAGGGGAGGCCAGCTCCCAAGAGAAAGAGATGAGAGTAGTCTAGGTTAAGATCATCCAGATGTCTTCTCGGCTCACCAATCAGGAAGTCACTTCACCTTCCTTAGGGCCCAAGTTCCCTGGACTGCTATACCAATGGAGTGCCCTTAATATGGAAGGAAACCCTAGGAATGGCAAAGAAGTTTCACTTAGCAGTGGTGTTGTCTCCTTCATCCTTCTCAAAGTAATAATCTGTCATTTTACAAAGGTAAATTTTTCCATAAAGTTGAATTTATTTCCATGGCTACAAGCATCCATGTGTGCTGTCGTAAGGTCAACAGATTATAAATACCCAATACATGATCACATCAGACTTGACTACTCTAACTGGAACATCCTAAGAAAATTAAATCCATTGGCAAGAACATCAGGAACAGAATCTTCTTGAGCCTGCTACCTAACTATAGGCCTCCATATGCTTTTGGAGTTTTATTTATATCTTAAGCCAATATTATATACCTATAAATGCATGACTATATCAAATGTAGCCATTTATTGCTCTTTTCTAGGAAAAAAAAAACTTTAAAACACATGGAATTGTAAATACTGAAACCTAAGAATTACCAATACAAGTTGATTTTGTATATGTAGATTATTCACATGCAGTCATAGTGATTTGTCGGTCTCTAAGGAATGCCCTTTTCTCTCCAGGCCAAGAGCTGTTTCCTGGGAAGTGTTGCTTCCTGAGAAGCCTGGGTGGCCGGCATTCTCCACGTTGGCAGAGCCGGGGGGCCTGGGCACTGAGTTTGCAGCAGCTGGCCCACCTGATGGTCAGGAACAGCTTCCTGGTGGGACTTCAGACAATGGTGAGTGCCCATGTGAGACCAGGGGCTTTGAAAGCCCTGTCTCCTGGAGAAACTTGTTTTCTGATTTTTCAGTCAGTCCTGTCATTCTCTGAGACATAACTTCTAAGGAACTGCCAAAGATCTACCTTTTCTCTTTTTTTTTGCACCCTGCCTATTGTCCAATAGCCAGCATACTTCTGTAAATAAATGACATCTCGCGTTTTCTCTGCGCATAAGCATGCAATGCCACACATGCCAACCCACAAGCAGAAAGGAAAAACATTGGGTTATTTTGTAGGTCTTTAATCCCAACATCACATTTCTTTCAACATCAGTTAGAAATAAGCTATTATCAAGTGTCCAGCTGCCAGGAGCCTTTGATATCCAGTAATTATTTATGAGAATTTTATAGAGAAGAGGTAGAAAACATAAAATGCCTTTGGTTCATAAAACAGGAAAGATAAATGTTGCCAGAAAACAAAAAGATCTATAACAAATGTGTAGTGAACTATGTGAACGAGAATCTGTTGTTGCTCTAGTGAGATCGTTAAATGGAAATCAAGGATGTTTGCTGTGTTATTGAGCAGGCCCTGTGTATCTACATAAAGCGAGTTTATTTCATAAACATTATTTCATAATATATATATGTAATATATATAATATATATATATATATAATCTAATGTTTGGTGTTAGAAGATTATTGAGCCTGCTGATGAGTATATGAGAAAGCAAAACTTTCATAAAGCTGCATTTTTTTGTTTTCTTTTTTTGGGTGTTGTCAAAGATTTTGATTGGGGATTTCCAAGTTTTTTCTAAACAGAATTATAATTTTATTGTCCGCTTTTTGAACAAGAATTATACAAAGCAGAAAAGCCTAGAAATTTACTCCTTGCTGTACTATATATCCTCTAAGCACTCCACTATTTTTTGTCTCTGACTCTATCCAGAGAGAGCTAATACTGGCATATGATGCCGGCAAAGATTGAGAGCGGGAATTCTATAGAACATTTAAATGTCGCAGGTGTTATTGGAATGCAAATGCACTTTTCTATATATTTTCTAGGTATTATATATAGCTAGAGTTCTACACCATATTTTTACACTTTACTTTCTGACTTTGTCACCTATTACCTTTTCCCAAGTTACTTGAAGCTAAAAATACCCTCATGAAATTAAGAGCATGGATGTTTTGGCAAATAAAGACAGTGCAAGTTTTCTGCTGTCGTTAGGATATAGGCTATATATCATTTTCCAATATTGCTGCTGGGTTGAACTGAACTAATTACATGCTGCGAGAAATCTTCCTGACATGGGACTCCTGTCTGTCAACATGAGATAGATTTTACTTTGGAGAAAGTAATTTGGGTAATCTAATTATTTGAAGAAGGAAGGAGGATAAAAATGAGTAATAAAATTATAGGAAAATTATATTTCAGTAACAGTAGAATTAAAAGTTAGAAAACACATGTAATTAATGAAGGGGTTCATTTTGTTTGGTATGTTAACTGTAAAGTCAAAGTCTTTAGATTCTTTCATTGACAGAACTCATCATTAAGTTTTGCAGAAATTAAAATTAAGAAATAATTTCCTTTCAGAGCTAAGTGAGATGGTACATTTTTCATTGAAGACATTATATTATAATATATGAAAAAACCTGTCACTTATGTCATTCTGCATATCTTTAAGTCACGTTGTTCATTGAGCTACTAATTAATATGTAGGAAAAATGCTGTATTTAAATGATATTCTCATTTACTTACCGATATTACTTTAATGGGTAAAAGAAAAAGTATATGGCATTTAACACAGGCATTCTTTAAGCCCTTGAAAGTTGTGAATAGCCTGTATTCTGTCTGATGATATCACCATAGCATCATTTATAGTCAAATGTGCATTTTTATAAGTACTGTAAGTCATAAATACAATGGGTGCTATTCTTTATGATAGCATTTTTGGAGTTAGTTACCTGAGTAATATTCATTGCAAACACTTTCAGAGTAATTTTGCAGAAATAAAACAAGTCTTGAAGGGCTACAACTGCTTGCTTACTAGAGGCAGAAATATTTTAAGGATAAAAAAGCATCTGCTCCTTTTCCCCCTAATGATGTTATTGTCTTCTGGATCGTGGGAATTTACTGTGGGAAAAAAGAGAGGTGTGCTGTAATTCAGAATTGCTTTGCTTATCTGGGAGTTTGAGCCTCCCATTCAGATTGTGACCTGACTTGTTCAGATGACACCAGGTTCTCATAGTCTCCTGTTATCATTTACATTTCTGTTTATGTTTTGACAACATCCTTGAGTGGAAAGCATAGAAAAGACCAAAGTTCACTTCTTGAATCTTCATTTTTAAGCCCAGATGCATTATTCTAGAATTAATAATTCCATAATATGTGGTGTCACTAAGGAGAATGAAAATCTCACTTTAGCTTTGCCACTGCAATAATTTTCAGTTATAGGCTATAATTAATCTGAGTAATGACAACAAAAGAAATACTTAAGAAAAAGTAATTTTAGTCTTTAGTTATAGAAGTTTAATGTAAGCAACATTCTTCCACTTAGCAAATATTTATGTGCCAGGAACTTAGTTGCAAGGTGTTGGGGATCATGAAACTCACACCTACACTGTGCTATTATTACAAGTTTTTCTAAGCGATATACACAATAAAGCACAAAATTGTATATCAGTTTACATGTAGCAGGCAGAGCTGCCATTGTCATAGAAGGGAAGAGGAGGCACACTGGGGATTTGCTATTAGAGTTGACTTGAAGCCTAAGGTAGCAATATAAGGAAGAGCAATGTGGGCAGCAGAAAGATCAGGTATAAGATTCCTGAGATAGGGTGCTGCATGTACACATGTTGAACTGAAAGGCATCTGCTGTGTTTGGAGCTTAGAAAGCAGAGAGGACAGTGGAGATCATACTGCTGCAATGAGTGAAGGACAAGTCACACGGGCCCTTGTAGACCCTATTAAGAAATTTATCTTTATTCTAATTCCAATGAGAAACAATTGGGGAACTTTAGGTAGGAAAGTGATGAGGTTAAAGGTCTATTAAAAATCATCACTCTGGAGTGCCTGGGTGGCTCAGTCATTAAGCATCTGCCTTTGGCTTGGGTCATCACATCGGCTCTCTGCTCAGTGGGGAGCCTGGTTCTCCCTCTCTCTCTGCCACTTCCCTTGCTTTTGTGCTTGCTCTCTCTCTCTGTCAAATAAATAAATAAATATTTTTAAAAACCATCACTCTGAGGGTGCCTGGGTGGTTCAGGTGGTTAAGCATCTGACTCTTGATTTCAGCTCAGGTCACGGCCTCAGGGTCATGAGATTGAACCCCACATCGGGCCCTGCACTAGACATGGAGACTGCTCAGATTCTCTCTCTCCTTTCCCTTTGCCCTTCCCCTACCCCCTCACTCTCTCATTGTCTCCCTCTTGCTCTAAAAAAGAATAAAATCATCAATCCGATTTATGTGTGGAGAGAACAGACATAGAAAGGAGAAGATGTGGGAAAACCAATTTGGCAGATTTTACACCAGTTTAGGAAGGAAAAGGGGGAAGGTGTAAGAGTCTGGTAGAAGATGGAGATAAGTACATGGACTTCACAGCTGGTTAAAAAAGAGAGTGCACTGAATGTGTTAGAGATGAGAAGTTCCAAAATGATTCATGTATTTCTGGCTGGAGAAACATGATGGTCTTCTTAATTTTTGTTATATTTGGTTTGAAGTGGCTACAAAATATCTAAATTGGATAGAATGTGGTTCTGGAACCCAGAAATCTGGACAAAGGTTTAAATTTGGAGTCATTGTCTTTTACATGGTAATTGAATTACCATGAATTGGTATCCCACAAATGTCTACATGACATTGGTCATGATAGAGAATGAGATTGTTTGGAACGAGGTCATAGGGAAGTAAAAAAAAAAAAAAAAAAAAGTCCTGAACAGAAAGAACTTGAAGTTCTCCAAACTTCAGTGATTGGTTAGAGAAAAAGCAATTGAGAAAGGAGACCTGAGAAGAAATAAAGAAGTAAGGAACACATAGAAAATGAGATTGTTTTAGGAAGCAAGGGAAGAAGATAGTGTTTTAACAGAGTGCTAAGAGGTCAGTAAGATGAGAATTATAAAATATCTCCTTGAACTAAACAATAAGAATACCATGAGTAGCATTAGCAACAGAGCATTGATAGAGCAGTGACCCAAAATCCAAATGAAAGAACATTGTTGTAGGATTGATAGAGAAAGAAATAAGAGCAACAAATGCAGAAAACTCTTTCAAATCTGGTTATGAGGTTGAGAACATAAATAGGAATGTGAAAGGGGAAAGATGTGAAATAAACAGAGGAGTTTGATTTGTTTTTGTTTTGTTTTGTTTTTAATGATAGCATAAAATTCTGGAGAAGATCGGCAGAGATGGATTCAGCAATGAGGTGTGGAAGATGGTTTTAAAAAGGAAAAGGAGTATCTCTCACATTATATCACAAGAGGCAGAAGAAAGGGTGGATGCTAATGCTAAAAGATTTTGTTGCTTCGATGATGGGAAATAAAAGTATTTACTGTAGGAAAGATGATCATGTTAAAAATAATGGGCAGCAATAGAATCATGGGGTAGAGAGGAGTAAGGAGTGTTTGAAATAGTCATTATTTTGAATGGAGAAGTATAACAACTAGAGAAATGCAGTGGAAGTCCTCAGTATTGCTGAGACTTTGAGATTGGTGACTATGACTTTTCAAAGGACTACACGATTTTCTCTAGCCCTCCAGCAGGAAAACTCATGGTGGTATTAATCCAGGATGGAATTTTCCAAGTAGTGTAGAAGGAACAAAATAGCATGAGACTGTAAGATGTGGTAAGGGAATAATTAATTTGCAGGGCCATTGATACCAAGCAGCATAGGAAATGAAACAAAGACCAGAAAACCAGGTGTAATGATGCTGATGGAGTCACATAAAGATTGAGTGAAAGTCACTGAGCCAACAATGCAGAGGGAGAGAAGTTTGTGGTGGAACTGAAGGATATTTGAGTTAACATTTCAAAATAGGGTTTCAGGTATAGATATCCCATTTTGTGACAGAGAGTGGGTGGCTGAGGTGGAGTGGATTAAAAGGTCACTGAAAATGTGAATATCAAGAGACTGAGAGGCCTAGATCATGCCATCTAGTAATGGCAGGGATTGGGATGTGGAGAGCCAGTTACCCAAATCTTAAATTAATGAAGAACCTTATCTAGAAGATTAGCTGTGACAGCAGAGAGAAGAGATTAAGGGAGGCATGAATAGGTAAGCATAGACTCCAAGAGTAGTTTTTCCTCAAGACAATAAAGGGATGATGCCCTGCAAATGCTGTGGAGAAAAGACCAGAATACCCATCTTTCGTATATGGTACCATCCTATCTTTATTCCATATGTAACTGTGTTATGTGGTGTGAGAGGAAATAGCACTCTTCAGTCCAAACACCACTGCCATTAGTCCTGTAGTGATGCCTCCACATTTTATGAGAGGTACTTCACCAACTCCCCTTGGCCCACAGAGGAATGTTCCAAGTCTTATAAGAATTGTACAAGAGACCCTTTTGGCACAGTGATCAGAAGATCCTGAGTTTGCAATGAGGCTCTTCCAATTTGCTACTTTCTAGCTGGTGATTATAGGTATGCTAATTGACATCTCTGTACTACAAATTCCTCATGTGTGAAATGGGAATAAAAATAATGAGAGCCAGGGTGCCTGGGTTGGACAGTTAGTTGAGCAACCAACTCTTGGTTTTGACTCAGGTTGTGATCTCAGGGTCATGGGATTGGGCCCCACATTGGGCTCCATGCTCAGTGCAGAGTCTGCTTGCAAATATCTCTCCCTCTCTCTCTGCCCCATCACACTCATGATCTCTCTCTTTCTCTGAAATGAATAAATAAATCTTTAAAATAATAATAATAATTGCAAATGTGGGATTGTGAAGATTGATGGAAGCAATGTATATGAAACCACCCGGCATTACTTGTCACATACAAAGTATTTAATAAGTAAATACTAATGGCATTATTATTATCATTAATCTGTCATGCATCCCATTTACTAATATTTAAGCTTTAATAATTTAAAAAGGCTTTCTTGGACTAAAATGTGCTCTCTCCTGCCTCCATGACATTATTCATTTTATTTTTTTAATATTTTTATAAAGATTTTATTTATTTGCCACAGAGAGAGATCACAAGTAGGCAGAGGCAGGCAGAGAGAGAAGGGGAAGCAGGCTCCCTGCTGAGCAGAGAGCCAGATGTGGGGCTCGATCCCAGGACCCCAAGATCATGACCTGAGCTGAAGGCAGAGGCTTTAACACACTGAGCCACCCAGGCGCCCAACATTATTCATTTTAAATATGCCCAAATGTGCCCCCTACTCTACATCTGACTAGCACATTCATCTTAAACTGATGCAAGCCCCAAATTTCTGTTCCTTCCACCCCAAAATGTATTCTGTCATCAAACTATATAGTGAACTGTTAATCTCATGTAAGTAAATCCTGTGACCCTGGCATCTAAAACAAAACTTGGATAAAGTAGGTGCTGAACAGTGTTTTAATCTAAAATGGTACAAAAGGGAACTTACGATAGGTTACTAGAAGATTTGTTGTAAGTACCAGGCATAGAAAGCAGGTGTAGGTGAGAGGCAGCCTGTTAATTTAAACTGAGTGAGGAAAGTGAGGATTCTTTTCTTCATCCATTTTAAGCGCTCTTTTCTGGTGTAGCTGACCAGGAGAAGAGAAAATTATGAGTTATCTTCATCAATCTTAGAAATGATGAAAATTCTACCATTCCCCCTTTCGTGGCTGCCGAGCAGGGGTCTTAATCTGGCAGTATTTCAAATATGATAGATGTTTGAGTAACATTCTTCAAAGGTTTATAAAAGATTAAATGCTATAAAACATATCTAAAAGACCTAGTATTTCAAGGTATAATGATTGAGTTTTTATTTAAATGAATCACTTTTTAAGATGTCATGCCCAACAGGAAAGCAATCGTGTGAGCAAAACTTCCATTTTCAAAAATTTGTAATTAATTAAATAATACCGGGTTGCTTACATATCAATGATATTGGTCCTAATCTGAGGGAACAAAGCATCAACTGTAAAGAGGTATAACTAGCTTAATCTTTCAGCATATATTCGTTGCAATTTTTTTTTAAAAAGTTAATGGAAAAAAATGCTTACAAACCTGAAAGTAGTGGATTCAACTTAAGTTTTCATATTAGTGATGAGTTGTCCTAACAAGAGAATCAAGTGGAAGAGATTCTAGAACACACATTCCTAGCAATGGAAATCAGATATAACATGAGTAATTAAACTACTGTCCGTATATCATGATGACAAGGAGAAAGGCAGCTAGCATTCCCTGTGCATTTCTCTGCTGAAAAATCTTAAGAACCCTAGTTATGGCCTATCTCATTTAATCGTCATTCACTAACTGTTGTCTCCATTTCCAAATTTAAAAAAAAAATCTGAATCCTGTCAGATGCCAAAGCCAGTGTTCTGATCACTGACGTATGAACCCTCAATTTATCCTTGGATTGTCTAGAGAGCCTTGGACCATTAACCTATTCATTGCAAGTTCTTAGCCAATTTGTTCTGATCTTGACATAACACAGATAAGGCAGTTAAGAGTTTAAAACCAAGGAATGAACAAATGATTTATGGAGTCTTAGAAAATGCAGCAGAACTGCTAGAACAAATTTTGTCAAAATTTGTCATTTTCTTTCAAAAATTTTTAGACTGACAAAGCAGGAGTCAGGATTCTAAGCTAATATAACAAAGCTCCTGTCATAGTAAACTTATGAGCAAGATGTTGAATGGGGGGCTAGATGATAGAACATACAGGTCATACTTGTGCTGAGAGTTTGTATTATCAAATAATTATATTGACGAATGAAGGTTATAGATATTGTTGTGGAAATTATAGATTAAAAGTGGGGTTTTAAATGTGTAAAACATTACTCAAAACTTTTATTTAAAATATTTTATTTTTTAGGGGCACCTAGGTGGCTCAGTCATTAAGCGTCTGCCTTCGACTCAGGTTGTGATCCCAGGGTCCTGGGATCGAGCCCTGTATTGGGCTCCCTGCTCGGCAGGAAGCCTGCTTCTCCCTCTCCCACTCCCTCTGCTTCTGTTCCCTCTCTCATTGTCTCACCCCCTCTCTGTCAAATAAATAAATAAAATCTTAAAAAAATATATTTTCTTTTTTAAATGTTTTATTTATTTATTTGAGAGAGATAGAGAAGAGAGAGAGCACAAGCAGATAGAGAGGCAGAAGGAGAGAGAGAAGCAGATTCCCTGCTGAGCAGGGACCCCAATGTGGGACTAGATCCCAGGACTCTGAGATAATGACCTAAGCCAAAGTCAGACTCTTAACTGACTGAGCCACCCAGTCACCCCTGTTTAAAATATTTTAGAAAATATTTTGAAAGAATAATATATTAGGGGTTTTTAAGTTTAGCGAATAGATTGAAAGATTTTAATCGCAGGACTATATTCTCTGAGTAACTGAGAAATTTGATTCAGAACTGTCCACAAACTGGTGCAGACATTTTGAAAAGAAGGAATATGAGCTCTCCATAGCTCACGTATTGCACTGGGGTAATTTAGTTGTGATTTGAACATTTAGTAGGCCAATGATTTCCCAAATAATAGATAACATTAGTACAGGGATATTCTTTCTCTACAGAAGTCTTTAAAAGTATTTGAGTTCCTCATGAACTTAATTGGTGATCAAAGAGAACACAAGAGAAAGTGGATTAAACCTAATAGGGAGAGTTTATTCAAAGTTTATATTTATAATAGAAGATGACTTGAAAATAGTGATCATGGCATTTCAAAATGATTTCTATTCATTTTTAATTTCTTGATATTGAATAGAATTTAGAAAAGTAAATGTCAGTGGTCTCTATAGGAGCTTAAACTTGGTGAAGTAATAATCCTGTTGGTAAGCAGCTTATTATGAAAGATACAAGTCAAAAGAAGGCAGAGCAAACAGAGACATCAATATGTTTTCCTCAAGTTTAGAATTATTATTTATTTTAGAAGTTTGAGTCAATTTCATTATTCTGTCTCCTTCTTGGTAGTCAATTTATTGTCTAGGGCTCTCTCGATTAAACCCTGTCACTTCGGGGGAAGTTCAAGAGAATAGTGCATTATTGATATTACAGAAACAGTTGTTACTGATCAATACAGTTTGAACCACATACGGGTATATCTTTAAGGACATAATTCATCAAAAACAGGCTTACTGGGGCTCTCCATGCTATTTTCATTGATTTTCTCTTTGTAGGAAGACATGGTAGATACTCCATATGTGACACAAGAGTTATATTCAAAATGAAGTCAGTTGCTCAAAAAGTGCTCAGTTAGAAAGAAAAAATCAAGTGTAAGGATTTTAAAGGAGAAGTAAAATTAAATTTAAGTTACTATTCTCACATTTTAATATCCTGTGCCGAAAACGTAATTGAATGACTTACATTTTTTTAAAAGATTACACAAAAGGAATACCAAATTCAAAGTGTGAATCCCATTCTTGACTTACTGTGTGAAATAGAGGTAGAAAATTACTTTTATTTAGTTTTCTTATTGCCACTGCATAGCTTTCTTTTAAATTTAAAATTAAGTATAAGCATACATTGCTTTGTGCTGTGTGTGTTCTACATATTTGTCTGTTAGGACAAATTTTAAAAGAACAATTGGAATTCACATTGTAAAGTGTCCTAAATGAACCCCCATGTATAGCAAATAATTGATTTGTTAAGAGAATAATAACCTTCTAATCTTGCAAATCTTCATTTTCATATATGATGTTAGTTTAAAATCAAGATGCCATATTCTTTTTCAGTATCCACAGAGAATCTGAAATGAGGGCTAAAGGAAAGCGGGCATATCTTAAATTGTTTTAAGAGACAGAAAAATACTGCTCAGCAGAAGCAGTAGGAAAGAACTGATCTATAAGTGACGTTTATTCCCTTTTAAAAAGTGATCTTGTTTATTTTCTGAAATCCAGATAGTTTAGTCCACATTCTGCATTTTAACCCCAATATCTGCCCAAATAGTCCATTATTCTAATTTTTCCATTGACAGTGCCATCAATCCACCATCCTTGTAAAACTGCTTGAGTGAAACGTCCTCCAGGATTGTCATAAAGAAATCCTATTTGTGAAGACGCTAGAGATGTGTACCAGCTACATGTGACAACTGACTCAAATAGCCAGTGATCCTCCAAACTGCCGCTTTATAGGTTATCCGTCTTCTGGTCTGGCCTTCATTTAGGGCTTTACTGATCACCTGATCCCCCACTCGTTCCTCCCAGCGCCACTTTAGTCCTATCCTTCTGATGCATTGCTCTGGTGTATTATTTTCCATAAAAATTTCTCCTTATCATGTGTGTCAGTAATTCATTACTTTTTATTACTGAACAATATTTCATTGAATGGATATACTTGATTTATTTATCCATTCACCAGTGGAGGGACATGCAAGTTTTTGTTTGTTTGTTTTTCGGTTAGCTTGAATAAAGATACTACTATTCCTTGAGAACAAGTGTTTTATGGTCACACATTTTTTTTATTTCCCTTTGGTAACTATGTTGAAAGTGGGATTTCTATGTAAAATATATATTTGCTTTTTTTTAATTAATTTTTATTAACATATAATGTCTTATTTGCCCCAGGGTACATGTCTGTGAATC
>CM053604.1:160963492-161013075 GCA_028646535.1 Procyon lotor | reverse complement strand
TAGTTGTTGGGATATCATCTTTTTTTAAATTTTTTTATGGATTTATTTATTTGAGAGGGAAAATGGGAAAGGTAATGATTGGGGGGAGAAGCAGAGGAAGAGGGAGGGAGAAACTTAAGCAGACTGTGCTGAGCATAGAGCCTGACACGGGATTTCAATCTCACGACCCTGAGCCGAAACCAAGAGTCCAATGCTTAACCGACTGTGTCATCCAGGTGCTCCTGGGATATCTTCTTTTATAAAATAACTATCTGTTCAGATATTTTGTCCATTTAAAAATATAGTTATTTATCTTATTGAGAACTTTGTGTATTCTGAATAAATCTTTTATCAGATATATGTTCTGCAAATATTTTTTTTTCCCAGTGCATGACTTGCCTTTTCATTTTCTTAATAGTGTCTTTGAAGAGCACATGCTTTAAATTTTAGGTAGAGTTTATCAGGTTTGTGTGTGTGTGTGTGTGTGTGTGTGTGTGTGTGTGTGTGTGTGTGTGTGTGATTTGGGCTTTTAGTATCCTATTTAGGAAATTTTTGACTAATCTGAAGTTACAAGCATTTTCACCTATGTTTTCTTTTGGAAGCTGTGTAATTTTGATTTTTATATTCAGATTTCTGATTTATTTCTGTTTTTACACATGGAAGTCCAATTGTTCCTGCACCATTTGTCAAAAGTCATCTTTTCCTCACTGAATTACCTGGAACTCTGCCGAAAACCAATTGCCTATATAAGAATGGGTCTATTTATAGACTATAATGTTCTACCAGTCTTTCTGTTTATCTTTATACCAATAGCACATAGTGTCTTAATTACCATACCTTTATAGGAAGTCTTGGAAATCATGTAATACAAATCCTCCAACTTTGTTTTCCTTTTTTTTTTAAAGATTTTATTTATTTATTTGGCACAGAGAGAGATCACAAGTAGGCAGAGAGGCAGGCAGAGAGAGAGGAGGAAGTAGGCTCCCGGCTGAGCAGAGAGCCAGATGCGGGGCTCGATCCCAAGACCCTGAGACCATGACCCGAGCCAAAGGCAGAGGCTTTAACCCACTGAGCCACCCAGACACCTCTTTGTTTTCCTTTTTGAAAATTATTTGAACTACTATACTTGCCTTACCTTGCCCTATATACATTACAGCCTTTTAAACTCAAAAACCTATCTGAATTTTGATTGGAACTCCATGAAAATATAAATCAATCTTATGAGAATTGAGCCCTTAGCAAGATTGAGTCTCTTCTTATTTATTTAGTTCACATAAAATATTCACATTATTTTGTAGTTTTCAGTATAAAGAGCTTAGACTTTTTTAAATTTGTTTCTGCATATTTTATGATATTGATACTATTTTAAGTGACATTAATTGTAAATTTTTATTTTCCAATTGTTTGTTGCTTGTACCTAGAAATAGAGTTGATATTTGTGTGGTGATATTATATTCTATGACATTGCAAAACTCATTTATTAGCTTTAGGAATTGTTTCGTGTATTCCATAGGACATTGAATAATCATTTCATCTGTAAACAAAAGCAATTTTATTTATTACTTCCAGTTTATGATCTTTAGTACAAATCTGAAAGGAGATGGAGAAGGTAGACAACAATGCCTTGTTACTGATCTTAGCGATAAAACAATCAGGCTTCTACCAGTAATATGATTTATCTGTAGGTTTGTCATAAACAACATATATCTAGGTATTGCTTTTTTTTTTTTTAAGACTTTAATTATTTATTTGACAGAGAGAGATGCAATGAGAGAGGGGCCACAAGTAGAGGGAGTAGAAAAAGGAAAAGCAGGCTTCCGGCTGAGCAGGAAGCCCCAAGCGGGCCTCTATCCCAGGACTCTGGGACCAAGACCCCAGCCGAAAGCAGCCACCTAACATCTGAGCCACCCAGGTGCCCCTAGGTGTCGCTTTTTTATATAGTCTAGTAATCTCTGGCTCTTAACTGGAGTCTACTTTTATTTATATATTTATAGTTTAGAAAATATACATTTATATTTGATGTAATTATTGAAATGATTTGGTGAAAAAATTCCTAATTTGCTTTTATTTTTCCGTCGGACCAGACACTGTTTTCATCTTTTTCCCTGCCTTAATTTAGATTAAAGGAGTATTTTTAGTATTCCATTTTATCTCCACTGTAGGCTTCTTAACTAGCTATAGTTCTTTGTTTCATTGTTTTTTTAAGTGGTTGCTCCAGCGCTTACAGTATACACCTTTAAATTATCACAACTTTTAAGCAGCATTCTACCACTTCTCCTGTCCTGTGACAAACTTACAACACTGTACTTTCATTTCCTCTCTCATAGTTATCATTTGTGCTAATCCAATCATAGTTCTTACTTTCATGTGTTATAAACTCCACAATACACCATTACAATGTTTTATTTTAAAGGGTTAATTATCTTCTAAAGACATTAAAATAAAGAAAAATGCTAAATATGCTAAAATATGTTAAATACTCAATACGCTAAAATTGCTAAGTGATGCTAAATATGCTCAATAAAATGCTAAATTAAAAAAATGCTCCTTACCCAAATACCATTTCCATAGTTCTTCTTCTGTCTCTGAATATCCAAATTTATCTTCTACCATTTTCCTTTTGATAAGCATCCTTTAGTATTATTTGTAGTGCATATCTGCTGATGATGAGTTCTCGAGATTTTTGTTTGACAAAAGGTTTTATTTTATCAGTGTTTAAAAAATATTCTCATGGAGCACCTGGGTGGCTCAGTCGTAACGGCTGCCTTTGGCTCAGGTCATGATCCCGGAGTCCTGGGATCGAGCCCCACATCGGGCTCCCTGCTCTGTGGGAAGCCTGCTTCTCCCACTACCTTCTGCTTGCGTTCCCTCTCTCGCTGTGTTTCTCGCTGTCAAATAAATAAAATCTTTAAAAAAAAATATTCTCACAAAATATAGAACTCTGTGTTGACTTTTTTCTTCTAATTTAAGAATTTTAAATTCTTCTAAGAATCTAATTCTTCTAATTAGAATTTTCTTCTAATTTAAGAATGTTGCTTCTCTTTTGACTACCATTACATTTCTGTAATGATCATTGTGATGACAGTTTATTCCATTCTTCCTCTATACCTGATGTATCTTTTTTCCTCTGACTACTTTTAAGCTTTTTTTTTATCCCCCTTATCATTGTTATGAGCATTTTGGTTTTTCTGCCCCTTGGTGTAGTCTTATTTGCATTATTCTGTTTGAAATTCATTGACCTTCTTTTGTTTGAAGGATTATGGCTTCCTTCAAATTTGGAAAAATGTTAACCATAATTTCTTCAGTTTCTTTTTGCATGTCCAGCTGCTCCTTTTCTAGAACTCTCTTACACTTATGTAAAATAGCTTAATGTTTTTCCTCTGGTTATTGGTGCTCTATTGATTTTTTTTATCCCCTCTGCCTTTTTTCTCCACTTTATTTTGGGTTATTTCTATTGCTATGTTTTTAGGATCATATTTTTCTAATATGATAAATCACATACTTTACCATAAGCAGGTGCTTAGGAGTCGAACTGCTGGAACACGCAGCTCATTGTTTAACATTTTAAAAACTGTCTAAGTTTTTTAAAAGTGTGTGACTTTACCATAAAAGTGAGTGTATTACTTTTCTAGTTAACTTATCCAGTTTAACTTTTCACTTCAGATATTTTCTCTTTAGAAGTTCCATTTCAATTTCTTTTTCATGATTTTCATATTTCTCCTCATTTTATTTGTGTTTTTGTCAAGATTCTTAAATTTATGGAGAATTTTTATTGTGGCTGCTTTAATGCTCACTCCTGCTAATCCCATCTTCTCTCATCTGAATGTGTTCATTCAACTGCTGAATTTCTCTCCGAGTTATGACTCATATTTTGCTGGTTTTTTGCATGTCTACTAATTTTGGATTGGACGATAGACATTATTACATTTTTTTGAATCTGGATCTTGTTTTAAGTCCTTTACAATGAAACTGGCAGATCTTGTTTGAGCATGCAGTTTAAGTTCTTGGATTTAATTTGATCCTTTCTATATTTCCTTTTAAGATTTTTTAGAGAGGGTCCAGAGCCACTTTAGGAATCATGAAGCCTCAATATTAAAATGATACTGGATTTGAGAAATCTAAAAAATTATCCATATATTATGATGACTTTCCATTCTAGTTGCTGGTGACGTAAGTTCCTCTTTAACCTGAGCGATGTCAGGGGATTTCCTGTGGTAGTACTGCTTCTTTCCAGTAGTTCTTCCTCCAGCTGTGGGAAGATTTTTCTTAGGCACAGAGAGATGAGACATTCAAGGGAGTAACACCAATCTATAGCTCTCTAGAATCCTCGCCAGCACTGTGACCTGTGTGTTATAGCTGCCTTGCACTCTCTAAACTCATGTATCTCCCCCTCCTCACTGAGATGGCTGGGCTCTTTTTGGATTCCTCCTTCTGTGCTGTGGCTTGGAGACCACCTGTGGGTAATAAATTGGGACACATCTCGTTATTTGTCTCAGGGATCAGAATCTTATGCTTCCCATTATGCAGTGTCTGAAAACTATTATTTCAACTGTTGTGTCTGGTTTTATCACTAAGACAGGATGCTGTATCTTGTTGATGTTACCCAAATATTCTCAGAAGCAGAGAGCTTTCCTTTCTTTTTTTTTTTTTTTCTTTTCCTTATTATTTTTTTTCTTTTTTTGAGACATATTTCATGTGTCATTCTTACCGGGAAACTACCACTGAACCCATTTTTCAACCCGAGTCAAGGTCCTACAGAGCACATCCATTCACAGTGATCCCATTCATTATGATATATATTTTACCTTGCATACTGAGTGTTGGCTTCCTTTTCTGCCTCACAAAATTGGTCACCTTTGAGTATAGGTGAAGGAATCTTTTTCATTTCCATATCCTCAGTACAAATGCTTCACCTGTATTGGATTAAATCAAAGAAATTTGCTACTCCATAACAAACAAACAGCTTGAATTATTCTGTCTTGTTTATATATCTCACTGTGGTTTTCAAGAGTATCCATACTGTGGACTCTATTGATCTGATCTTGCTCTACAAGAACCTCACGGTTTAGCAGTGCTAAAGGGCCCAACATTTATTTATTTATTGCCTTTTCCTTATGCTATTTCTTCTAAGAAGAGTATCTTCTTCCACCAACCCTACATATAAAAACTGTGGTCTTCTTTTAACGTACACATCAAATTCTACATCTTACCTGATGCTTTTTCTGGTTAACCACCTTTTTTAACTCCTTGACAACTTATTCATACTTGTCAGGTTTCTGATTTTATCTTTCCTGTTCAGTTCTATCCATTCCTGTCTATTCCATAGTATTCTATGTGTTTCCTATTTAAGACTATTTCATATTGAATAACATTATTCTGTGTCTACATTAATCTTACCCACAACCCAACCTAATTTTCCTATCCTCATTCAACTAGATTTTTTTTTTTTAGAATAGAAGCAATTCTTTTCTTTTAGAATTGTACTAAAAATAGTGGGCATTCAAGAATTATTTGTTTAATCCAAAATGGAAATAAAAGATTTTGGTGGTTGTTATGGTCAGTAGCAAATATTTTAATCTAACAGCTTTATCAGGTATAATATATGTATAAAATTCACCTTTCTAATGTGTATAGTTCAGTACTTTTTAGTATGTTCCCAGAGTTGTGCAACTATCATCTCTATCTAATTTAAAAACATTTTTAACAGCACGCCCCCCCCCTCCAAAAAATGCCATTCTTATTAGCAGTCACTCTGTTACTTTCCTATCCCTAGTACCTAGGGGACTTTCTATCTGCTTTCTGAGTCCACTTTCTGTCTCTGGATTTGCTTATTTTGTATAGTTCATATAAAGGGAAACATACAATATGTGGCTTTTTGTGACTGGCTTCTTTTACTTCCCATCATGTTTTCAAGGTTTATCCATGTTGTAGCACACATTTGTTCTTAATTCCTTTTTGTGGTCAAATAATATTCCATTGTATGAAATACCCCTGTTTATTTATTCATTCATAAAGTGATGACCATTTGGATTGCGTATATTTTTTGGCTACTGTGAACATTCTGTAGAAGGTTTTTGTCTGAACATATTTTCATTTCTCTTAAGCAGGTGCTTAGGAGTCGAACTGCAGGAACACGCGGCAGCTCATTGTTTAACATTTTAAAAACTGTCAAAGTTTTTTGAAAGTGTGTGGTTTTTTGTTTTGTTTTTTTTAAAGATTTTATTTATTTGACAGATAGAAACACAGCGAGAGAGGGAACACAAGCAGAGGGAATGGTAGCAGGAGAAGCAGGCTTCCTGCCAAGCAGAGAGCCCGATGCAGGGCTCCATCCCAGGCCCCTGGGATCATGACCTGAGCCGAAGGCAGACGCTTCACGACTGAGCCACCCAGGCGCCCCGAAAGTGTGTGATTTTACCATCAACCAGTGATACACAAGCATTCCAGTTTCTTCATATATTTTCACCAACACTTATTATCATTTATCTTTTTTATTGTAGCAAATTCTAGTGGCTTTGAAATGGTATCTAATTGTTGGTTTGATTTACGTTTCCCTTCTGACTATTCAAATTGAGTACTTTCTCATGTGCTTATTGGCCAGCTACATATCTCCTTTTCAGAAAAGTCTATTCACATCCTTTACCCAATTTTTAATTTATTTTTTCTCTCTTTGTTACTGATTTATAAGAGTTGTTATATAGGCTGGATAAAATCCGCTTATCAGATTTATGGTTTGCAAGATTTTCTATCATTTTGTGGGTTGTCTTTTCACCTTTTTTTTTTTTTTAAAGATTTTATTTATTTATTTGACAGAGATCACAGGTAGGCAGAGAGGCAGACAGAGAGGGAAGGGGAAGCAGGCTCCCCGCTGAGCAGAGAGCCCCATGCGGGGCTCGATCCCAGGACCCTGAGATCATGACCTGGGCCGAAGGCAGAGGCTTTAACCCACTGAGCCACCCAGGCGCCCCGTCTTTTCACTTTCTTAATGGTTTTCTTTGAAATAGAAATATTTTTAAGTTTTAAAAATTCCAATTAATCTATTCTGCCACTTGGATTTTTGGTATCATAGCTAAGAAACCACTGACCCCAGCAAATTTTCTCCTATGTTTTCTTCTAAAAATTTTAGTTTTAACCTTACATTTGTGGCTTTGATCCATTTTGAGGTAGTTTTTGTATGTGGTTTGAATAAAGGTTTAACTTTGTTCTTTAAATATAAGTTTGTTAAAAAATGAAAATTTTGCACCCATCTTTTTTTTTAATTATTATTCTGTTATCATGTTCTTTAATAGGATCACCACATACATAAGTTAAGAGTAAAGAAAACTGAACAAAAACTTGTTGAACTCACATATTTGAGACAACTTTGTTTTTTTTTTATTTAAATACATTAGACTAAGTAATACATATCTCGGAGTGATCAACTGAGTGTTTTGTTGCCTACAATTGCTTAAAAGCAGGGTATTTCTACTTAGAAATTATATTTTATCAATTTTCCTTAAACTCCATCCTCTAAAAATACATCATCCCAAAATGATAGTCAAATGAAGCCAAACCCCCTGAAATGAATAAACTTAGAATTATACACATATATAGAAATATTTATATAAATGTTATATTTCTTTTCTAGCAGGACTCTAGACTCCATGAAAATTATCCTTGAAAAAGATGTTACAAGCATGTATTTTAAAAGGTCAACAGGGTTGACATACCCACGGTCTCAGAATAGTTCTGTACTTCCCTCCACCACTTCTGTGTAGCATTTTCAGTGAGCTCCAGAGAGGGAAGTTCAGTGAAGGACATGACAAGATGTATAGATCGCATCTCAGAGTGGAGGATTGGGCCACAGAAGATGGCCGCAAGCCCCTTCTGAAATGCCTTATTTTGCATCTCCTCAGTGGGTGCCATACTTCACCTTCAGATGGTGAATCAGATACAGCCTCCTGCCATGGCTTATTCCAAGCAATCACACTCTTGACATCCGTGTCACCATGTGGGAGGATTATGCGCATGCGGAAGAAGGCTCAGTCTCTCGGAATTTAAGGGTGGCGTTGCTATAAAGAAACCACATGCCACCGTGTGATGGCTTCATGCTGTGTGAGCTGCCTACACTTTTCAGGAACTGATCGTGTGTATGCAATTTATTCTTTGAGAATCCATTATTATAACACAAGAAATTCTTGGAAAGGTAAAAGGAAGAACATATCAGTCAAATTGTAATAACTGTTTAGACTATTTAAAATCACTCAGCTTGTTCTATCTTAGAAAAACAAGCCCTCTACAATTATGTAGTTTATACATTTTATCTGGCCTTCTGATTTCATACCTGAGACATAACATGTCATTACACATTTTAATATTGTTGTTTAGGAGAACAGTTGTTCAAAATGTGGAATGTTGCCCCCAAACATTTATAGATTGAAGCAAAATATTCCTCTCAGATTTCTGTCTGTTTTTTCTTACAAAAATGTTGAATATGTTAGCACAATACTTTTATTTTATCCAATTCTTATAAGAAATACTCTTGATTCACTCAATAGTTCTTCCTTGCTACTTCTCTCTAAATTTGTCATTGGCACTCTTTTTAGGGGAAAAAAATTGATTTCATTTTATTTTAATTAACATTTGACACACTCATAATTTTTCCTCCAACCTCTTTTATATAAAAATTCTGAATTTGTTCTCTGTGACAACTGGCAATTAAATAATATTTTTACTAATACAGATTTACATTATCATCTTATTCAAAGTGTAAGTTTCTTAGGCCATAAAAGCAGTATGATATATATCTAATTATTACACTGATAGTCTCTTTTCTATGGATAAAAAAAATTGAAAGGGTTTGAAAAATAATTAAACTAGGTGAAAAAAATACTCCAAATTACAAAGTTCGTGTAAAAAAAGTAAATAAGTGTGGATGAGTGAGAGATAAAAGAAATGAGCATAAAATACACAAGGAGATTATAAATCCAGGATCTGAAACAAAAGGAACAGGGTAGAATAGCAAGAAATAAAAGAAGTTGAAGACTCACTGGCATTGATAAAAAAAATTTTAAATGTCTGTAACACAGTTGATTTTTGGGGGGTTAAAGAAAGAAAATTAGTGACCTCTGTTTCATTGGATGACAATGACATTTATTTTCAGTACTTTTGTCACATTCAAGGAACGAGATTGATCCTACACTATATATTTTAAAGATTTTCCAGGGTAAATAATTTAGAACTTATAGCCAACAACAATATTTGGTTCTATTTCAGGTTCTATCATCAAATTTATTTAACCAAGTATAATGTGAAATTTAAAGCATACACACACAAAGGCAAAGTACTTCCTTAGTTAGACCACTGGTTTTATTTCCATGCCTTATTTTTCATTTCTATCTTATCTCTATTTATCCCAGATATGCTTAAATTTTCTGCATTTTCTTTTACATAGTAAAGGACAAACATAGAGTGGTTTCTATTTCTGTATGCATCATCCCCAGATGGGAATTCCAGTCAACTTAAGCCACAACTGATCGTGCATGTTTGGCCACCATCTGTATAGTACTCACTTAAACCCCTTCATCTTTGCTTCCTTTCCTTTTGCAACCACATTTGTGGAGTACAACACATTAGTGCTGTAGTTGTTCTCCAGCTAGTATGCCTAGGATCTATAGCAGAAAAATGAAATCTCAGATCTGTTTCTCACTCTATGGCTGCCAAGTCCTTGATGTGGATGCCTATCTTTTTATCATTCCAACCTAAATTTCAACTTTTTATAAGTGCTTGAGTTTTGCCAGCATTTTGCCTTTGCACTCACTGATTTAACATGCTTTTCACATGATATCCTCAGCTTTCCTTACAAATACAGCTTTTGGAAATGTCACTACATTTTACTAACTTCTTTTGATTCCAATGGACCCATTTGCCTCCTCTATGTAAATTTGCCTATTGCTTCCTATTGCTTCATATCAGTTTGTAAATCTAAGATGTCAAGTTGGATGTCAGAACTTTTTTCGGTACAAATACAAGTTAATCACTATCTTTGTTAGATTGATGAAAATGATTGATCTATAGGTGTCAGATCTAAAGATCTAGCATAAAGTGTTAAAAAGTTACTTTTTTAGCCAAGTGGCTTTTAAGTGTCATGCAAAAATTTGTCATTGGTTTGCTCCAGGTGTATCATAATTGTAGTTTGGAGGGTACAGTGTCATGCTTCTTAACACAGTGTATAATATAATCTTGCTTATAGTTGAATTGAAATATACTACATTATGGGGCGCCTGGGTGGCTCAGTGGGTTAAAACCTCTGCCTTCGGCTCAGGTCATGATCTCAGGGTCCTGGGATCGAGCCCCGCATCGGGCTCTCTGCTTAGCAGGGAGCCTGCTTCGCCCTCTCTCTCTGCTTACCACTCTGTCTACTTGTTATTTCTCTCTGTCAAATAAATAAATAAAATCTTTTAAAAAAATATACTACATTACACCTTCATAATCAGATTTACTCAATCCTTTGTATTTTCCTCCTTTCCATCTATAACTTGTGATTACTTCTGCTTTTATTATGGCCATTAGGAAACAATGGTCTAATTTTGGCCCAGTTATTTGTGTTATTTGGAAAGAAATGTAGCTGCTTTTCAGTCAATCAACTTTGAAGGTATTTATTCATTAAAATTTTGTTTTGTTCTTAGAAACTGGGTCTAGACATAGTTTCGAATAGCATTAAACTTAAGAAGGTAAAAAGCCATGATTCATGGCCAGAATAGTAAAACTGACAGAAAAATTGTTAGTAATTTCTAAATGTCTACAGTCTTGCACGAATGTTAGAAAATATCAATTCCAGAAAATTGTTGTGAATAGTTAAGTGAAAAACTAATTTCTCACTGCTTTTTCTGTTACTTTAAAATAATAATTTATGGGGCGTCTGGGTGGCTCAGTGGGTTAAAGCCTCTGCCTTCGGCCCAGATCATGATCTCAGGGTCCCGGGATCGAGCCCCACATCGGGTCTCTGCTCAGCAGGGAGTCTGCTTCCCCCTCTCTCTCTGCCTGCCTCTCTGCCTACTTGTGATCTCTCTCTCTCTCTCTGTCAAATAAATAAATAAAATCTTTAAAAAATAATAATAATAATAATTTATATATTTTCCTTGAATTGTATTCTTATCCAAAAATGAACAAGTTCATAACATTAGATTTTATTCAGTTGTTATGCTTGGGACTTGCTCTCTTGCAAAACAGTACTTAATTATAACCCCAGAGTCATTTTATGCACATATACACTTCAAGAAAACAGCAGAACCTCCGTGATGTCTTATTATTAAGTTCAATTATTATGCACAGTGTGCTGTGTTACTCCAGTAGATCTGATTCATCTCAGAACATAGCACATGGGGTAATGAAATGTTTTCCTTCCCAACATGTTACTTTGTCTTCTTCCTGCCAATTCATAGTGCAAGATGTACTAATTGAGAAAAAAAATGAAAGGTAGCTTCCACAATGAGAGAATATAAAAATTATTTTAAATGAACTATTTACCAATGTATTAACTATTTTAAGAGCAAGTCAGCAATCTTCAACCATATAATAAACTACCTAGGAAGGGAGAAAATATTTTAAAATATGCTTGGTTATTTTCAGTTTGCTGAGTCTTTGGAGAGAATTAATTTTGAAAGCTCTTTAAAATTCTTTTTCAGCCTTCATACACACACACACAAATGTATGTGTATATAACGGAAGAAGTATTTGTTTCATATCACATACTACCTTAATGATATCGACTGGTACTATTTTTCTGTCACTATGGAAGGAAAGCTGGGGTGTTGAAATAGACCTTATAAGATTGCTCTGTGAGTCTATGATAAACTTCCAAAAATATAGGTTCCCTAAATCATTTCACTCCTAGAGGTCTAGAGGCACAGAATCCCATGGTGATGGGAGCCTCCTGAAGTATTTCTTCCTCCAGATTTCCATTCAAGGTTAGGTACCAAGTATTTTCTCCATCCAAGAATTTGGATTTAAACCTCTTTAGCACTGTTCTCTTTAGAAATATCTCAAAATGAATCAGCCTATAGAAATAGGATTTGTTCAAAGTATTCACTGTTACCACTTTTTATTCATCTTTAATTGCTTATAATGTTTGTCTTAGAAAACCAAATTCCAGCACCAGCATGTAAATAAATATGCTTAGTAAGTGGCAAGACTGTAGGTCATAAGATGAATCTATTAAATACCAGTAATTCGGGGGCACCTGGGTGGCTCAGTCAGTTAAGCATCTGCCTTTGGCTGAGGTTGTGATCCTGCAGTCCCAGGATCGAGCCCCACTTTGGGCTCCATGCTGAGCGGGGACCCTGCTTCTCCCTCTGCCCCTTCTCCTGCTCATGTTCACTCTCTCTCAAATAAATAAATAAAATCCATAAAAACCAAAAAAAACAAAAACAAAACAAACCCAAATGCCAGTAGTTTTACCTCCTTGATATGAAATAACTTTTTCCCAGTTATTAACATATCTTTGCCTTTTTTGCTCTTATTGCATAAATTGGTTAGTTTTCTGTTTTTTATTTAAAGAAAATAGACATAATTTTAGAAAGATCCCATTAGCACTGACTACTGATAACTAAATGTATTGCATGTTGATTTTTCAACATGTTCACTCGATTGACGTGAAAAATTGCCTTACTAGCTTCCGTGTTGTTAATTTTAAGAGAAAGTTAAGCAATGCATCTTTTTTCTTAATATTAATAAAAATACTATCTGAAAAAAGGAAAAAAAAAAACCCTGGAATCTATGTTTACGAACTATAACTGAAGTACAGAAGTTTAGATGGTATAGAATGCCAGTGGAGATAAATAGATAACTAAATTCGAATCTGAAATCCTACATCCACTTTGCCAGAAATTATCACATTTCTGGATTACTTTATTATTAATTATTAACAACACTATTATGTTACCCCTTCAGGTAAAGCATTATTTTGCAGCAATCTATACAGAGATTCAGGAACTGGAATCACTCACTTTCCTTTGGCTATAGGATATGCAGTCTACGGTAGGGGCTGCTGCATTGGGTATCTCAGTACAGCTCTGGTGAAATGAAGACAAACAAACAAAAAAAAAAACCCAAACCAACAACAACAAAAAAAACCTGGGTTCATCCTTAGATGGTACTGTTGTTTAAGTCCCTAATCTCACCCAGCTTCAGACATTTGTAGGGGTGGTGCCCTCTAAGCCTAAAATGATTCTGGATTTTTGAGGCTGTAGGCCACCTGCCCAGGCATCTGTCCAAAAATTTGATATGCACCAGAGTTGGGTTAGTTTTCCTTTGTCATTGATTTATAAGAGGAAGTGAGAGGCTGTTGGACTCGTGCTTAAGGAAGATGAGCGTGGATGAGGTGAGAACAAAAGACGTGTAATGGGTGGGTTGTATTCGCTCGGAAGGCTAACTGGCCCTTCGGACGGGAAACTCAAGTAACTGGAGACGTTGGGAGTCTGGGGGCAAAGTATGACATGCATGGGAAAGGGATTTGCTCTCTTGTTCAACACAGGACATAAAGTCGGTTGGACAGATAAAGTTCAGGCATGGGGGAGCCCCACAGGGTGCCCCGGACACAGAGCCTATTTCTGGGGCCCTCCTTGGATGAGGAGGCCAGAGCAGATGTCAACGAAGGGACAATTCCTGAGCGCAGGTGAGATGACCTTTGGAGGCTGGGGGAGAAGCCAGAGAATCATCCGGGCGTGGATGTGGGGCATGAACACAAGTTCTTGTTCTTGGAGTTATTTGGGGTAGAGGGATTGTTTTTGTTTCATTATGTTTTAAGTAGTGGTTAAAGCGTAATTGCTAAAAGCATGGGCCCTGGATCCTGCCTGCCTGGCTCAAATCTGGGCTCTTCTAGTTACTAAGTATATACATCCTGGGAAGTTACCCATGCTCTCTGTGCCTCTGTGTAATTGCACGGACTTCCGTAGCCTTGTTGTGAGAATTAGATGAGTTAATACAGTTTAGAGCCATGCCTCCACAAAGGCTCGTCGTAAGAGTAGAGATAGTTTGCCTGATCTAGATATAATTTTGCTTAATCCTCTTTGTAATAGATGTGCTCGTTATCAGCTGCAAAATGTAACAGGCCTGTGCCTGTTAGACACCAGCAATATTTTAGACATCAACAGTATTTTAATGAAATACTTTTAAAAGCCAAAAGTAATGCAAAAAATCTATAATGGACAAAATATTAAAATTTTAGAAGGCAACAAAATATTAAAACTGAAGGCAAGGATCCATCGGCTTGTTTATGTAGATGTTTATCACAGCTACAGATCAGGCTGAGATAATCGTTGTATAGCAAAGCCATCATTCTTGAATGATGTTGGACGATAGCGGCTAAGAATCATTAATAAGATAAGACATGCCTACCAGTTACTCATTTTCAACTTATCTTTCTTGCCATTTAGCCATTTAACCCAGCTGCAATTATATAATTAGGTGTATGCATACACACACACACACACACACACACACACACATTTATATCACTAGAGTATTGTGATAGGTTCACAGTTTGTAAAATTCAGTTTTAAAATACAGTTCAACTTTTGAAATGTAGTGTGTAAAATACTATGATAATTTTAAAAACAATTTTGCCAGGGAATCCTGATGCACCATGAAATGCCAGAAAGTAATTCTAAGAAACCCACCACATAGTTTTAATCATCCAGCGAATATATATTGAGTCGTTACTCCGTGCTGGATTCTGAATATGATAATGGAAGTTTTGATCTTTCTGTTCAATGATTTTTAACTTGCTTCCTTATGTGGAAATCCAATAGGCAAAGCAGATAAATTTTAGTTGCTCTGGTTGAATTGGACACGGGGTACCCGCTGCCCCTCACCTTAATTACGTAGCCCCCCACCTAGAGCCTTGGCCATTGAAGAGACTCTTGACTCCAAGGGTTTGAAAACAGTTTTAAACACAGGACTGTGCAGGAAATATCTTAAAATGAGTAGCAATGCAGCCCTCAAAAGACGGGGAAAAATCCAATCACCTCAGAAATACTTTGTCAGAGAGTAGAGTGATTATTATAAAAATCTACTTTGTGTTGTAAAGGCTAATCTATACTCTGGGAATTTTGCACTGAATGAAGCCCCTTCTCATATCTGAGTCACTTCTCATACCAGTGAATTGCAGCTTCTATCCCCCCCTTTGGCAGAGCATTTGGACATTTTGTTTGGTGTCTTTGTTTGGGTCCATGTAGACTGTCAGGTTCTAATATAACGAAGTCATGCAAATGAATTCTCTGCCTCTGAATTTATTAGCTGGTGCTCTTCCCGTGAAAACACTGTGAAGAAAGGAACAGAGTTCTGGGGGTTTTATTGAGCAATTGCTGTTAATTGACTGAAAGCGTGAAGATCAAGAATTCCTAAATCTGTCCCGTTGCTCTCTGGAGACAGCGGAGATGTCTATAGAATATTTTTGCCTCTGTGGCATATTTGAGATGTGAGACACATTAACAATGAGAAGGGTTTCAGGTCAGAATCACTCTGCATCCGAGATGCCATTATCTGCTGATTTAGCGGGGCTGAAAACTGCTGAAAAATAATCCTTTTTTGTGCCCCTGTCAGTGGCTTCAGCCTAGAGTTATAGAAAATCAGCTCTACCTGAGTCAGATAATCATTACAAAATGAATTTTGTTCTTGGCTCAATGGAAGTAATTGGGGAAAAATATTTGATAGGCAAGATGGAGATTATCTTCAGTGAAGGCTTTCTAGTACATAAGAAAGTACTAAGTGCTGCTAATAATTGAGCCAGAGCTGGCCTCGGCAAATTATCCTTCAAACTGAATGTAGGTGATCACTTAAAATGTCCTTTCTGCTCCCCAAAGCTTGACTTTCTCCTTTCCCTGGACTCCAGCAAGGGACATCTGGTTCCCGCCGCCACCCCGAGGTCCCTGCTTGCAGCAGCGAGGGAGCTGATTACCCCGCGGGGGGTGCGGCTCCAGCTGGGAAAGTCAGGATGGCGCTGACTGTTCCCTGGGGAGGGACATCCTGTAAAAACACCAAGGTTGAGAACTGTCATATTCACAGCAGTAGGTGCATTTTCCTCAGAAATTAATGGAGCAAGCTGGGCAAAAATGTTTTTAAGCTACATCTTCCCTAGAGTAAGATGCAAATTCAAAGCTCTTTTGAAGCCCAGGAATGAAAGTTAAAGATAAGACTTTTTAGTTTTTTGACATTGATAATATAGGCAACCCTAGCACAACGAATATGAAATTGAAATGCTTTAGATGAGTGGGGTAGATGTGATTCAGGCTGGCTCGCTATGCAGCCACAACTCACTCCTTAGCCTGTTTACCTACACCACGTTGAATATACTATTATTGGGGGATTTGCTGTATACTTTGCCTTCTGGTGAGCTAGACAAGCGATTTGATCAGATCATGACTGGTATATTTTTAGGGCGTAATAAATACATGCACTGAGTGCCCCTAACCCTGAAAGTAACCTCTAGAAGAGAAGTAGTAGCAGCCTTTGGACGTTCTCTGTTCCGTGTTCTGCAGGGCGAGGGAGGTGGAAACAGCATTACTTTTCACTGCCCAGCATGCAATAATCTTAAATTATACATCCCATTCAAGAGAGGGAAGAGAGAATCAGGTGCTAAACTTAAAAGAATGTGCAGCTCATTTTGAAGAACTATTTGATACACTTTTTAAAATAATGTGCCCAAAACTGTTTTGAATGAGTTTGTGATGGCCACAGTAAAGATTTCTGAGGTTCCAAAATGACCTCTTCGATTCATGTAGTTAAGTAGAGGAAAAGCCTAATACAGAGCGTGGATCTTTGTGCATAAAAATGGTTCTCTGATTGGAACCTGGGCAATCATTTCCAAAAAGCAGTACAGTAATCATGACAGCTCATACACAGACAGCACTTTCTAGAAACACACACACCACGTACACCTCCATCATCACATTGATCTGAAAAGTCCCAGAGATGTTGGTGTTTTTTGCCTCATTTTACCAACGAGGAAATTGTGGCTTGCTGAGGTTAGGTAATTTGCCCAAGAGAAAACAGGAAAACCTAACTAATTTGTTATTTCTTCATATGTTTGTTCATTCATTGATTCATTGATTCATCCATCCATCCATCCATCCATCCATCCATCCATCCATCCATCCATTCATTTAATCACTTACACAATGAATATTTCTCAAGGTCCTATTATGTATGTGTCAGTTACATTGTTCCTCCCACCACTGACTAGTTTTCTGGCCCTCAGCAAATCCCCAAATTCTTCTGTGATCTAGTTACCTAGATAAGAACTTCAGAGGAGAAAATGCCCTGAAAACTGGAGGCTTAAATAAGTGATCTGTTAAGATCCCTTCTAAGCTGTTTTTATATTTACTTTTTTTCTATTGATTTACTAATATTTACAACTATAAGATCTGTTTCTTACTTTTGTTTATTTTATACTTGAAAGTACAAGAAAAATTCAGAATAAATTAGGCCACTATTTTTTGTATATTTTTCTGATAAAATATTTGAATACACACACACACACACACACACACACACACACACACACACACATTATGGCTAACTACCTAAGTGATCTTTCCCATTGCCATATATTCAAGGTCATGCAAAATATGACCTGGTTATTGCTCTCAGGTGGAGCCGTTGTTTAAAAAAGAATGGTCCTTATATACATAAAATAATTTTATCAGAACGTGGAATTCTCAGTCACCAAATTGCTGCCAGCAACCACAAAATATTCGGGATCCAACTAATTGGAAAGCACTGGAGCATGAACATCTGGGTATGATTCATTGTCTCTGATGATGCTTCCAATTACTCATATGTACTTATACATTCTGAATCATGTGAGTACTTAACAAGGAGAAAAACAGGAACACACAGTTTTGGTTTTGTGTGTTTCAGTGTGGGTTAAGAGATTTTTTAAAATGGTCGAACCAATCCTCTGCCCTTTGAAGAAAGACAGGGTAGCCTATTTAAATCATTAATGATGGATAAGATTTGCAGCTTGCTCTCGTACATGAGAAATGAACTGAATTATATTAAAAGTTGTCTCCAAACATTCCATAAAAATTATAATCATATCAATTAAATGCTAGTGGCAAATATTTCAATTATCCTTAATGGGACAGAGCTTATAAATGAGCATATTGGGAGACTACGGGTATTTTATGTGTAGCCATTCTCTTCAAAAAGCAACAATTATAGTTTCACTCATGAAAATCAGCCCATAAAATATAAATGCGCTACAAGCTTGGAGTTTATTTTAATGTAACATTATCATACGGTATTGTAATAACCTTACTATTTCCCTCTGAAAAGGCTATAAAAACAAACATTTAAAACCATACATTAGTTTGGTCTTTTATTAAAACCTCATCTCTAACTGTACTCGGAATTTCTGTTACAGTTTTACTGCCTCTCCCCGCTGCCTGATGGATCCAGCGAGTTGATTATGTACCTATTGTCACAGCACGCTGCACTGGCCAATAGCAAAGATCATAATAGAAATCCTGAACCTCCATTCTCATTCTGTCCATTCATTTTTGCAAGCTTTAGAATTGTTTTTTGGGTTTCGTTTTGTTTTTTGCGTGTGTGTGTTTAATCATTGCTTTGAAAAATCCACTGGCCACTTCCAATCCATCACTGTCATTGAAGACGGAGACGTGCATTAATTCTCTGAGTGAAGAGCATTCCCTCTCTTCGACGTACTTTCTTTAAATATATCACGAGACTTAAATTTAGATATCCAAAGCTCCCACTAGATGACATGTTATTAAAACATCTGCCTTTCTGTTCCTTGCCGTTCCCCACGTCCTTTTCTACTTCACCAGACAAAATTGCCCAATCTAAATTTCAGCTCAAGTGTTTGATGGTTTTCACGCTGAGCTCAGACTGTTAATGCTTCCCTGAGAGAATAGAATTGAAACGGGATTTAATCTAAAATAACAAAATAGAATAACGGTTTTACATATAAATAAGTAATGCCCGGCACATCCTTATGCGAGTTTTTCTTTTCTGGATTTGGAGGGTGATAGGGTGAAATGACAAATTACAGAGATTCAGGGATTGACCCGATTGCAGAGAACACTCAAAATAAATGAACACTCTGTGTTGTCTGACATTTGCAGTTTGCGGAAGCCAAATTTAAAATTATTTTTAAAAGCGATTCCTAATAGCAACTTTCAGTTCCATGTGGTTATTTTAAACAGCAGCATTTTCAAATATCGTATTAGATAACCATTGTGAACATCTTGGAAAATGCTCATTGCTGGATAATACTTTCCATGGTAGACATGTCACAAAAGGCTTAGACTCACGAGTGCATTCCCGTGTAGAACCCACGCTTCCATTGACTACGCATCACAAAGCAAATAACAAATTACCTACACATAGCATGGCTGCAAAAACTAGAAGCAGGAGTTTGGAGAGAAACCCTGTGGTCTTTGTCAGAAGGAATTTAAAAACCTGTCTTTTGACAAAGTGACTAGAGCACCAGCGCTCTCTGTCCAGTCCTCCTGTCCTCCTTTCTCTTAAAAAAAAAAATAGCCCTCTGTTCCATTCTCATAAGTGTGATCTCTCTCAGTTAAAAACAGGGAGAAATTGTAGTATGGTATGGAAATATTAAATGGAAGTTATTTAAACATAAAATCATGATTTGTCCCACTTTATTGATACTGAAAAGATAAATCTCTTTTGGCTTCATTAGTGTGTGTGTGTATATATATATATTTTTTTTCTTTTATGAACAGGCAAAAAATTTACATTTTAGGATGTTAAGGTCAGTTCCTTCAAGTATAATGTGAGAATAATAAACTGCTTTAACTCACCTCACAGGACAGGTGTGAGGCTGAAAGGGAGACAGAAGATTTTGAAAGTGCTGCGTGAAATTTTAAACTCTGTGCCATAGTACATTTTCAGCTACTACTTTGCAATCGCGTCGACCAGTGATATATACATATGTTTCATTAACATCACTATGTGATCATATGAATAAAATTAAGTTACAGATAATCCTAATATTCTTGGAGGCCCGGCTGGGAGTTTAACCACAGTTAACACTACCCAGAAACCTAGATCAACTCCTCAGCTGAGTTGCTAAGAAAACTACTACATTTATTTAAAATGTTTGCTTTTCTCTTCTCTTCTCTACTATCCATACTAAATAAAAACATATATGTTTCATTCAGAGTAACACCTGAAAATAGTTGCTTAGGCAGAAGACCCCAAAAAGTGTGAGGTTGGGAGCCTGAAGCTTATATTTATGTGTCAATTTGTGATTATTAGGAAAATATGTGTTTAACAAGCTAGATTTGGCTAAGATGAAAGTTAACCATTAAATGAGGAGATGGATTCATTTTTTATTGACATTTTTATTGACACAGTGTTTGATGTTAATCAAACATAAAATCCAGTGCTAATTTAAGCATACTGGACATTTTCATACAGGGCATATCATTGGAATATACATAATTAAGATGTTGTATTTTTGAATTAATTGGTGATAGCGTTCTAGAATGGGTATCCACTGTTGATAAATTGGCTGTACTATTGAGATGTGCGATGTTTTCATTTCTTTCTGCCAAAATTTACATACCTGTTTGAAGACAGAGAAACCCCTAAACTTTCTAGTATAAGTTTCAAAAATCAAATGAAAGTTTGTTATATATTTATATAGGGTTCATGGTTGTTGGTAGCATTATCCCAAAGATAAAAGGTGAAAGGAAATCACTGTGATTCAAAACCGAAATGACCCTTCAGAGTTGGAGATTTTTCTCTTTTTTTTTTCTTTTTTTTTAAAGTTGGAGATTTTTTCCTATCACTGTAGTATCATTATTCGTTCATATCATAATAATATCATTTTTCCTGTTATAATAGTCATTTGTCATGAAACCACTAGAATAAAACTTAAAAATTCTCCAGGAAAAGTCAAAATTAAGTTAAAAGAAAGCATACCTACTTTAGGATACTGCTTTAAGAATTTTGTATTTAAGATTTTTATGAAAAAAAAATAACAACCTAAGAACAGTCTGTGATTTTGGAGGCACCTGGCTGGCTCAGTGAGTTAAGTGTCTGCTTTTGGCTCAAGTCATGATCCCAGGGTTCTGGGATCAAAAACCCACCCACCTCAGTTTGTCAGTTTCCCTGCTCCCTCCCTGCTCAATAGGAAGTCTGCTTCTCCTTTTCCCTCTCCCCCTGCCCCTTCACCCCACTCATGCGCTCGCTTGCACATTCTCTCTCTCGCAAATAAATAAACTCTTAAAAAAAAATAAAAACAATCTGTGATTTTCATGTCCTGGGCTTTAAAAAAAACCCAAAATGAAACATCATTGTTTCTATATAATTATCAGAAGTAATATAATCTCTCTGTAATATATTTGCACACTACCAAATTGTATGAAATACAAAGTAAAACTTCCCACCATTACCATCTTCCTTCCTCAAAGATAACACCTATAAAAAATTCAGTGCTCAATCTTTCAGGCTCTTTTCTTCCTGCAAATATGTAGCTTAAGGTGACAATACATTTAAATAGACACCATTTTAAAGATCTCATCCTTTCCATTTGTACGTATGTACCACTGGAGGGCATTTAAGTTGTTTATAGGTCTTCACTTTTAGATGTTTCAGTAAATGCACTCTACATGTTGAGGGAAGGAATAAGTGTAACCTTTTGCTATAACCCACTCAACTTCTACAATCCTACGAAATATTTATTATTATCTCAATTTCCATGGCGATGAGACTAAGGTGCAGACAGGTTAACTTGAATAAAGAAGCTACATAACCAGAAGGTTCTGGTTGTCCAATCCATGCTCTTAATGGAGGCTGTCTTCCATCAGCCCACACAGAATCCCAGCTGTGAGGTGTTGGCGTTCCTTTCTTCTCTCTAAGCCTCCTTTTCTTTGTTTACAAAAGAAGAGACAAGTATTCTAAGAGTCTAGCACATTGGAAGGGCTCAATAAATGTTAGCTAT
The DNA here is from genome assembly GCA_028646535.1 of Procyon lotor. Taxonomy (NCBI): domain Eukaryota; kingdom Metazoa; phylum Chordata; class Mammalia; order Carnivora; family Procyonidae; genus Procyon; species Procyon lotor. The sequence continues at coordinate 160,991,129 of CM053604.1, read as the reverse complement.
CATTATTCTTATAATGAATTTGATATTCATGTTGACACATTCTTACTGAAATGTCTAGAAAACGAGTCCCTAGAAGCAGCGCTGCTAGGTCACATTGTTTCAAATTTGGGTTTTTATTAGGTTGCTAGCAATTAGCGGTGGAAAGGCATCAAGCCCAATCTGGTGCAGAAGGATATCATAGTAATGAGGAAGTATTTACTAATAATCAGTCCTTCAGAAAGTGCAGTTGACTGCCTACCTGTGAGAGGGAAAAGTTGTTTTTTGGGGGGGAGGGGGGAATCCCTTTTAAAATGCAAGTGAGTTTTTCCTTTCAACATGGAGGCTGAGAATCATTATACAAATGAATCCTTCCTACTACCACTTGATTCACTAACAGAAATGCCTCTTGAGTTAGCTTCCATATTTTGCGATTGCTTTGCTGTCCAAGCGCGCTATGCAGTCGGCGTGTTCATTCTGTTCATCCTCCTCATTGAAACCATGCAGGAAACGAGCCCTGATGGTTGCAAGTTCCAAATGTGCAGGTAGAGACTGTACATTTGCTGTGGAGAAATGTGTGATTGTTTCAGACCGTGAATTTCTAAATGTAAGTCATTGGTCTGTTTTCTTTTTTACATGCATTCACTGAAGATGAAGCATCAAATAGATGCTTTGTTGATGACGGCGGAAAATTCTTCTCTCCTTTCACCCTCCAAAAAAGGCTCTCTTACTAGTATGAAAGATATTCTCACCTTTGCCTTTTGTTACTTTTTGTGACTTTTGCTTTTACCAAGTAGTTTCTAGAAGATCTATTGGATGTTTTGTGTCTCTGTATTTTACCAGCCTTTTCTTTTCTATGTCTGTACAATTTACCATTCTTTAATTATATTCCCACCCATTGACTAAAATCTCAAAGAAGCAGACATAAATAAAAATGGAAGAAAGGCACAGACCATTCACAGGCAATGGTTCTTCCTGGCATATGATGTTCAAATGCCTGGAGTAAGATATGAACGACCCGGGGCACCTGGGTGGCTCAGTGGGTTAAAGCCTCTGCCTTCAGCTCAGGTCATGATCTCAGGGTCCTGGGATCGAGCCCCGCATCGGGCTCTCTGCTCAGCTGGGAGCCTGCTTCCCCCTCTCCCTCTGCCTGCCTCTCTGCCCACTTGTGATCTCTCTCCTCTCTGTCAAATAAATAAAATCTTTAAAAAAAAAGATATGAACGACCCACCTTTTGTACCACAAAGCGGTGGGTATTCTGGATGCTAAAAATAATTGTCACTATTTTTTGTGTATGTTATTGACCTTTGCAGGCGAAAGCAGAGATATTTTGCAAAAAGATAGAAATACAACTGTAAGCAGCTAAGTCTGAATTTCTTCTTCGACTCGGTCTAAAGAGAATTTTTGACTCCTGGGAGGACTTGATAATGTCAAGTGGCAGGTTGACACTGGCCAGATATTTCCTCGATAGTTTCCGAGGCAATTGTCCATAACCTGTGTCTTTCTTGCCACTTAATAATGCTTTTTGGGAGGTACTTTTAATTACTATTTTCAGCTGGAGACTGCTGTGAGACTTATGTATGGCGGGAGGTATAATTTTGCTGTTTGTTGTCACGAGTAGATGTTCACACTATGATGCTAATTGAGTGAGCCTCATCAGAAAGGAAGGCAGAGACCATCATAATAATTCTGTAGATCAAATCCGTAACTTTAATAAGGTTAGAACTCTTTCCAACTCGCCTATAGGTCTTAGAAATAAAACCAAGAGAAAGTTTGCTGAAATATACACTAAGAATTAAACGTGTGGAATAGCCTTCTCTTATTGCCGCAATATATATATCTTTTTTAAGACTGATGTAAAGTTTAATTGTAAGCTACTTGCTCTTCTAGTTATAGATACTGTTTCCTTAAAATTTTGTTACATATGTCTTTATTACATTCGTGATTTGGGGATTTTACATTTGATTTGACTTCTCTTGAGCCCACGTCAAAATACCAGAGTTCATAAAGAAAGGGGATGAAAGTGGGATGGACGCAAGTCTCAGCTGTGTGGTTCATCGTATTATAAAAATCCTTCAAACTTCTCTTTCAAAATGCTATGCGAGTTCTTTATCAGCAAGCCTTCCCCCTCTAACCAGGCATCAGTCCTGAGTTCTTTTCTGGGTACTCAAAGTGTTATCTTGATCCCTTGATTTTTTTTTTTTTTCTTATTTCCTGTGCAGAGAATACGTATTTAAAGCAAAGTGAAAGGTTCAGAAACTTTCAAGTATTTTCAATTTTATATATATATTTTCAATTAGAGGTACGTTTTTAGTTTCTTTTTCTTTTCTTTTTTTTTTTCTTCTTAAACTTTAAAGGATCTGCCTTGTGCTTAGAACGCGGCTTGTTTTGTGTTTCCCAGCTCTCGCGTGTGTGTGCTGGCGTGTGTGTATTTTATCCCAGCTAGTTATAACCTGATAACCTGATTTCATACTGTGCTTTAACACAACAATACAGCCATCAAACTAAACCAACACAGTAAGCGGTCACATTAACCATCATTGTGCTTGATCACTCGGGAGAGATTAAATTTATTCATTTTTACTATAGATAATCAAATATTAAAACATGTTAAAGTAAAGAGAGGTAGAACTATTGAGCTGTGACGTGCTCATTGCCAAAACAATGTCCTATATGTGATGTGTGACGCTCTTGGCAAGATGTTTGGAGGAAATTTCATCAGGTCTTTCTGCTTCTCATTTGCATTTGGTTTATCTAAAGTGAAATCCATTCAATTTTATTGAACTGTAATTCTAGTAATTTACAATATTTACATGCTGCGGTTAGATTGAAATCAGTCCTTAATTCAAATTCAATCTAAATTTACTGCATAGTAATTAGGGCTTTGTAACTGACACTGGGGGCCTATTGATTTAATGAAAAACTTAACCTTACAGTAAGTGTTTAATTAGTTGCTGCAGTAGATTCTGTTCTGTCCTAAATTGTGGACTTTAGAGAATCAGGTACTAATTTAAATTACACAACTATATAAAGATCAGAACTAATTTTTTTTTTTAACATGTAGCCTAACAGATGAATTAATTTCTTCCTCTGAAAAGGATAGTGGAAAGAGGCGGTAATGAAAGTAATTTCCTACCCTGCCTAATTTTATGTGAGGCTGGGCTAGCTATCCTGGAAATGATTACCTAGCTCTGTTAAATATTGATATAAAGAGTTATGAAAATTAAAAGTCAATGAGATTCCTTACAGGATTATTTTGTAAATGGAAAACTGAAACAATATACATATCTACTTAGAAAGAAAGACTCTTAGTAGAGAAAGAAAAATAAAAGATTACCCAAAATAAAACCAAAGGTGTTTTTCTTCAGATAATGTTAATCGGCAGCCCCAAGTGTCATTTTTAGCAATCATATTAATTTTCTAGATGAGAATTTAAAACATTTAAATTGACTATAGTGATTTTTAAACAGTAGTCACTGATGGACTCTGTTTAAATAAACCTAAATCAAAATAAACTATTTTAATTGCAGGCAATATTTTTTCCTAATTTAAGAATTATAATATTGTGTCAAAATGAGGAAACTTTTAAACTGAATTTTAACTTGTCTATAACCTGTCAGATCTATAACTCATTTCTCTTAGTATACATTTGTGTTCTCGAAGCTAGAAATAGTAATGTTTCTATATAAAACTAAGAGATTAATGCCAAAGGAAAGAAGATTCCTGCTGGCACATTATTCATTACTTGTCTAATTTATATTAGATGTACTAAAGGTACAGTGAAAGGAGACTTTTTTTTTTAACCACTATCTCTTTTACTTTCCATTTCTTGTGAAAAACAGAATGATTTGGTGGTAAAAAAGCAAAATATATATATTTTAAAATGAATACTTTAAGTTCTTGAATATATATTTTCAAATATTTCAAATATTCAAGTAACTATTAAAAGCATTCTAAGTGGACAACATGGGCAACACCACTAATATATAAATTTGGAATCGATTAATAGTGATAAAGTTAATTCATTAAAGCTATGTTGATGCCTAATATCATAGTGATTGAATCAAGCATTTCAATATTAATCAATACTGAATTGGTTCTAAAACATGTAAGCTCTAACTGCAAGGTCGGTAATATGAAATAAAATCTAGCTTGTGCCTCAGAATGATCGGAACACCTGTTTCAAATGAACCAATTCCTACTAAAATTAAAAATGTTTAATCCAAAGATATCTCGTTTTAAACACTTCCCTTTTAACATAAGTTTCGAGCGAAGGATTTTACTATAAAATGTAGAACTCCTAATATGAATAGAGAAATTAGAACGGCCCTCAAAAACTTGGGAGGGGAAAAAAAAATCCTGTAATACGTGTTTGAGTTTGTCTCAGACTTCGTTTTGTGAAAACACTTTGCAAATACATCTTTCTTTTCTTGGCAAATCACCAGATTCAGACCTCATTCTCCCGACACACCTCAGCGTGAAGGCAATACACACCAGGTACAGAAGGTTGAAAACTATGCATTCTCCCCCTTTGAATGCTCTCCCTGATGAATGGCACGCACAGAAGCCATATTGCCCATCTCTCAGAGTGGCCTTCGGCGCCAACACAGCTGAAATCTGGAGGCTTTCCGCGTTCACATTGTCAGCTTAAATACCCAGTAAGGACTCAAACTGGGAATAAGACAAAGTACCGTTGCATGTTGATCCACTTCACTGGCCCCACCAATTAGCTGTGAAGAATATGGCTCATTTAGAAGTGTATATGATAATACTGAAGCATAACTGAAAATTAGGTATATAAAAAAGGAGGTCATTAGCTTGCACTTGTCTTATCTCCAGCTAAATGAATCGCAGATAAAATCAAATAGGAGAAGTTAAGTCTCCTTAAGCTTTTGAGCCCTTTCTTGTGTACTTACATTAGATGGATCTCTATAAAGAAAGTTTATAGCATTGCTATTTACAACACCACAGTTAATGTTGTGTTACAGTTTTCATTACCAACCTCTATTTCCAGGGGTGCATAGCTTTAACATAAAAATTTGTTCTAGGTTAAAAAGAAAAGCAGTGTGGTAGATTACATCTGGAAAATAAACCGACAGACAGTATCCATGGAATTTTCCAAGTATTAGAATTCCAAGATAATTCACAATTACATTGGCACCTAGTATATCTTAATGAATTGTTACAGATTAAAGGGATAATCTTCTAATGGAAAATAAAATGCAATTTATCTGAAATATATACCGTTGAGTATTTTTGTTTGTGAGAAAAAAATTGGGAAACATGACTCATTATTGGTGGGGTTTAGCAAAAGAAAGAAAATAATGAAGTTTGCAATTATTTAAAATCATAATTATGAGTTACCTGCAGTTTTATGGATTATGCACTTATCATAACAAACATTATGAGCACTATAAAGATGTATCAAGTATTGTCTTTATTCTAAAAAAAAAATGGATTGTCAATTAGAAAATCTAAAATATTTTCAACCAGAAGCTAGATGGCATCATAGCAGACTTGTGACAGAATTCCAACAGACACGCTTGGTTGGATAGGTTGGTAGATTAGTGGGGGTTGTTTTTTTGTTTGTTTGACTATTTTTCAGTTCCTAACACTGGCACTGTTTTGAGCAAGCCTGACAACCACGACCTGAAACATCTCTCTATATCTGACCTCCCCACAATCTAGAATCCCTCAGGTGAAGGCACAGGGTCCAGATCAAATCTCTCAACATCTGTCTGACCCAGCTAGTGCCCATTATATCCAAACACCTATATGTCTGTCCCTGAAGGATGCTAAAAGAAAAGAAATGCAGTATCCAGTCTTTGATAAACACCTCTCTGATGACAGGATCTGCTTCTCAGAAACAACATAGCCATGAATAGACACCCCACTCCGGTAGCGTGGCTGTTCGAACTCTAGAGGTGAATGATGCATCTTGAAAGTCATGAGACTGTCAGGCTCCAGTCAAACACATAATTGAATTGCCTATTGGGCTGAGCTACTTGAGGATGATCAGAGACTGTCTCAGGTAGAGTATCTGAAGGGAAGGCTGTGGAACAAACCGGGCTTTGCAATCAGTCAGTCAGTGGGATTTTGGGCTTTGCCATTAAGCCTCTGCTTGACTTCTCAGAGCTCTGTTTCCTCTAAATGGGAAACATGATATTCACCTTGTATGGTAATGGTGAAGACTGAATGAGATTCTATATGCATACTCTATATTGAGTGATGATGATGATGATTATCATACTCAACCATCAGTACAATTGGTGAGTGTCTGGCAGCAAACCTTTATGTTTCCCTTGGGTCGATGCCAAGCTTCCCTATCTCTGACCTCCATGAATTCTCATCTGTGTGTGATTTTTAAGATTACTAAGCAGCCAAATCAAGTACAAGCCATGGGATGAATATCACCTCTTTCTCTCCAAGGGTTTCATTTTTTGATTCAGTAAGCAGCAGTATTAGAAATTTGATTTTGAATTGGAAAAAGAATGTAGGAAGTGTTTATCAACTTTACCATGCTTTAGACATTTATCCAAAATTTTTTTAAATTGTGTTGACATTTTGCCATCTAAGTGACTACTTTAAAATAACTACAGTCTTTGGCCATCTTGGATATATAGTCAGTTAAACTGGATTTGATACAAATTTACCAATAAGTTGGCCAAATGGCCTGGCCTGACCATTGTCTCATTAACTTATATGGTCATTATATTACATATCTATATATTACATATTACATACATACATACAAATTGCATACATATACTTATATTACATATCTATATAATTACAATCTATACGATTGTTATATATATGTATGTAACAACAAATGTAAACATAATACAAGATTTAGTGTTCTTATTTCTCAGGCTGAATGCACACAGTAGGTAGTAATTGAGTCACTAAGTCACACTGAATGGTAAATGTGTCATTACTTGCCATTCCCCCAAGGTAATGGCATTTGCCTCCTCAGAAACCTGGCTGAACTTCCTCTCCAGCAGTCTGTATGACACAAAGATCACCTACCAGCATCACTTTCTTTCCATAGCTACTTTTATGGAGATCAAGGTCCCCAAGCCTTGCAATAGCTACTTCTGAAGAATGCTCCCAGACCCAGCAGCAAGGAGGGACTCTCCAGCAAATTGTCTAGATGCTGAGAAACCCATTCATTTCATCTGCAGGCTTTGCATGGCAATTCTGAAAATGCCCCGTGTTCCTTCTCAGGGAAGCCCCTGTCTTGAAAACCTCTCTTCTGCTCCATGAACAATATTGGGGTTTAGGACTTTGCTGTCTCTAGAAGAATCACAATCATGCCACCTCCGGTTTCCTCTTTAGACCTCTCCTTGGCAGTGGCTATCAGAAAGCTCAAGAATCAGCCTCTGAAGCACTTCTAAAAAATACAGAAACCAGGATGGGCTTTAAAAATACTATTGTAAGTGTGCCTCTGTGATGTATGATGTGTGTGTATGTTTAAGATAGTAAAATTCAGATAAGGCTGAAACTAAATAGTTTAAACCCTAATCATGTGGGTTCTTTACCTTCAGTAATTTATTTTCAGCTATATTCCATAGTTTAGGAATTTTAACATTTGATCTGGACACTATTTAAGTCATCTGGAAGGCTCACTGTTTATTTTAAAAAGCTATATAAAATATCTAACAGCACTCAGAAGGTGTTTTAAAGAACAAATTTATAAACGAAATTTGTAAATTTCGTGAGACTGTTTTTCTTGCTATCTTAGAACAAGATAGGAGGAAAAACAATCTAATAATATATATGAGTATTTGTGTGTGTATAATTAGAAATTCCAGATGTAGAAAGCTAAAATATATAAAGATTCACCAAATAGCTAATTTTACCTCTTTTTGTCAATTCTGATTTTAAGCATAACAGGAAAGCAAAGTTCATGGAAAATTTGATTTCCAGGTATTCATAGTACACATTTAGTAATTATTGTCCATTTGTAAATTATCCATCAGGACACATTTCTGGTTCAATAATGATACTTGAAATATTTTCAAATCAATTGATCCTAAAATTCTTTATCTTAAGATAGCTATTTATTCTGTATTTTGCCTGCATAGAGTTAAGATTATATTTTATATTTGGATAACCTATTTTTTGTTTGCATTTTGATGAGGGAATATTTTTAATGTGTACCTGGGGATGACTCAGTATCACCAGATGGTATTTTGCCATCCACAGGTGCCACTTTGCCTGTTTTGCAAGTTTGTGACAGCCCATAGGGACATGCTGAGGCATCCATCCGGTCAATAATGTATCTGGGACAACTTTAATATTGTAAACATCTTTATGAGTTTGAACAGCATCCATTTGTCCTACTCCAATAAAATTGGTTCATACGATAAGGCATGGTATTCCATCCAAAAAGAATGCACTGTGCTAATTGCCCTGATCTGGGCAAGAGGATGAAATTAATTATCATCATTCTTACAGAGTTTTCAACTAAGACTAAAGAAACTCTTATTTGTTTTATGTTGATTCTCAGCACGAGTACAGAAAATCATTTCAGTAAGAACACCCTGCCTCTTGGTAAGAAATATAATAACAATGATTGTTATCATTAATAGCTTCTGTCATTATTAGGAGTCATGTTATTTTTAAAAATTAGAATCTATAATGTGATGTGTGCTTCACAGAACTTTTACCCTTTGATGAGCCTCTGGAGTCTTGTGCTATGGAGCAAATAATTTTCCATCTGTCTTCAGATTTTTCAAGTATCACGCTCTCTGATGACTTGAAATTTTCTGGGCTTTTCTTCTCCATTCTTCCAAAAAAATGGAATTTTGCAGTTTATATATAAAACAAACTTGCTATTTAACATATTTTGAAAGTAAAATCATTTTTAGTATCTTATAAATTAGTTTCGATTCGTTTGTAAATTTGTTCTTTAAAACACCTTCTGAGACTGTATGGTTTAGGAATATCATTTATGGTCTTTCTGAAAAAAAATTTGTTTTTGAATTTTATGGTAAATCTGACACTTATTAACTTCATCAAGAAGAAATGGAATGGTAAATGCCCTGTTGAACAGAATAGGTTCTATTAAAATCCAAATTTAAATTTTGCTTGGTTATTGATTTTAGGCTTCTTTTTTATAAAATAGAAATAAAAGTTGAATTCACAATGAAAAAACAAAGACATCATTCATGTTTACATTACAAAGTATCAAAGTATTAAATAATGGAGTACTATAAAGTATATATTGATCATTCAAAATAAAATGGAATTTTATTTTATATATTTTTTTCTCATATATTTCTTCATATCCTTTGTTTGCTTTTCTTACCCCAAGTGTCAGGGAAAAAAAATCCTAAAAACAGATAATGAGAGGTAGGTTATATCTTATACTCCTGGGGATGGAGAGAATATATATATACAAATTATATGTATATGTATCTCATGCTTTGGCAAAATAAGAAACAGGTAGTATTTCCCATTATGTGAGATATGTATTTTAGGAATTCTTTAATAAGTAGATACAGAGATAGTCCTGCCAATTAATCATTTTTGACAGATTTTGAATAGTGCTAAGTAATGATTCTCTTGAAAACTCATTGTTGAAAGTTCACACAGATGAGTGCTATTAAAGTATATTATTCTAGATGTGATTTCGCTTTAAGCCAGAAAAGTGGACATTAATTTGTAGTTTTCTACCTAGGTAATTTATCTACTTATGTAAGTCAATTCATTTAATATATTCTGACAGTTTGGTCTTAATGGAGTAAAAGTGAATACCACTTCCTTAACATATTATATGAATTTTTTAAAAATTGAAAATCAAATGATAATGTTCTTTTTAGCATTTCTTCTAGTGAATGGGGTATTGGGAGCAAAAGTATATAACTGAATAAAACTAAGTAATAGCCTTTCTCCTTCGTGGGGCTAGAGAATCTTTAATGTCGTTGTATTACTCCCCTGTTACTATTACACAAATACAGTCTGGCTTTATGGTGTTTAGACAATTATTAATGATATTCTTTTAGTGTTGAAGTCTGACCTCTAGGTAAATGTGTCTACATGCATATGAGAAGGTCTATCCCACAATTCTTGAAAAAGGCCTCCTTATTTTGAGGATTTTTAAAGATGAGATAAGATTAAGCCTGTACATATTTTTGAGAAAAAGCTAAATACTGCTTCTCTTTTTCCCAAAATACCACATATTTTAGCAAGTCCCAAAAAAACAGTTTGTAGAAATTTAGTTCATTCCTTTTTAACTAACAGAGTCACTGTGAGAAACAAATGAAATAATAAATATACATTGACAGTATAAAAACATAAGCAAAACATATTAATTATTTTAATGATGAAGACTTTATAAGATGGAAGTGAAATTAGAAAGGATGGGGGATCTGTCCTGGCAAGTTGGTTCGTTTGTTTTCTATTAGCATAAATCTTTTTTGTTAAAATGGTAATGAACATCTTTGGCTGTGATAGAAATTATGATTTTTATAGTGAATATTTTCAGTTAGACAATTGGGCATGGATTCTATCATTGCATTACAGATTTTGTATTCCAGCTAAATTATATTGTCAAATATAGCACCCGGCAAATTCTGCTGTGATCATAGGCACATCACTTAATCTTTCTGGGTCTGCTGCTCACATCTGTAATCTGAAAGGGCTAGGTTAAACAATCTTTAGTTCGCCTGAAACTGTATTTTTATGTATATCTATTTAATGTACTTTCCTTAGTCAGTTATAGAGATAAACTCTTTTTAACTCAAGGTCGGGTGAAGGGAGAGATTAAATATATTTACTGCAGTAATCAAAAAGAAATGGGCTGGAGACATCCATTTGACTACTTCCAAGTTCTTCCCCCCCAAAAAGTCAAATAGAACTAAATGTAGGTAGGCATTTAGTGCATAGTGAGAAAGAAACATTTGAAGGCCCAAACTCAGAGCAGTGGAAGTGATTCATAATGAAGAATAGACAGTGGGGAGATTCTGGTCTAAATGTGTAAAAATCATTCTACCTAAATCAGAACTCACACTTCAACAGATCCTAGATGAGTTCTACAAATGTAAGCATGCCAGACAATTAAGGTAATGGAAAGAAGATGGTGTTACTGGTGTCTTGGCCTGTGGAACTTTGGAGTCTCTGGAGAGGAAGAGTGGTTTAAAATTGTAAAGATAGGTTATATTTTATATATTTTGATCTGTTCCACCCCTAAAACTTTGATATTCATCCAAATGCCAATGCTCCAAAATTTTTATATTTGTTCCAGATTTTCCTATAGATCTCAGTATCTCTAATAGACAAAAACAATAGTGACAACAATATTGAATACTTTTATAGGGCTTCTAATGTGCTGCAAATTACTCGAGCGACCTCACATATGCCAACCAATTTAATCCTGATAGCAACCCTTTGAGGTGGATACTATCATTTTTCCCATTTAATAAATGAAGACACTGAGACCCAGAGCAAGTAAGTCACTTGCCCAAGGTTACATAGGTCATAGGAATCAAGATTTGAAGCAGTCTGGTTCCAGACTCTTTGCTACTTATGGCAGTGCTCTATTTTCTCTCAGCTGTTCATAGATCACTTAATTGCCATAAACACCTACTAAGAGTTCAACACTAAAAATCCAAACCTATCAAAGTCTATTTCTCCTTTTCTTATTGTCCTGGCGATCATGTTCTATTCAGTGGTCTTGTATGTAAACATAGCTTCTGTTTTCCTTATCCTCACATCTAATCAGATAGTGAGGAGTTTCCCTTGGAAATAAATTCCTTTATCTGTCTCATCCTCTTTTCTATTGCCTCTCCATTAAAGGCTTTGTAATTCCTCTCCTGAGTAGTAAAATTCATCTAGTTTATCACCAGATAGCCACTCAATTCCTTCCAATCTACTTTCTATACACGTGCTTAGAGTCAACTTCATAAAATACACATATGCTCAGGTCATTTCCCCAATTAAACTTCCTCAGTGGTTCCCCTTAATCTTCAAAATAGTGTGGACAATGCATGAGAAGCTCCTGCTTGTCATTCCAAGGACCATCTTTCCAAATTACCCCCTAATCCCCATGTCCTTCTTCTTCCTCAACCTCACACACCCTCTCATTTTAACCAGTTATCTTTGTTTTGTTCTTGGGTGCTGAACTCAAATGCCATCCCTCTTCATCCATTTAAAATGACTTATTGAGAGGGTATTAAGTTTTAGAAACTGAGCTAAATATTAAGAATCCAGGGATACTCAACATGAAGAAATGTCTTTTTTTTTCCCCTGAGTTTATGCTTTAGTTAATTATGAAGATAAGTATTTAGAGAGTAAGTGCTCCAAGGTAGAAGAACCATGTTCTTTAAGCATGAATTTAGGAGGAGAAATTAAAGGCTTCCTGAAGTAAGGAATAATAGAAATTAGTCATGGAGTTGAGAATCTGACCTTGTGGCATCAAAGCCAATGCCTACAATGTTCTGGAGGCCTTTTGTGGCTCAGAGGAAAGATGAGTGCAAAAGTGAAAACTGTCTAGAATAAATTTCCTTGCACTCCCTTCTTCTGTGCTCTGATGAGATCCCAAAGCATCCATCCCTTGTTTCCCTCCACCTTGACAAAAGATCACAACATGGAGTAAATGCTTATCATCCCACTAAACCTAAAGCTCTAGGATAGGTCCTTTATGAACATTCGGTATGCACTGCAGAGATACACGGATTGATTTTTAAAGATAGTGGGATCTCAGCAATGTTGTATGATAATGAGGTTTTGTGTGCAAAGTTGGTGTCGAATAAAAATAAAACCACAGATTTAAGGAGATTGAGGGGGTGTGATTGATTCGGTGTGTCCCCGGGTACAATAACAAGAATAAGAAAATTACCACATAACCCTACCATAACGAGAAAAATTACCATGAGAGAGAAGCAGAGTGGTCGAGAGAATGTTTCCTTTACTATAAATATCTATCCCACAAGAAATAGAGAACCAACAACAAGTTAGAAAATGTCTAGCAATATCCAGCTACTGTGGAAGGATAGAAGGATAGGAAAAGACAAAGAAATCCATGAAACATTGTTCATCCAGTTTACTTGAGGGGCTTACTGTTCATTTTTGGAGACACAATATCCCCCAAATAAATCCAGGGTGGCTATCAGCAAAATATCAGCAAGCTGCCAGAGCAAATGACCAGAAAATGACAAACTGTGGATGTGAAGTCCCAGTCATTAATGAGCAGGCATTGAATATATTTTGTGATCACTTAGAGCTGTCACAAAAATGAACACCGGGCCTCAGAGAAATCTGAGCAGGCTCAAGGTAAAAAATAATAAGCAGAAGCACCTAAACTTGGGGAGCAGAAAAAGAGACTGACGTTGGCAAGTATGGTATCTGTTTATTTGGTAGCCAGAATTACGTCTTTGACTCTGTGCTATCTGAACGCTATTCAATATTCACCCTTCACTTCCATGTTGACGGCGCTTGTCTGCTTATAATTAAAATCGCTCACTCTCCATCCACGTATTACTTTATCCTGAACATTTTGTTCTCGACATGTGTATCTATTTAAGTGTGCTTCTTTAGAGATCAGTTACCCAGAGGCCACCCGTCATTAAGGATTTAGTATATATTTTACGATAGAACTATTTTGCTGCTCTTTAGTTATAGACTCTTTCTTGCCATAAAAATAAAATTTCAATATGTAACTTTTCAATGTATGATTTTCAAGGTTCCTTTTAAAAAAAGGTCATAGTTTATCTGAATTCAGGACATTCGTTAGCACCGATTTACATTGGAGTGTGTTTGAAAGGGGATGTTATATGCACACGCCAAATGAATTCATTAAGGCCAGTGTGATTACAGTGAATGCCACATGAATTAATAATAATGGGACCTCTAAGTGTTACCATTACTTTCACAGTGTGTTACTGTTCTTAGGCTTATGAGCCCTGAGGATAAATGACACATATTACCCTCATATGTTAATTGTATCTTGATAATCAAAGGTTGTCCTAGCAATCTTGTGGGCAGTAAAAATTCCTAGCCCCCTATATATGGAGAAATTACTATTATTTACAAGTTTCACTGAAGAGTGATTCAGTATTTTAGATTCCAATTATAAATGGTATTCATGTTAGGCCTCCCACACATTCACTGAAATGTTACAGCCTTTAGACTTGTTTTCCAGGGCCAGTATTTACAGTGAAGAACTTAAATTGCTGAGGACTTTTTCTGGGAGTTTGTATTTTCATTTGCTTGAGAATAGATTTCTCATTAGAGATATACATATGCACCTTTATGCCCATTTAAGCTCATTCTAATAGACGTGTTCATGCAGGGGCTTACACATGGACAAACACACTCATTGTGGCTTGATCTTGGAATAATTTTATCTTTGACAGTATCTCCCTCATCAGCAGAATTATAATCATATACTTTTTAAAAATGAGCTTTAAAACATACAAGCCATATAGAAGGTGTACAACACCCCTCTTCCCTCCCATCCCTAACCCAGCTTTTTTCTCTCTCTCTCTCTTTCTTTCTTTCTTTCTTTCTTTCTTTCTTTCTTTCTTTCTTTCTTTCTTTCTTTCTTTCTTTCTTTCTTTCTTTCTTTTCCTTCCTTCCTTCCTTCCTTCCTTCCTTCCTTCCTTCCTTCCTTCCTTCTTTCTTTCTTTCTTTCTTTCTTTCTTTCTTTCTATTCTAGTGACAATTGTTTGAAATTGCAGGTGGTTAAGTTTTGGGAAGGATGAAGAAGAAAGGGTTGAAATTAAAGAAAACCCATTTGTTGGCACTATAGCAAGGAGTAATGGATTTAATCCCTAGATAAAGTCATCGTGAGGTCCAGACTTTCAAATATGGAGGAAGAGAAAAATAAGGAAGGGTCTATGAGAAAAAAAAAAGGAAACTAGAGTATCCTTATTCTTTTGTTTTGAAACATCAGTATCTAATGTCTTTTATAATTTAATAAATAGAAGACTTATTTGCTTTTATAGTTCAATAAATAGAAGACTGACTTAAATGATTGAACATAGTAAATCTGCAGGCTCCTTTTCCACTTCTTGCTTTTTACTCATTACTCTTCCATATTTCTTATTGCTAACTAAGAGTAAGGCCAGTAAATATTACCTCTATTTCAGTGGTAGGTAGTCTTCTAAAGAGAAACTGGATGATCTGGAAAACCATCATTTATAATTTTTTTCCTAATGGAAAACATTCTGATTTTCAAAGAGTCACCTCACAAGCATCCTTGTGCAATGCAACAATTAAGAAATGGATATTCTTCCACCTGTTGAAATTAAAGTCACTGCCTTAAATGTCATTAGTAGTATGCATCTCAAGTTTCTAGGTGATAAGAAGCTGTAACAAATAAATAATTTTAATGATGGCAGCATCTAGATTCAAAAATATCTGCATCAGCTTGAACAATAGGTATATACTTTATTAACAATAGATACTGTCCTAAACCTATATTCACCCCACCCCAAAAAATATTTAAGCAAATCTCAGGGAAGAGTCAACAATGCTTGGCAGAAATATTCATGAAAATTACACTTTAGTTGATGATAAATTAAGTAGTGGTCAACTGTACGATAAGACTAAAAATATTAATACTTTTGGACCATATTAATAGAAGTATGGTATCAAAATCAAGGAGCTGATAATCCATCTCATACCCTAGTTTGGCAGGTCAAATATGAAGGACTATACTCAGTTCTAAACAACCTATCTCAGGAAGGCATTGCCATACTTGCTCCTTCCAGACGAGAGGTGCGATATGCCTAAGAGGGTTATGAAAGATGCCACGGGAGAAGTTGCTGTAGAAAACTGAGATGATAAAATTCAGTGGGAAAATTACAGCGATTATCAAGTACTTGAAAGACAAACATAAGGGGAAAAAATTTAGTTTGTGGTGGTCCAAAGATCAGAACCTCACCTAATAGGATACAGATACAGATTTTTGGCTCACTATAAGAAAAAAAACTATTAGAGCTGAAAATAGAGTTGCCTATTATGTGAATAGATGCATTCATTACCCGGTAAGAGTCAAGTTGATGTTTAAACACCCCCTTGGCAGGGGAGGGAAACAAAGAGCATTACATAGTAGAGTAAGGCATTCATTACCTAGGATGACAAGGTAATGACTTTTTTATTTTTTTATTTTTTACTGTGATCCACAGTAAGAAAGACATTTTACATTATGAGTACTTACACATATAAGTACATATAACTTAAAATGTTTACAAAAAGAATACCTTTATTACCCAGAATTCATTCATATATTCTCTCTAGTCTTATTGGGTGAATTTTAATTTTTTAATACTATTACATTTTGTTAGATTGGTTTCACATCCCAATAATGGATCATGACCCCAAACTTGAAAAACACTGAACTGGATGACCACTTCCAACTCCAAGGGTCTATCATTCTGGTAGGTATTATGGAGAGGGCTCCATATGAGAGGGCTCGATGCCCCCTATGTAACTGACAGTTATAGGCAAGTAGATATCATTACCATGAATTTCCTGGAACTTCTCTCATGATTTGTTTCAATTTAAAATTGGAAATGCAATAATGAATATACCTGGACCACTTTGTTACTCGTGCATAGCCTATTTTGATTTTATGATTATGCCAGCAATGAAGTCTAGCACTTAAAGGAAAAGAATACTACAAAGTTCTTACTTAATTCTTGATAATTCTGTGTAGCTATTCTATCACTAACAAAGAAAGTGGGGTCAGTGAGAAGGCATGGCTGGTGACAGTAAGGGGAGCAGGTGAATGATGATTAGTGACTATAAGCAACTTATATCCAGAATGAGGGATGACAAATTGGAGTGTAAGACTTGAAAATCTACCTGTGACTTAGCCTAGCTACCAACAAGTGTTTGTGAGTATGTGATTCAGTGACAACAATCCCACAAGGACAATCTCAGACAATCAGGAGGAGGCTTGGTGAAGCAACAGGACTTGTCCAAAGCCATGTAATCAAAACTTGGTTTAATTGCTGTAGCATTAAGAACATTATAAAAAAAGAGTAGAGGCTTGGATATGTCCTTTATGGGCCTCACGGCCCCCCTCACCCCACCCCACCCTTGGGATATAGAATAAGTAACTTTTCAGGTAGGAGATTTCTCCAGAGAGGAGGAAAAAGAGCTAGATAGCTGATGCCGTCTAGAAAGTTAGAATCATCTAAAGACATCTTTCCAAGCACTTTCTATATTTGGTATTCATGATTTTGAATTATATTTCTTTAAAGAGATCATTTTCACTGAAACATTTGGAGAAACAAAATCTACACCTTGTAGGAAAAAAAAAATTATGCAGATGCAGATAGCTCTTAAAACATACACCCTCCCAAGTCACTGTGTAGCCATGGTTGAAGAGACTGCAAATCTGGACAGGTTGGTCTCTGTGTATAATCGATCAAATGTTCATACACCCGAGATGTTTATACCCTATAAATTTCAGTTGCTTCCATTTTGTAAATCAAATGTTTATTATATATTACTGAGAAATACAGGTAGAAAGGAAACATAAAACCGTCATCGTCTCTGCTTTACTTAGTATAATCAAATTTGCTCTCACAGATAGCATATTTAGGTATTTATACCCTCTGTTTGTCCCCATACGTATTTATTTTTACATATAACAGTAGACAGCTACTCTGCTCAGAAATGCATTTTTTATTCTTTCAGGAAACATTAGAGCTGAATTGCTCTGGGTACCTTCCAGAGACTGCTGGTTTGTTCTATTAAGCTCATGCAACCCTGGCAGGGCCTGACCTTCTTTAGTCACCAGGAGATAGATTTATTCTCAGAGACAAACCTAAACTTGAAGGCCTGGCCTGACAGTTTGGACACAGGGAATCCCTGCCCCACCTTTCAGTACCCCCTTATCTCTCGTTGGCACTTTTCACCTGGGGGTTTCACGGCTAATGACCTGTCCACCTGCCCACACCTGGCTCCTGGCCTACCTCATAGAGTCACCAGCTGCCCTCTCTGGGCCAATCAAAGAAAAGAAATTACTATAGCAGAGAATGACTTAGGGACTTGGCTGCAAGTGGTGACTTAAAGATTTGGCACCATGCTTGGCCCTTGCTGGTGGTGGCAGGTGGTAAGAGAAGGCAGCTGTTTCAGACCTCCCTCAGGGATGGCTTTGGGGCCCAGAGGCAGTGAAGAAATGGGAGATGTCCCAACACTGTGAAAGTAGATTTTCTTGCTCAGGCTCCAAGCCCAAAAACTTTCCTTCAGAGACAGGATAGGAATTAATTATTCCATCTAGGCATGGGACCACTCATGATCATAAGCATTTCAAACATTTCCCCAAATATCTGTGAGTTCAAAGGGAAAAACAGCAATTTAATTCATTGATCAGAAAAGCCAGTCAACTCAATCTGAAAATGAACTGAGCCTGTGATCATGAGCTCAATTCTTGCAAGTTGTTGCTAGGGGGTCTGAAGACATGGGTGCCTACAGCTTCAGCTACGGGGCACGTGGGACATAAGGAAGAAGAGAAAGAAAGCAAGATGAACTCCAGGCCCATCTTCAGGCCTAGCCAATGCCTGATAATTTCAAGCATCTAGATTAACAGGTCTATTCCTGGTTCAGATCTACAACACCTACTGGAATCCAAGGGGGACATATCAGCCGGGATCTCGGAGTATCCTTGTTTCTTAGCATTAATATTCCAGGGGGACTCAGTCTGATGCAAAACCTCATCTGGCAAGTGAAGCACAAGGGATTTTTAGGGAATTAAGCTATTCTGTACGATATTGGAATGGCGGATGCATAGTGGACATTTGTCAACAGATATTGGATGCATAACACCAAGAATGAGACTATGACTCCAGTTGATAATAATGTGTCAATTTTGGTTCATTGAGTCTAACAGGTATACCACAATGGTGCAGGATGTTGATGAAGGTAAGGCTATATGGGTGTTGGAAGGGGTAAGGGGGAAACCTTTCCTACTTTCTGCTCAGATCAGCTGTGGATCTAAAACTAGTCCAGGGGCACCTGTGTGGCTCAGTCAGTTAAGCCTCCAACTGTTGATGGCGGCTCAGGTCATGATCTCAGGCTCGTGGGATCGAGCCCCGCAAAGGGCTCTGTGCTCAGCAGGGCATCTCTTTGAGATGCTCCCTCTCCCTCTCTCCCCATTCTCTCTCTAAAATAAATAAATCTTAAAAAAAATTGATCTAAAAGTAAAGTATAATACTATTAACAATTATCATTTATAATTATAAAAGGCAAATGCTGTAAGATTTCACTCACATATAGAATTTAAGAAACAAAGCAAACCAACAAAGTAAAAAGAGAGACAAAAAACAGACTCTTTAACTATTGAGAACAAACTGATGGTTACCAGAAGGGAGGTAGTGGGGGAATAGGGAAGGGAGGTGAAGGGGATTAAGAATATACTGTGGTGAGCACTGAGTAATGTTTAGAATAAGGAAGAGTAGAGCTATATTGTACCTGTGAAACTAATATAACACTGTTGGTTAATTATACTGGGATTGAAAGAAATAATATTAACACAAAAATATAAATATAAATAATATAAAATTATCTTACTCTTTCCCTTCTAACCTAACTCCCTGGGACCAGGCCCCTTCTAACAGAGTAAGAGACTAATGCAGAAGAAAAAGGGACACTCTGCTGGTTTGAATCACTTCTCCGAGAAAAGAGGGAAAAGGAACCCCTGCTCCTCACCTCCTCTTCCCCTTTCTCCCTCCCTCTCCTCCACTTCTACCATGTCTTCACCATCTTACTCTCACTACATGGCCCCCCCTTCTCAAGACCCAGAATTCGGGACAATTCTGGTAGCAGCACCGATGGGTGCAATCCCATGGACTCAATGCACTTTGGGGCAATAGCCTAAGAACCGAGCCATTCTTATAAGGTGGTTATGTGGGAAATACATTTTAAGTTCCAAACAACCCACTCTGAAGCGAGGGGACAGCCTGTAGTGCTCTGTGTATCTTTAATTTCTTTTTATTGAAATACAGTTGGCAGACATTATTAATTTCAGGTGATTCAACAGTGTTATGCTATGCTCACCATGATCAATGTAGTTACCATCTGTCACCATACAATGTTATTAAGATATGGAGTTTATTCCCTGTATAAGGGTTACTTTTCATTCTTGTGACTTATTTTGTAACTGCAAGTTTGTACCTCTTAATTTCCTTCACCTATTTCACCCATCTTCCCAACCCCTTCCCCTCTGGCAAATTTATCAGTTTGTTCTCTGTATTTAAAATTCTGTTTCTGTTTTTTGGTTTCCTAGTGGTTTTGTTGGTTGGTTGGTTGGTTGGTTTTTAGATTCCACATATGAGTGAAATCATATGGTATTTGTCTTTCTTTGACTTATTTCACTTAGCATAGTACCCTCTAGGTCCATCCACATTAACACAAATGACAAAAATCTCATTTTTGGTGGCTGAGTAATATTGGTGGCGCACGCACACACACACACACACACACACACACACACACACACACACACACCATATTTTCTTTATCCATTTATTAATGGGTACATGGATTACTTTCATTACTTGTCTATTGCAAATAATGCTGTAATAAACATAGAGGTGCATATATCTTTTCAAATTAGTGTTTTTGTTTTCTTTGGGTGAGTGCTCAGTAGTGGAGTTGCTGGATCCTATAGTGTTTCTATTTTTAAGTTTTTGAGGAACCTGCATGGTGTTTTCCACAGTTGCTGCACCAATCTACATTCCCACCAACAGTGAACAAAGATTCCTTCTTCTCCACGTCCTCACCAACAGTTACTATTTCTTGTTTTTTTGATACTAGCCATTCTGACAACTGTAAGGTGATATCACATTGTGGTTTGGTTTGCCTTTCCCTGATGATGAGTGATGTTGAGCATCTTTTCATGTGTCTGCCATCTGTATGTCTTCTTTGGAAAAATGTCTAGTTAGGTCCTCTGCCTGTTTTAGTTAGATTTGTGTGTGTGCGTTGAGTTGTTCAAGTTTACTTTAATATTTTGGATATTAACTCTATTAGATATTATTTGGAAATATTGTGTCCTATTCATTAGGTTGTTTTTGTTTAGTCGATGCTTTTCTTTGTTGTGCAAAAGCTTCTTACTTTGGTGTAGTCCCAGTAGTTTATTATTGCTTTTGTATCCCTTGCCTGAGCAGACACCTAGAAAAATGTTACTAAAATTGGTCTCCAAGACATTATAGTGTACCTATGTTTTCCTTAAACAGTTTTATTGTTTTAAGGTCTCAAATTTAGGTCTTAATCCATTTTGAGATTTTTTTTTAATATAGTATAAAAAAAAGTGGCCCAGTTTCATTTTTTGCACATAGCTTTCCACGTTTCCCAGCACCATTTATTGAACTGACCGCCTTTTTGCATCATATAGTCTTGACTCCTTTGTTATGGATCACTTAAACTTAGAAGCATGGGTTTATTTCTGGGTTGTTTGTCTCCTTATAGTTTTGTATTATGTTACAAAATCTGGGATTGTGATACCTCCAGTTCTGTTCTTCTTTCACAAGACTGCTTTGGCTCCTTGGAATCTTCTGTGGTTCCATACAAATTTAGGATTATTTGTTCTAGTTCTGTGAAAATAGTATTGGTATTTTGATAGATATGAAGTATCTATCATATACATATATGATAGATATATGATAAATATCTATCATATATTCAATAGTTTTGAATCTGTAGGTTGCTTTAAGTAGTATGGACATGAGCAACAAACTGAGGGTTTTGGAGGGGAGGGGGGTGGGGGTTGGGCGAGCCTGGTGGTGGGTATTGAGGAGGGCACGTACTGCATGGAGCACTGGGTGTAGTGCAAAACAATAAATCTTGTAACACTGAAAAAAATAAATAAAATTTAAAAAAAATTAAAAAAAGTAGTATGGACATTTTAACAATATTAATTCTCCTAATCCATGAACATGGAATGTCTTTCCACTTGTCATCTTCAATTTCTTTCATCAGTATTTTATAGTTTTCAGGGTACAGATCTTTCACCTCCTTGATTAAGTTTATTCCTAGGTATTGTATTCTTTTTGGTACAATTGTAAATGAGATTGATTTATTCATTTCTTTCTTCTACTTTGTTATTATAGAAATGCGGCAAATTTCTGTATGTTAATTTTGTATCCTGTAACTTTAATGAATTAATTTATCAGTACTAGTTGTTTTTTGGTGGATTCCATAGGGTTTTTTGTTATATCATAGCTTCTGCAAAGAGTAACTTTTTTACTTCTTCCTTTTATTTATTTTTCTTGTCTGATTGCTGTGTTAGGCCTTCCAGTGGTATGTTGAATAAAAGTGTCAAGAGTAGACATTCTTCTTGGTTCTTATTTCAGAGGAAAAACTCTCAGCCCTTCACCATTCAATCATTGGATATGATTTTAGCTGTGAGTTTTTTAATCTATGGCCTTTATTATGTTGAAGTATGCTTCCTCTAAAACCACTTTATTGAGAATTTTTATGAATGGCTGTTACATTTTGTCAAATGTTTTTCCTTCATCTGTTCAATGATTGTATGGCTTTTATGCTTTATTTTGTTAATGTGATATATCATGTGATTGATTTGGAGATTTTGAACCATCCTGGCATCCCTGGAATAAATCCCACTTGATCCTGGTGAATGACTCTTTTAATGCATTGTTGAATTTAGTTTGCTAATATTTTGTTGTGTATTTTGCCTTTATGTTCACCAGGGATATTGGCCTATAATTCTCTCTTTTATTGTACTTCCTTTGTCTGGTTTTGGTATCAGTGTAATGCTGATCTCATAGAATTCAGAAGCTTTCCTCCCTCTTATATTGTTTAGAATAGTTTAAGGAGAATATGTATTAAATCTCCATTCAATGTCTGGTAGAATTTACCTTTGAATCCACATGGTCCCAAACTTTTGCTCAGGAATCCTTTGATTAGTGATCCAATTTTGTTACTAGGTATCAGTCTTTTCAGGTTTTCTCTTTCTTCTTGATTCAGTTTTAGAAGATTATATTTTTCTAGGAATTTATCCATTTCTTCTAGATTGTCCCAATTTTTTGGCATATAATTTTTCAGAGTAGTCTCTTACAATCCTTTGTATTTCTATGATGTTGATTGTTACTTCTCTTTCATTTGTGTTTTGAGTACTCCCTCTTTTTTTTCTTGATGAGTTTGACTAAAGGCAAATCATTTTTGTTTATCAATTCAGAGAATCAGCTTTCAGTTTCACTAATCTTGTCTTTCCTTCCTTCCTTCCTTCCTTCCTTCCTTCCTTCCTTCCTTCCTTCCTTCCTTCCTTCCTTCCTTCCTTTCTTTTTCTTTTCTTTCCTTCTTCCTTTCTCTCTCTCTCTCGCTCTTTCTTTTTCTTTCTTTCTTTCTCTCTACCTCACTTATTTCCCCTCTGAACTTTATTTTTCCTTCCCTCTACTAATTTGGGGTTTTGTTTGCTTTTCTTTTTCTAGTTCTTTTAGTTGAAAGTTTAGATTGTTTATTTGAAATTTCTTTGTATTTCTTGAAATAGGCCTGTATTGCTACAAACTTCTTAGAATTGCTTTTATTGTATCCCAAAGATTTTGGACCATTGTCTTTTCATTTTCATTTGTCTCCATGTATATATATATATTTTTTAATTTCTTCCTTGATTTTGCTGTTGACCATTGGTTGTTTAGTAGCATGTTTTTTTAGCCTCCATGTATTTGTGTGTGTGTGTGTATGTGTGTGGTTTTTTTCCCATGTTGTTGTTGTTTCCCATGTGATTGATTTCTAGTTTCATACTGTTGTGGTTCTAAAACATACTTAATAAAGGGGTGCCTGACTGGCTCAGTCAGAGGAGCATGTGACTCTTGATTTCAGGGTTGTGAGTTCAAGGCCCATTTTGGGTATAGAGATTACTAAAAAATAAACTTTAAAAAAAGATGCTTGGGTCACCTGGGTGGCTCAGTCAGTTAAGTGTCTTCCTTTGGTTCAGATCATGATCCCAGAGTCCTGGCATCGATCCCCACATTGGGCTCCCTGCTTAGTGGAGAGCTTGCTTCTCTCTCTCCTGCTGCTCTCCCTGCCATTCTCTCTCTCTCTGTGTCAAATAAATAAATAAATTTTTTAATAAAAAATACTCAATATGATTTCAATCTGTAAATTTATTTAGACTTTTTTATGGCTTTACATGTGACATATATGGAAAATGTTTCATGTTCTCTTGAAAAGTAATGCATATTCCTTCTGCTGTTCTGGATGGAATGTTCTGTCTGGATGATCTATCCATTGATATAAGTGGAACAGTACAGTCCCCTACTGTTAGTGTATACTGTCAACTTTTCCTTTGTTAATACTTGCTTTATATAATTAGGTGCTCCTGTGTTGGGCACATAGGTGTTTACAGTTGTTATTACCTCTTGTTGGATTACTCCCTTTATTAATAGGTAATGCCTTTCTTTGTTTCTTGGTATAATCCTTGTTTTAAAGTCTGTTTCGTCTGATACAAGTCTTGCTACAATGGCTTTTTTGTTGTTGTTGTTGCTGCCATTTGCACAGAATATGTTTTCCCATCCCTTCTTTTTAGTCTGTATGTTTCTTTAGATTTGAGGTGAAAATCTTATAGGCAACATATAGGTGGGTATTCTTTGTTATTGTTGTTATTGTTGTTGTTATCTATTTATTTACCTTACATCTTTTGATTGGAGCATTTTTTTTTTCCTTAGAGAGGGGAAGGCTTGGGGAGTGGTGGAGAGAAAAAATCTTAAGCAGGATCCATGCCCAGCACAGAGCCTGACATGGGGCTCGGTCTCACAACCCTGAGGTCATGACCTGAGCTGAGATCAAGAGACCTACACTTAATGGATTGAGCCACGGAGGCATCCCTTGATTAGTGCATTTAGACCATTTACATTTAAAGTAGCTATTGATAGGTTTGTACTCACTACTATTTTGTTAACTTTATTTTTATTTTTTGATTGTTTTTGTAGTTCTTCTCTGTTCCTTTTTCCTCTTGCCTTTTCCCTGTGATTGATGACATGGAAATGCTTGCATTCATTTCTCTTTATTTTTTCTGTACCTTTTATAGGTTTTGGTTCATAGATAACATCTTAAATATGTGGGGATCTAAATTAAGTTGAAGATCACTTAAATTTCAGCACATTTCAGCACATTCTAAAAGAACCTTATTTTTAATCCAACTTTTCATGTTTTACATGTATGTTGTCATAATTATGTCTTTTTATTTTGTGAGTTCCCTTAATTAATTTCTTAGGTATAATTGATTTTACTTCTTTTGTCTTTTAACCTTCATACCAATTTTATAAATGATTCCTCTACTGTCTTTATTTGCTTTACTTGTGAAGTTCTTTTCTTTTCATGATTTTCTTGCATCTGGTTATGGCCTTTTCCATTTAAAGAAAGTCCCTTTAACATTACTTGTAAGGTTAGTTTAGTCATGATATACTCCCTTAACTTTTGTTTGTCTGGGAAACTCTTTTATCTCTCCTTAAATTCTGAATAACTTTGCCAGGTAGAGTATTCTTTGTGTAGTTTTTTGTTGTTGTGTTGATTTTTGTTTGTTTGTTTTTCTTTTTCTTTCAACATTTTGAATGTATTATGCTACTTTTCTCAGCCTGCAATTTTTCTGCTGGAAAATCAGCTCTTAGCCTTATGGAGTTTCCCTTGTATGTGACTAGTTGCTTCTCTCTTACTGCTTTTAAGAATCTTTTTGTCTTTAATCGCTGATATTTTAATTACTATGTGTCTTGGTGTGGACCTCCCTGCATTCATCTTGTTTGGGGCTGTCTGTGTTTCTTGTTTCCTTCCCTAGCTTAGAGAAGTTTTCAGCTAATTCTTTAAAGAAGTTTTTGACTCCTTTCTCTCTCTCTCTTCTCATTTTTCCACTTCTATAATATGAATGTTAGCATACTTGATGTTGTTCTAGAGATTCCTTAAAATATCCTCACTTTTTTAAATTATTGTTTTCTGTTCAGCATGGGTGATTTCTAATTCCCTGTCTTCTACAATGCTGATCCATTTTTTCTGTATCCTCTAATCTTCCATTGATTCCCTCTAGTGTATTTTTCATTTCGGTTATTTTATTCTTCATCTGTGATTGGTACTTTTTGATATTCTCTATCTCTTTGTTGAAGTTCTTACTGAATCCATCCACTTTTCTCTCCAGTCTGGTAAGCATCTTGGTGACCATTGTTTTCAGTTCTTTATCAGGTTGGCTCCGTCTCATTTAGCTCTTTTTCTGAGTTGTTTGGTTCTTTTTTCCTTGTTCTTTCATTTGGAGCATATTCCTCTGTCTCCTCATTTTGTTTGACTTTCTGTGTTTGTTTCTAGTAATTAGGCACATCAGCTACTTTTCATGAACTTGAAGGAATGGCCTTGTGGACAGATGTCCCTTGTGTAGATGGTGTGTGCCTGGCAGCTTTGGCTGGCTGAGTGGAGCTATAGTGAACTTGGCTGGAGGATCCCAAGGTACTTTGTGTTGGGGACACCCTACTGGAGCCAAAGCAGAAACTGGGCATGGGAAGTCCTGGGGTGTTCTGTGCATGGCAGGACTTCTGGAGCCAAATAGGCACTGGCCAGGAGGTTTGTGGGTGCTCTACACGAGGAAGGGCTGTGGCAGGATAGCTGGAACTGAAGTGGGTATGGGTTAGTCCCTGGGTACTCAGAACAAGGAGTGCCTTGCTAAGTTGCCTAGAGATGAAGAGTATATAAACCTGGGGTGTTCTTGGGTGTTTTGTAATGGGCCCTGTCCAGGGTATCCTGCTGGGTGCCATGTGGGGACTGCCTTGATGGGAAAGCTGGTGAGGTGTGAGTGGGGGATCTGCCTTTGAGGCATGTCTGGAGGTGGTGTGGGTTAGATCCCAAAGCTCACTGAACCAGCAAGTCGATTGAGACACCCAGACTGTTCCTGTCTGTGCTATCAGGGTGGAGGGAGAATATAGACGGTGTCACATACCAGCCCCTTTGCCTTCAGAGAGTGCTCTGTGGCTCCCTCCCCATTTGATAGACACTTTATGTGCATGACATAGGACAGGTTCCTTTAAATTCCAGTTGCTCTTTTAAACTGTGGTTTGTTTTTGTTTCTGTTTTTACCGTGGTCCAGGGCAGATGAATCTGTTCTTCATCCCTTAGTACTACTCCAGCCTACCGCAATTTACAGTTCCCACTGTAACACTGTCTCTGTCTCTTCTACTGTTCATGTGATCTTCCCACCTTTGCTGTTCAGCAGCTGTATAGTCTGCCCTCAGTTCCTCTTTAAGAGAAATGGATCTCTATGTAGGTAAATACTCAATGTGTCCATGGAGGAATTGAGTTCAGGGTCTACCCATGTCGCCATCTTGGACCCTCCTCTAAAGTTGTGTATATTTTGAACTGCTGTCTCCTATAGTTAAGAAGTCAAGATAATTCCCCAAGTATACTAAAGTATTGAACAGTTGTATATTTTGCTAAATCATATTAATCTCTAATAACATCATAAATTTGTTTACTTAGCCCTGCCAGCCTGAGTGATGACATGCAATTGATCTTTGTCTGACAGAGCCTGAAACACTGGCTCAAGACAACACAAGGATACGACTGCAGAAAAAGCATTTGGGGTTAAACATGCCAGGTGTGGGCCAGGCAGATGGCATAGCAGCGGTGCCTTGTGTTGTCATGCACATAATCTGATTCTCTGAAATGACCTCGAGACACCAATTTGCTCTGCTCGATATCAGGTGTGCTG
>CM053604.1:160940252-160958392 GCA_028646535.1 Procyon lotor | reverse complement strand
GGAGAGCGTTTGTCCTGGATCCCACTTGGTGAGCATCATTTGCCTGGTCCGTGCTCCACACTGTCCAGGGCTAGGCGAGTATCAGCTGTGTTCTGGAGCCCTCGGAGACTCCAGCTCCCTGGGCCCCATTTGGCAAGTTCTCTGCACCTTTATTTTCTTACCTAGGAGAGGGGATTCCCAAATGCCTGCCCTCTATGGTGGCCGCTTTGAGGTTTACACATAGTAAGCACTATTTCCATGTAAATATCTGTATGATATTCATGGAATAGTAGTTGCTCTTGTAACTTAATTTGAGTTGGTGAGGTCCGTCTCCTCTGTCTGTGAAGACTATCTCCTAAGCAGAGGTACTGCTTTCTCTTTGATTCTGGGATGAGAAGGGACCAGTGTCTGAAGATGTCTTCAGACATCTTCAGGAGGACCAACCTGGGGACTGTTGCAGGAAGAGGGTGCCAGGGGCTCCAAGGCTGGGGAGGGTCAAACATGCCCGGGGTGGTTTTCAGCAGTGGGAGGCCACCAGCGCTGGAAGAGGAGTTCAAAAGGAAAGGTTACCGTGAGCCGGAGACAGCACTGACTTGAACACCAAGGGCTGCCCAGCTGTGTGCTAAGTACTGATCCATGTGCCTCCAAGAGTCTGCTTTGGGGTACCACGTGTCACAGCTGGTCCAAAACCCTTCAGTGAACTCTCTGTCAGGTTGGGGATGAAGTTCGACATGTTCAGCACAGCTCTGTGACGTCCTTCTTGAAATCTCGTCTCCTGCTTCCCCACCGTCGTGTATGGCTGGCTCACTGCTTGCCCTCAGGAGGGCTGTGCCCGAGCCAAGTCCGTCTCTTCTTCAGACGTGTCTTGCCTTCTGGGTTTCCTCCTCCTTCTGCCGGCCTTCCCCAGAGTATCTCCGTCGTGCCCTTATTCTGTACCATTCTGCTCTGTTTGCCTAATGCCTCTCTTTGAGAAGAATCTACCGTGTTCTCTGAAGGCCTAGGACTGTATCATCTTCTTCTACATTCCTCAGTCATAGCTCAGCGGCTTGCAGGAGCCAGCGAGAGAAACAGAAGGCTTTTTGCTCCTTAATAAAAACGGCACACGGGAGTGAAGATAGGTGTGGAACTGGTAGATCTGCATCACAGAAAGTGTGTATTCATGAACTGTTCGAATTCAGACCTTCCTGCTGTCCGTTGGCTCAGCGTGGTTTCCTCCCTTACATTTGAAATATGAAAGTTCATTTCGTCATAGGAAAAGCTCAGTGCTTGTGAACATCTATATCGGACTTCTTGGCTAACCCACTCACCGCCCAGGCCCCCGTACTTCCACCTCCATTCGAAATCAGGACGTATTTCTGCTGCGGAGTCTGTGGACCAGATTGTCTATTGCACTTAAAAGTGTTTTTATAGGAAACAACCAAACATAAATAATAAATAGAGAAGTACATTTTACTCTCCCATCATGGTATTAATTTGCCCTCCAGTTCCTATGTAATGCATCAGGTGCACAAGTCTAGACTCATTTAGATTAGAAATAGCCCAGAATGTGAATCAGACACATATTTATCATCTTGATTTATTAAGGAACAGCTGTAGAATGATACTAATTAAGTGTCTGTGCTTTCTTTTTGAGACTACAATTGTTTTTGGAACAAGCAGAAATATAAGGAAACAAATAGGCAGGGTTATTTGAATACATTAAGTCTCTGTTGTAAAGACAAGGTTCCCTTACATTTTCCTGAAATTTACATAGTTAAGGAGGATCTTCCCATGGCTCCATAAAAAGTTGCATATATTAGACACTCTGCTAAACCAGAGTGCTTTGTGGCATTATTTATACCATTTGTGCTCTTTAGAATCATTAGATCTTGAGTATCTTCAACTTGCTAAGCTCTGGGCTTGGTTTTCTGGGCTCCCGTTGCCATAATTAGTTTTAATCAAATTGGTACAAATATTCACATGCAAGGGGAAGGAAATCATACTATATGCTTGAAAAATATTGTTGCTCTTCAGACCTTCTGTAGATATTATACGTTCTACCTTTACTAGCTAGAAGCAGAGCAACTGTAACTTTATTTATTTATTTATTTTTTAAGATTAAACAGAAGTCCTCCAATGTTCAGGTCAGTTTCTCCATTAAGACTACCTAGAAAACTCAGCTAAAAGTAAATGTATTTCTTGCATTAGTTATGGCAATAATATATCTGTAAAGTGAGAGAAATAGTTCCAGTAAGTTTACAGTAGGGAAGTCTTAAGTAAGAGGGGAAGAATAGGAAAGCTTTTCATGGAAAACTTCTGGCCTACGGGTGCCTGGGTGGCTCAGTGGGTTAAGGCCTCTGCATCGACTCAGGTCATGATCTCAGAGTCTTGGGATGGAGCCCCGCATCGGGCTCTCTGCTCAGCAGGGAGCCTGCTTCCCCCTCTTTCTCTGCCTGCCTCTCTGCCTACTTGTGATCTCTCTCTCTCTCTCTCTCTCTGTCAGATAAATAAATAAAATCTTAAAAAAAAAAAAAAAGAAAGAAAAGAAAACTTCTGGCCTAATAAAGAAATACAATAAATGGCCCCAAATCCCTGCTTCCACACTATCCACAAAATGATTTTTTTAAAGAGTTTAAATAAAAAAGAAAATTTCCATAATTATAAAATATACAGGCTTTAGTATGTTTTCCCTGCATCTTATCCCATTGCTTGCTTTCTTGTTCCTATAATTGTTCCTAATTGAAGGTCATGCTGCTTAAACATATCACGAGTATAAGAACCCACAAATTAGCCATATGAGGCTGGCCAGCTCTTGGTAAGTAGACTGTTCAGACCACAGCTTTAGATAAGTTTTCTTCAGGAGTAATCCTGTCAACGTACAACAAATAATACGTTCTTCACCTGCAAAATGAACAAAGAAATCACAGTTTGGGAAAATAGTAAACACTATTACTACTTTAAAAACTTGACCCAGATAAGGTTCTTGAAAATGAGGATTCGACTCCAATTTTCAACTCAGACCTCTCCTGTTCATTCCTGTGAGGGTATGGGATTTGTAATTCCATTTTTGAAATTGTAGTAGCCGTAATTTTTTTTTAATTTAAAGCTTTGGTTCACTACCTTATTATGTGCCTACCTTATTAGCGTCATATTAAAAATTCCAGGTTTAGAGAAAAGGTTGTCATATATGCAGAGCATTTGACTTCTCTCTTTAGCTCAGGCTAATCTGTACTTTTGCTATAAGTTTTTTCTTTAGAAAAAAAGAGAAATAAAATTAGTAGCAAATGGTTATATTGTTCCCTTAGGGGGGAGTAAGACAAATTTTCTATCTATACAATAGTTTTACATTAGATTATTTGACTTTGCTGAAATTTGTGAAAAGACAATGTTTTTAACATTGTATAAAGTGTAACACTTCTATTTTTTTTTTATTTTTTAAAGATTTTATTTATTTATGTGACAGAGAGAGACAGACCACAAGTAGGCAGAGAGGCAGGAAGGAGAGGAAAGCAGGCTCCCCACTGAGCAGAGAGCCTGATGCAGGGGCTCAATCCCAGGACCCTGAGATCATGACCTGAGCTGAAGGCAGAGGCTTTGACCCACTGAGCCACCCAGGGACCCCTAAAATATAACAATTCTAGACCAGTCATGGGCCTTGTTGAGATAGCGTGGGAGGTGTGCTGGGGTGAGGTGGGGGCTTCTGTCCAGTTCTGTCCTCTCTAGGTTGTTAGACATGGCTGCCATTGATGGGGAGGAGAGCCTCAGCCATGTCACTGTTTATAGCAAAATCCAGGAAAGCAAAAAAAAACAAAAAACAAAAAACAAAAAACAGTTTTCTGTGCAAACCCTGTACTTCACAGCATCAACTGAAGGTAATGTATACTCAGTCTTCTGACATTTACTAGTGCAAAACCTGGGGCCTGGAAGACACTAAAGAAAGATGAGGAATGAATGTTGAATGGACATTCTAGGCAACACACTGGACATTTCCTGTCTATTACGGCACTACTTTGGTAAGACCTGTCTTGGTTATTCCCATTTTACAGATGAGGTAACTGAGGCCAAGAGAAGTTAAGTGAATTCCCCCATGGACACACACCATAGTTAATAAGTGGTGTAGCCAGGGGTGACATCTAAGCCAGCTGTCCCTTAAAACCGACACTAGTTTAATTACATGACACTTTTATAAGCATAACCACATACAAACATCTTTCTATAATATTCTGTGGGGCTCAGGCAGAAAATTCCAGTTCTCTTTTACGCAAGTGTGTGAGAATTTCTAGCTGAAAGTGAACAGGGAGTTCCCTCTGTTCTCTGTAGCCTGTACTTCTCTACTTCCACAGACCCCATTCTGCTTTTTTTTTTTCTCTCTCTGCTCTAGTCATTCCAAGTGGGTTGGGCTGGGCTAGAACTGTTTTTTTTGTGTGAGAGTTTATAGCACTGACTGCACACCATTGTCTTTCTTATTTGCTCAGTGCCCACCCTTGAAGTGGGAAGTTTCTATCAAGTGTATTTCTAGGGCTCTTCTCCAATATGCTTTGAAAAGGTCTGTCTTTAACAAACCAAGAATGGTCTCTCTAGACTCTGTCTCTTTCCCAGTGTTTGCTGTTTGCTGTCTCTGTGTTCCGCCCCATTATCGGTGAAGTCCCCCCAGAAATAGTGAAATGGAGCTTTTGCAGGCACTATGCAATCATGATTGGAGTTGAAAACAGATATCGCCAATCCACTCTTTAAAGTATGAAAGGCATGAGACTTCTACAAGACTGTGAAATCGCCCTCGCAGTAACCCAGTGTTTGTGCACATCTCCGATTTCCTCTCCCTGTGTTTGCAGATACCATGATAAGAAATTGTCCTAAATCTTGTAAAGAATGCACCATGATTCAGGGAACGGTTTCATAGTTCCTTTTTCCTATTCTTTCTCTGCACCATTGGAACCTCCCTTTCTCCACAACCAAGGCCAATCGTGAGCTGGCAGGTCTTAAAGAGACAAATTCTGAAAACTGATCAGTGCTACAGCCTCTCGAAGAAAATTAATCAGGTCCCAGGGCAAAGACAGAGCAGCCTGGACCCCAGGCAGCCTGAACTTCAGGGTTTCTGCCTTTAGCCTACAGAACACCTATTTGTTCCTGGGTGCTAAGGAGACAACCAACCTTCCTTAGATTGAACAGACCCTCCTCCCACCTGTCTCTCAGTGTGTCCAGTGTTCCCGGGTTTCTTCACACTCCTGAAGCTCTCTTAAGAGCTGATATTTGGAGCTTCCATGTCAGGATAGGGTGAGGATGAAGTGAATGAGGCACTCATCCCAAACACAAAACTTAAGGGGCACCCACGAAAGTCAATAATCGAAATAAATGATATCTTAAAGCAATAATTTAAAAAATCAAAATTTGTACAATAACCCAAGGTATACAAGGTATCGAGATTTTAAATGAACCCGGAATCAACGTTCCTAGTTGTTTCTTTATTGTTCCTAAGGCCCCAATATAGTATTAGTACTACATTGTGCTCCACATCAAGGCAGACCTGGAATTTCATGGGGAACAAGGGTATAGACTGAACAGCCACCCGCTTGGTCGTGAACCCCTAAATAAGAATACTGATGTCTGTGGGCCTCTTCCTGTGGTCCATTTTCTATGTATTATTTCATTTGACACATTGAAGTAGATAGTACCGTTATCTCTATTTCATACGTAAGGAAACTAAGGCCCAGACCCACCGAATAAGAGACAGAAGAAAGATTCAAATCTCTGTGGCTGATCCCGGCCACTCAACCACCAGCCTTGTGTGCACCAACTTGACATTTGTGTCAGCCACCTAAAAATCCTGAGTGTGTCTTCTGCTTTGTACACTCTAATGTATTCAACAGCCAATGAGCTGCAGTTCTATCATTAACAAATGCAACTGGATGAAAACTAGGAAGCTGGACAGAACTAGAAATGATCTTAGAGCCGGTGAGTGAGAGGAAGACAAACTTGATCTTGAACCAGATAATCAGGCCCTTTCAACTCATGACACCTTTTAATTTTATTTTTATTTATTTTTATTTTTTGAGGAATTCATTTTTTGCTCAGTTTTCAGCATCTGGAATCATGTACACAGTGTCTGCGTATGTCTGAATCGTATGTCTTTTCTAAAGTTAAATAAACTATCAGGGAAGGAGATGCTCCCCAGGGTATGTAGACTAGGTACCCGTATGTCGATCTAGAAGGCAGGGGCTCACAGGGATTGTGTTGAGCGTGAAAACAGCATAAAAGTATGTGTCGGCCCCTCAGAGCAAGGCCATGCCTCTGCAAAATGCTTTTATTACCCACTATTACAGAAATGCTGCAGAACTCAGGATATTAACAAAAAAAGCTTTCTTTATGTGCGCATGTCTATTGTAGGGTTTATTCCCCTAGCACATTCCAATTGTCTGACAATTGGTTTGCTCATTTATTTTCCAATAACCAGAATGCTTTTTCCACTTCACAACTATTTCATAATAGTGCTGATGTCTAAACCGCAGGGAAAAACCTGAATGGTTCGCACACGCTATCCCGCGTCCTAAATTTTCTACCACATGGGGCTTTCCAAGTGATAATGGAATAATTTTCTACTTTTATCAAACATGTTTTTACATTTTGATTTTTTTTTTCAGTTAGAACAATATTTTGGTGTGGATTTCAGATGCTACCTAAGGAGCAAGCGTTGGCTATTTTGCCAGTTTTAATTAAGTCCTTTCCAGCACGCTCAGGTGCACTCATTCAAAGCTATCCGTCACATCCAAGCACATCAGGAGGAGGGTTTAACATGTGTTGAGTAGTTATCTGGCTGTATCCGTGTTCATCTGTTCATCAAGAAAAAAGAAACAGTCAATTTAAGGCAACATGGGAGTGGCAATCCTTGTCTTTAAGGCAACTGTCGTATAATTGACCTCCTTTAGCATTTAATTTCTCAAGCCTCTAGGAAGCTTAATTTTGAACATCAAAGAGGTACCTGTGGAAGAAACTGTTCCAGACTGGTGAGTAAACAAATTAGAGTTAACAGGGTCATTAGCTTTTGTGGTAAAAATTTAGACTGGGTCTTCTTCACTAACGGATGCGTAAACTGTCAGCATGGGTTTTCCGTTCTTGTTTTTGTTTTTTAAGCCTTTTAAATTACAATCAGATCTGGAATTTGACAAAATGTTAGAGATTCTTTACTTCATGCATTTTCCTGGTTTAAATTGGGCTGAGTTTTTATAAGTGTTGAAGTGTTTACGAAAATTCCTTCCCAGCCCCATGTAATCCGTGCTGATAAATGTACTCCTGCGTGTCCATGAATTAGAGAGCTCTGCGATTCCAGCTACACAGCGAGAGTCATACTCCACCATCCAGGGTGCCAGCGATGTAACAAAATGCCTGGCTCCTAATTGCCCACAGCACAATATCAACAGGGATCTGTTTAAACACAGTGAGTAATTCATGAAGATACAATGTGTTTGGGGGGAGGGGCTGAATTAATAAAACCGTTTGTTTTGCATTAAACCTCAAGACTGGCGAAGGAAAAAAAATAGTTATGTTTAACATAGAGGAAAAGCAAATATTTGCTAGCTTTGACAGAGGAGACTTACAGCAGCTATTTAGACTGGAAATCTGCAGCTGGGCAAGCCCGTCCAGTGGTAAACCACCTCCTTACTGTGAAAACTTATTGTACCAGCAGGATACGGGAAGAGAGAACAACAATGAAAGTGAAAGCTAAAAGTCAAAGAAAAATAGAGGAAGGCAGAGATTGCAGGGCACTCTGTTTTAAAAATGTGTGTTTGGGAGCGACATAATATAACTTAATTATGAATGAGGATTTTTTCCAACGCACATTTACTCTTTCCCTTCTGAAAACATAACCCATCAAAGCATGGTTGTAGCTTTTCTGATAACTGGCACAAGTCACTTTTACACTAAAATTGGTCTTCTTAATTCCCTTTGGTTCATCTTCTCTTATCTCCATCAAGGAAAAATGTTTTATTTCCCATTACAGCTCACATCAAAACAAAACACATGTATAAACATAAGAATAAAAGTGCCATAATTAATATTCAGAGTTTTTAGAGGGACATGATGATTGTGTTGGGTTTTATACACCACTCAGAGATAATGAGGGTGGGTTTTAGTAATTTCATGCTTATGGGTGATTATGTTAACATCATTTTTATTCAGTGTCAATTGGTTTTGTAGTCGCAGAATGAAGAGAGTTCATTACTTTTAAAGTCAGAGAGAGTTGCTTTTTTTTAAATTTTTGTTCCCATATGGAGAAGGAGCATTGGCCAATGAATTTCTAAGATTGGTACCTCTAGACCATAAAAGTTTAGCACAATAGAGGTTAGTAAGCAAACCTGAGTGAGGGGAATTTAGCAAAGCCTCTAGGACTCGAGCACAGAATGCCTGCATGAACTCACTCAGTACATGGAAGCTTAGAATTGCTCAGTCAAGGGACGCCTGGGTGGCTCAGTGGGTTAAAGCCTCTGCCTTCGGCTTGGGTCATGATCTCAGGGTCCTGGGATCGAGCCCCGCATCAGGCTCTCTGCTCATCAGGGAGCCTGCTTTCCCCTTTCTCTCCGCGCCTGCCTCTCTGCCTACTTGTGATCTCTCTCTGTCAAATAAATAAATAAATCTTTAAAAAAAAAAAAAAAAAGAATTGCTCAATCAGAATTTCTGTCTTCATTCCCAATATATGTAGTGATAAATACCCACCTGGAACTCAGGCCCGTGAGGCTGCCCGCTGACTGACGTTCACTGTAGGTCCGGATCAGCAAGTGAAGCATTAAGCGTTTCTACAATACAGTGCTAAAACCCCAAATCTTCTACTCTTTTCAAGCTTTGCCATCCTTAGGGAAATAAACTCTGAGGCATCATAAGGGCCTTAAATTTACCACTTGTAAACAGCCTTATCGTTTCATGTGGGACTGACACTGACTGCGCCGGCAAAAGCGAGAATATGCTGATGTGCTCTCTTTACTGGATTTAGAGCCTGAAGTTTGGACTATTTCTACCCACACAACCCTGCTGTCACTCCTTCACCTTTGCACCTGTCACAGGGTACCCGGATATAGGAGCGTGCATGTAGAAGGGGATTGTGAGAGAGACTATTCTGGAATAGGATTTAACAAATACCTGTGCATCCATACCCAGCAAAACAAAAACCATCTTTTCTGTAAGAAAACAAAAAAAGAAATTGTTAAGTGGCTGGGTCCAAGAATGCCTCAGAGACTGTCAGGAAATAAAAAAATGAGAGAGATGGAAAAAAATCAATCCCGAGAGAGAAAGGGAAATATTTCTTTCTTTTAAACAGACGGACCTTTCTCTTTCAATACCCACCTAATGAAAATTATTTAATGGATAATGTTGGCGGTTCCAAGTGCTAGTGGAGACGTCCGTCAGTCCATGTTGAACACTCAACAATTTCACGATCCCAGAAGTTTCAAGCATCTGTGTCTTTTACCTGAATTAATCATAGGGCACAAATTAAAAGAAAATCATCAATCATCATTAATTATCTGTTCAACGGACGTCTGTACTTTCTTACACTTTAATCTTCATTAACATGTAGGAAAGAGAAAGCCCCGGAGGGCAGGCCACATGCCTTTGTGTGTATGTTTGTCTCTTCAGAACACTCAACCACGCAGAAAAATTGCTCTCCTCACATTGGGACCCGGATACCGCCAGGGCTTTTCCTCTGAAGGCTTCCGATTAAATCAAAAGGCTCACTCTGAGCCGCCATAGGTCAGAGCAAGATGCAGGTCTTTCTGTCTGAGATCCTGGCGTTCCATCCTTTGAGCACCTTCTCGGGTCCTTGATCGTGCCCTGCAAGGCTCGCTGCTCACCCTGGAGGAGAACGACAGCTTCTTCCTTCCACACACCT
The DNA here is from genome assembly GCA_028646535.1 of Procyon lotor. Taxonomy (NCBI): domain Eukaryota; kingdom Metazoa; phylum Chordata; class Mammalia; order Carnivora; family Procyonidae; genus Procyon; species Procyon lotor. Next base: position 160,948,557 of record CM053604.1, on the reverse strand, counting down.
TTCCTTTCCTTTGTAAGGAACAAAAAGAACTCTTCGAGAATTCCCTTAGCTTCAGGGCGATTGGGTGGCTCAGTGGGGAAAGCCTCTGCCTTCGGCTCAGGTCATGATCTCAGGGTCCTGGGATCGAGCCCCGCGTCGGGCTCTCTGCTCAGCGGGGAGCCTGCTTCCCCCTCTCTCTCTGCCTGCCTCTCTGCCTACTTGTGATCTCTCTCTGTCAAATAAATTAATAAAATCTTTAAAAAAAAAAAGAATTCCATTAGTTTCTTTCAGTCCGTGTTATACAGACACGTGAGTGCTATCTGGTGTGTAAAAATGGCTCGCAGTTCATTTACTTGTAAAGGAAAGGTAACATGCAAAGCGGTTTTGATGAGCCAGGTAACAAAGGCCCGATGTGTAGGCAAAAACCAGTTTGCTTTGTGTTCCTTCCTCCACGGAAGGATCTAGATGTTCTCGGCATGGGCCATTTTAACTCAGTGATAGAAGGTGGGATTGTCTACCTCAGCGTCCGTAAACACGGGAACCACTTAGTTTTACGTTAGGCCCATTGCTGAGCTAGTCTCTCGCTATAAATTGGAAGCCGCCTTTTCCTCCCTCAGTCACTCACTGTGTCCTCGGCAGCCCCCTCCCTTATTCTGTGTCAGTCCTTACCAAGCAAGTATGACATGGCCCTTTGATCCTACATCTGCCAAAGGAACCTAAGGAGCTCATGTGGGAAGAATATATTCCCCCGGCCAGAGGCTCTTTCCAAGAGGAGCCTATCGTTATACTTAAAATATCGGTATTTTATAATTACCGTGATTTCACATCAATAAGAGGGTCTCGCCAAAATCCTAATAGTATTCTTCAGAGCTTGAAGTTATTTTGTGCTTATACACATAGCCCAAGAATGAGATTACTTTTATTATCTGTTCTCAAGCTTTTAAAATGTTCTGACGTGATTAGAGTAATCTTAGGAAAATTATTCAGTTGCACCCTGATTAGTTAAGCTAATCTCCCAGAAAGAGCCTCCAACCTTTTCTCTATAAACATTTTTTTCTTTTAAAAATGGTAATTAGAAAAACTGTTGCAACGAATCTCTTATTAGTGATGGAAACATGAACTCAGTATGTCTTGTTGCACCGAAGTGATATTAGAAAAGCAGCCGATGGGGAGAATTAGATCAATTCAGTGTCTATTCCTCTGTGAGTCGGTAGAGGTCTCAGACTGCATCACCGGGGTGGTTTCCTGAGCTCTTTTCCAGGGGCAAGGTGAAGACCCACGTAAACGTGGGAGAGAGTAAAAGGACCAGAGATAAGAACCCATCTCTGATTCGGTTGTAAATGTTGTCTTACTGACAGTCACGCCATCTGCACCCTCAGAAAACGGGATTGTGCATTCTCTGTGCCTTCTCCTTCAGTTAATTCTAGAACTTGTTTAACCCATTCCCAAATGCCTTTGACCTGCCACGTCTACGGCAAATTGGTAAACTAGCATGGAAATGTATTTCCTTAAAGCAAGCTCTAACTGAGAGGAGAGTATGATGTTCTTCTCCCAAGGATCAGATACCTTCACAGAGGTCCCCTCTGCACCACAAAGTAGTTTTTACCTTCAAAAGTATCAGCATCCTTTGGTGTACTGAGAGCAAAGCTACACAGAATCACGTCCTACAGGATTCAAACAGTAGCATACAAGAGCTCAATCATCTCTGAAGAGCTTTCATTTGACAAAGAGGGAAAAGGAAACAGGTCTTTGTTGGTTTCTCTTTTTTTGAGAAACAAAAGGCCATTCAATTCTCTTTTCCTTTTCCTCTTCATATTACACTCCTAGAATTCAACGTGGTTTGCTGCTGCTGCAGAAGACAAAGGTGGCCAGCTCCTTTGTCATCCACAAAATGCTCACCTTAAAATCATGCAAATTTGTCTTTAGAAAGATCCACCTGTGAAAATGTGGGTGAACAGTGCATACAGTCATTTCCAAGGTCTTGTTGGTTTTGGGAGCGTGGATTTTTTTTTTTTTTTCACATCTGCTTTACAATATAAATCCAGATGGGACGGTGACTCATCGGTTTATCACAGGACAAGTAGAAATCACGTCAAATAAATTAGTGGCTCCTTTCCCTACTGGATTTGTGAGGGCAAAGTTCCATTCCGGGAAAACCTCTTTCGCAGACATGTACGCTGCTGGAATTGAGAGGCAAAGTTGACAAAGGAGCAAAGCTAAACTCAGTGTTCTTTCCTCCTTTTTGGGATGAAGCATAGGTCTGCAGTCAGCTGTATGTAGTATATGACCTGATTTAACTACGAGTGAAAAGGCTATTTGATTAATCAGTTCCTAGCAGGTTTTATGCATTAAATTTACTTTTACAAAATCCAAAAGTTATCCTTCTCCATACCTCTCAGTTTGACTGATTAATTATCTATGGTTCCCCAGCACATACCATGATCACAGTAATGTTCTTTGGAGATATAATCATCAAAGAGCATCCCTTGGTTAGTGTGGTACATGAGAAGGGCTTAAATAATGAAACAGAACAGGGCCATTAATTCGTTCTGTTTTGTTTTCAGTGCTTGGAGGTCGGTTTACTAGGTAGGGGGTACGGAGTAGATGGGAAGTGGGGGGGGGCTGGCAAATGGGGTTTGTGTATCAGAATTTTGCACTTTGCCTCTCAGCGAGTCCTTCTCTTTGGGCCATGAGCCCTTGGAGCTCTGGCAAGCCTTAAGGGCTTAAAAGTTTTTATTTTGGCTTGCCAAGCTTTGGGTATTCCTGAGGCACAGAACTCTCATTTGGAGCTAAATATGTGCTTATTCAACATCAGATGATTAGAAGAAAGTGCTTGGCTGTGATTTACATGGTTTACATTTTAACCCATTGTTTACTGCAAATTTTAAGCAGGTTTTTTTTTTTAATTTAAAAAGTTGGTGTGCTATTGCTAACTAAGGATAAGAACAGAAGGGAAAAGCAAAGCTTTTAAGACCTGTATGCCCTTTCTGTTGATGGGTTTGAAGTGCTGTTAGCTGAGTTCACTTGGCACCTCTACTGTGCATCGTTCTTGCCAAATACTTGTGTTATATAACATTTACGGCAATGAAGTCTGACAGTTTGGTTCTTTGTAGTACCCTTTTTCCTATTTACATGTTTCTCTCTGTGTTTTCATTTTTCCAGAACACGAATGTTTCCATTGTATAGATATTTTAGAACAACATGATGGTTGACCAGTTTATTGAATACTGATCTTTTCTCAAACGCAGTAGTCAAGGGCTGTGGCCTGGCAGGTGTTTTTACCTCGGACTAATGGGAGCAGCTGGGTTAGTGCCCTCGGGCAGAACTGAACCGAGTGCAGGGCCACTCCTCACATCTCCCTGTGGGTAATTAAGTGGTGTAGTGCTTCAGCCTGCTAAGGAAGCATCTGCCCTACTCCTGGGTTGATTTTTTTTTTTTTCCCTGATGCAGAAGAGAACGGCAGGATAGATCTTAACCAAATGCAAGTACAGGACATTTGGGAGAGGCATGGTTTCTGAGATCTCTGCATTTAGCTTTCCTGAATAGTCCTAAATCCAAATATTCAATTGTAGCATTACTCTAACAAGCCCAGTGAATAACAGTTCAGAGAGTAGAACGCTACATTGTTATTTCCCTTTGGCATAATCTTGAATATAAGTGGTTGGTCCATTTCCCTGGCTGAAGGAAACCATTCTTTCCACCTTCTGAAGAAAAAAAAAAAAAGAATGCTATGAAATCTAATCATGTTTGCTTTATAATTTGAAAACAGTTGTAAAGCAGGTAGGGGAGGGGAACAAACCAGTTTAAAAAATTGGTGAGTTGGTCATAAAGACCCCACAGGGTACAAAATGTAAGATCTACCAGAGATATATTTCTGACCCCATCAAATTCGTATCTGACAGGTAAAGCAAAATGTTGGTTTTTGTTTTTTGGGTTTTTTTGTTTATTTGTTGTTTTCAGGTGTAAATTCCACCTCAGTGGACTTACTTGATTTGTAGCTGAAACCACTTGGAAGTTTTACAGTGTGATTCAAAAGTAAAGCTCAGCCAAATAGAAACAGGTTTTGTTGGATTGCCCGTTTATTAAATGGCGGTTCTTATCTATCCCTCTGGAGGACCCCAGGAGTAAGAGGACCCCTTGTTCTTTTGAACTTTGTGCAAATACTTCTTCTCAACAGTGTTTTGAGATTGGGTGGTGGTGCTGGTGGTGGTGGTAGTGGTGTCTACCATTTGTGATTGGGACTTTATAACTCAAGGATTGGTTGAGAGAAACTGAGGAAGTATTGTGGAGCGCTGGTTGTAGTTTATCTAGTTCATTCTCCCTCTGTCTTCTTTGGAGACCCTCATTCATACTTTCTCTGCTTCTCTCTGTATCTCTCTCCTTCTGACTCAGAGCCAATTTGCCTGTCTGCCTCTCTTTCTTAGTAGTAAAAACATATTTGTGTAACTATAATTCGGTTCTGAAATAAGCATTAACATTAAATCCATGGTCAACTGCTGCCTCCCTGGTGATGCTCCTTGCTCAGGATGCTTAGCTCAGGATTCCTGAGCTCACCGTTGCTGCAACTCACTCCTGGACCTCCTGTGACCAGCACTGTTTGCCGAGAGAGCTCAGCTGCCGGGGCCACAGTCACTAGAGGTTCCAATCCATAAGATGTGTCCCTATTTCCATTAAGGTCTGTTTTGTTTGGGAAAAGTTAAATGTGATTTTCCAAGTGAAAAATTTTAGAGGTGCCTGACCAAACTGTTTTTCTAATGGCTTTGTGTAAATATATTCCCTGTTAAGTGTTTTATCTATCTGCAGACAAAATGGGTTAAAAAGTTGAAATATTCGGTAGTAGGTTTATTATTATTATTATTATTATTATTATAAAAATAGAACATTGAATATTTGCAAAACAGCCATATAGTTAGAAATATGTGTGCATTCAGAAGAAAATAATAATAAAAATATTTTTAATTCTCCCACCGAGAAAATTACATTTTACTTTGTGGTGCATTTGCTCGTACTCTTTTTTAAAATGTAATATATGTATATACACTAAGCATTTTAGTCTATAAATTCATTTGTAGATCAGTTTCCTTTTCATTTAACCTTAGATCATAAATACTTCTAAACTAAGTTCTTCAAAAATATTATTATAATGGCTGAACAATATTCCATTGTGTGACTATACCACAATGTACCGAGAAATTATTTTTCAACAAAAGGTTAAAATGGGGGAACTTGTACATGAAGTTTTATATATCTCTCTGATTACTTTTTAAGGAAAGAATGAAATTATTTTATCAAAGGAAAATCTGTTGTTTCTATCAGGTTATTTTCACAAAACATATTTAATATATGCATTTCCTGTGTTGGGCTTTTGCTTTTTTAGGCATATATCCCACCTAATATATTTAAAAACAAACTAATTGTTTTTAACTGTTAAACTATCTAATTTCTACGAAGTAGTCATTATAATAAATGACTTTCAGGACAAGTGTTGGTATATTTTTTTTTCTTCCTAATCCTAAAGAAATAGGATTCTTGTCTTTACTAAAAATAAATATCATAAGTTCTACCTTGATAGCTGGAAAAGCTAACTTGCAGCATCGTGCTCGACTTGAGGTAAAATTCAAAAAATTTAGCGTTAAGATCTATGAACTTCTCATATAAATGTGGCTCTCAAAGTATAGCAAAGTCTAAATTACCGACATTCTTATTATGTAACAACACTAATAATAGCTAATACGCTAAATTCCTACTAACATCAGACACTATTTGAAGTGCTTTCTGTACATTAAATCATTTAACCCTCATGACAGTCCTGTGAGTTAGAGTGACTTATTCACCCCATTTTACAAATAAGGAAAGTGAAGATCAGGCAGCTAAAATAACCCTCCAAAAGATACCCAACAATACACGGAGGGATGGTGTTCATTCCCAGGTCTAGCACAGGGCACCTGCGCCCTTCACCTCCACACAGCTCTGCCCCCTAGTGTGAGTGCGCGTACACACCGCCAGTATCCGTGTGCCCCGGGGGCTGCTCACTCAGAAATGACTTTGAGAGGTCTTCTATTTTATAATACAGGGAAGAGCTTATGACCCCCATACACTCACATACACACATGTGCACATATATGTATAAATACATATGCGTGTATGTATTTGATATAAATGCATGCATATGTTTGACTAGACGAGTAACATAAATATAAAAGAAATATGTAGATATATATACATAAATATATATTATATATAAGTAAATATACAATAGATAAATGCATATATATGTATATAATATGTAAATAAATATATATACATATATTTACTGTTTAAAGAGCTTTTGCTTACATTTTCCTGTCAATAAGGAATGCACAGCAGAGATTACTGAACCCATTTTATGTGGGAGAAAATAGGCTCGGAGAGGTTAAAATAGAGAGTAAAAAATTACTAAATGTCCGTCAGCGAGAGAGGCAGAGTGGGGATTAAAACCAGATCTTCTGTTAGTCTAGTGCTCCCTCTCCTACCTTACACCGGCAGCACCTCTTCTAAAGTGTCCAAAGACATGAGCAGAAACCAAGGGGAAATAAGAAGGGCAAGGAAGAGAGATGTGCCATTACATATGTAGATCTAAAACACTCCAGAAAACAGAAGGTAATGGCGGAGCAGCTCTCTGAAGATGAGAGCGTAATGTTAACAGATAACAGAGAAGGAAAACTGACTCATTTTTGGCTTCCATTCTCCTCAGTGAGACGGATTAACTTCAAACAGAAAACTGAGGGAAGATAGAGTGAGCGATGTAAATACTGAACGCATAAATCCTTTCGCGAAACAAGAGAACCTACAACTGACAGCCTAAGATAAATATAATCACATTTGGTGGGGGGGGGATCATTGTTATTAATCTCAGTATAATATAAACAATTTCTAATGGCGCCAGTCAGATAACTGGGTGCCGCTCTATTGTGTCACCTGGAAATGAAGATGGTGCTAGCTGACCAGATAACGTGAGGCCACAGGCATCACATTTACACTGTGTCACTCCCTGGCCTGTGCAACCTCCCCTGTGGTCAGGGACAAACATTTGCGAGGCAGACACTTGGGCCAGAGTTCAGTTGGCACGGGGCTGTGTACATAGTAGGTGCTTGAAAAATATTTGCTAAACGAAGTAGAATTGGAACCAAGTAGAATTGGAACTCTTTCATGAGGTGGTTCAATCACAGAAGTTCTCTTTCTCTAAAATACCGCCTTCTTACAGAGCCTTAAGAAAAGACCAAAGTCACTCAAAATTTGCCCCAAGACGAAGAAAACGAATAATCCTTACAAATAAGATGCATACAAAAACATTTTGATAGCACAGAGACCTGCTTTTCTCTTAATACTCTGATCTTGGGAAGATAGAATAATAACTGTATACAATTCCATTTTAATTTATACTTCAAATGAAAAAGTACTTTTTTTTTAAAGTAGCATTTTAAGTGTCAGAGAAAAGGCATATTAAACTATTATTTCTTTCTCGGTTATCATAAAAATATGCATTCTGAAATCAAGACAGCTAGATGCTTAGAAAGCCCTACATAGTGGGTAATAAATAAGATGAATGAATAATTGAAATTTTGCATTATGTGGCACCAATAGATTAATTTTTACAAGGGAACTTATTTCCAGTAATGATCTTAGGAAGTGATCTCTCATTAGCAGCTGTCAGCGAATGGAGAAGGTGGCCAGCCTTTACTACATAAAATGAAGCAACAGAGCTGAATTCACGCAGATTTCTCTTAGAAGAAAATTCTATGGGAAACTCATATCCACTCTAACAAGCCAAGCTGATCCTGGGGTATGTCTTGCTGACAGAACATAAAAAGCCTTTCTTTTTTTTTCATTGCTACCAAGCATAGAATTTGTGAATTCAAGCAACTGTTAATGAGTTTTAAGGGGACACTTAATGCATGACATGGAAAATAATGCATCTTCTTTTCCAAATTCTGTAAAAATTTAATGCTCAAAACAGACATAATCATAAAAATAAAACTGATCTTTAATGGATGTTGAGTCAACAACAAAGATATTGCCTATTCAAATGTCAGATTCTTTGGAGGAGTAAATTTGTTGTGTGTGTGCACATATGAGCCTGTGTGTGTGTGTGTGATGTATTTCTAAAAATGTAACTGGGGTAAGAAGTTGTAATTCCTTATAAGGCCTACAAATGCTGTTCCCATTTGTGTTTTGCAAATTAGAAGTAGTTTCTACTACTATTTACTACCTCTCCCTCCCTCCCTCCCCCCCACTTCCTCTCCCTCCTTCCTTCCCCTCCCACTTCCTCTCCCTCCCCCCACATCCT
>CM053604.1:160925209-160940152 GCA_028646535.1 Procyon lotor | reverse complement strand
ATAGAATAAAAGTGGCCTGAATTATAGAGAAAAGAAATGGGAAAATAGATATTTACAGTGATTGTCTGAGAAGAGACAGAATAGGCTGGTGCAAGAAAGGCTTTCAAAGACAAAAGTGCCAGAGGACAGCTCTGTCTTCCTCAATTCTTGTCTTAGCTTTGGCACTAAGACAACCATCTATGTGGCAAGTGTCAAGAGACTCATGCATACATGTCCAAGTCTATTTTTGCTGGTTTTTTTGGCCCCTTGCTCTTTCTATCATGGGTTCTACCTCTTTCAGAAGGGAGCACATTAAAGGTCCCCATGACATTATGTTTTAAATCACGAGTTTACACATAGGTTGTGAACTGTAGCAAATTATTTGAGCACCCACCAGTTCCAGATACTGTTGAAAGCTCTGGGAATACAGCAAACAAGACAGCTGGGATTCTTACTTTATGGGGCTTTCAGTATAATGGGGAAGAAAGACATTAGACAAATAATTACAAATGTTAAGTGCTGTGGAGGCGAAGCCCAGGCTGTTATGGAAATGTAACATGGAGGACACTTCCAGGTGTGCATGAATGAAGGTATGGGGTGGGGGGGGAGTGGGCAGTATACAGAAAGCTTCCCAGGGGTGGTGTCACTGAGGCAGAAACCTGGAGGAAGCAGAGTTGTTAGTGCTGTGCCAATGGTGTTCAGTTCTCAACTCCAAAACCTTGATATAAGAATAGGGACCACCCCTGTGGTTGCACCTAGCCCACTTTGTGTGATTGTTCACTGATGCCTCTAGGAGTTAGCTAGCTGCTTAACAGAATCAGATGGGGAGATGTTGATGGGGAAGAAAAATATTATGGAAAGAAGAGCATTATGTCTTTGAGGTAAAAGAAAAATGTGTCCTAGAAGTAGACAGTGGCTGGAAAAGAAAGCAAGGACCCACTGACTAAATGGTGCATGCAATGTTACGGCTTTATCATTTTGTACTAAAGAACTGGAAAGCCACTGGTATGAAATGCATTGAAAATGTTGCTCAGAATTAAGATTTAATTGCAGGAGGGCAAAACGGGATGTGGAGAGTAGGGTTTAGGCTTTTCTAGTGGTTGTGGTGAGAGCGGACTATGGCCAGAATTATGACCATGGCAAATTCCAGCCATATTAGGAAGTAGAGTGTACTGTACATGGGTGGGGGTGGGGTAAGAAATAGGGGCAAGTCAATAATGACATTGAGATTCCTGGCTTGTACCCTATCCTGAAATAAGGCAAAATGAGGGTCAATTTTTGAGATGTTTTTAAGTGTTGATGGGACAGACAGATGGTTCTGGAGGGAAGAAGAGAGATCTTGGTTAGAGATATAAATTTTGGAATAAAATACCCTACTCGAGTACATTAAAATCAAGACTTTCTGAGTGTACCCCTATTAGCAAAAGTAAGGGGACTGGAAATCAGTGCTATTAAAATACTTCAGAGCTTTCTGAAGCTCACGTAAGTGGAGAGGAAATCCTATATTCTAGTGCTTTTTGTAAAACAGGAATAATTGTGAATGGCTGTATAGTTCTCTTTATTTCTTATTCTATTTTATTTATTTTTTTGCTATGCAGTTTTCCAAGTGCTACATCTTTTAAACCTGTCTCTTATGTTACAATTTATTCAATTTATAGCCTACAGCATGTTTTCACCCCTTCATTTTGTATATAAATATCTGCTTCTTTGATGATTTTCTTAAAATTGTTTTTAGGTCTGATAACCACTTGTTAAAAACTTTAATGTATTTCCAATATGCTCTCCATGACCACTTTACTAATTGAAACTACCAACACCATTGCATGAGCATGTGAGGCAAAGACTTTTAGCCCAGGGTTCTGGTGGAGAGGATTGGTGACCAAGGATTTTGCTAGAGATGATCTCTCCTTTTAAAGTTCCTTCATTCCTGGAGAACTCCATTAGCAGGGCAGGGCCCTGAGAGGAAGAATCAAATATAGAAGAATCAAATATATGGAGGCTGGCACAGACAATTCCTGTGGGTCTCCCTCCCACCCAGTGTTCTTCCTCTCATCTCCCAACTAGCCCCCAAATCCTAGGCACAAGAGAGCCTTCAACTACTGCCAAGCCTACAGTGTATTTCTGAAATACTGTTTGAACAACCTGTTTGCACGTTTACCCCTCTGCCTTTATTTTTTTTAAACTTTTTATTAATTTCCTAGGCATAGACAGACCTTTGCTCAGACCCATTCTTTCTCTTTTTATAAAATAAATTCCAAAATCTTCCTTGTTGGATCCACTGGCACAACCTCCCATCTTGGATTTCCCATTAGCACTGACAACTTTAGCCATTGTTGTTATCACCGATAGGGACAGGAACTGGAACATAACCCCGAGACCTGGAACACAGTGAAACTGACTAGATCGCAGATGGTCTACTGAATGCTCCAGAATCATTCTGAGATTCACACCGAGAATTAGATTAGAGAATCAACTGGTTAACTTTACTTTAGAAACGAGCTTATATACATGTAACACAAGTATGAAAATGATTGCATTCAGGATGTTTGTAGTCATAGGAAATTGGTATAAATCTTACACAAGAGGGCTTGAACTCCTTGTTGGAAGTGGCCAAACGTATTTACCACATAATTGTGAAACCCAACAATGATGATGACATTTTCAAATGAGATTTTTTTTTTTTTTTTTTAGTTCCTTTAGTGGCCATGTGATCTTTATAGCAGATGGTTACTTCCCCTACAGTCCTCTTTCTCTCCCTAATGCCTTCCCCCTTCCATCTTGGTACCCTTACCTTGGCCGTTCCTGAAATGTGTCGTCCTCCTCTTGGCTTGAGCAATGTCTGCTATATCGTTTGAGTTTTACTGTCACTTTCTCGGGGGAGTCTTCCAAAATGCCCAGAGTGGGAAGGAATTTTTTGAGGTATACCCCCTAGAACACCTGGGAGTTCCTTCATCGCATTTGCCACACAGATTAATTTAGACCAGAAACTGTGTAAATACTCACCCCCCCCAACACACTCTCTCTCTCTCTCTCTCTCTCTCTCTCAAGCTTTTACTGTTTTCCTACCTTGCTCAGTTGAATCTGCCCTCCAGTCTGTGAATGATACCATAGGGAGGTTGCCTAATTTTTTAGACGTTTTGGGTACTAAAACTCAGGACAGTCCTTGAAACTTCCAATCCTCGATCTTATTGAAAACTACTCTCTCCATTGGGCTCCAGCTGTCTGCTGAAAATGAGGGCCTTCTGCTGTAGCAGCCACAGCTTGAACTCTCTCCTAGCTGGTGATTTTTGCCTCTCTGACCCACCCTACCCAGCTGCCCATGTCTTTTGATGACCTTACTTCAAGTGCCAGCTCTTTCATGGGATATGTTTTTGGATGTTGTAAGTGTCTGGGGACAGCCTCCTGAAGTCTCAGACTGTGCCAACCCTCAGGCACCTCCTCTCTCAGCTTAGCCGTCAGTCAGTAGTGAACAGTGTTTCACCAACAGACTCTTGTCGTGAGGCTTCCTGATGTACTGGTTGACCTTCTCAGGAGCTGCTGTTGGTGGTGGTCAATATCAACTGAGCTTTGCTGTGTCCATATCAGGGACTCATGTGGTCATGATGCACCATGAAATACTGGCCATGCATCCTGCTCCCTCCCACTGCCCCTCCAATGAGCTTGTCATTGTCTTGACAATGTCTTGTCAATTGCTCCTCCAATGATCTTGTCATTGGAGACAATGACAAGATTGTCTTTGTCTTGCACAAAGGCTTGTTAACATCATGACCAAGCTGTTATCTCTTTCCTAGACTCTTGTAATAACCTCCAACTGGCACCCTTAGCCCTGTAGTCTATCTTTACCAAATAAGCAAGGTGATACTGTGATAATGGAAGATAGATCACCCTAGTACTCAACACCCTTAAATGATTGTTTCCCATCTCATTCCAAGTAGAAGACATTCTTTTTACAAGGCTTACAGTGCCGAGCAATTCAGCCTCACCAATTCAACAGCCAAATCTGTTCCCCCTTGGCTCTTGCCCCACTGGTTTTCTCAGTGCTCCTCAAACACACCAAGCCAGTCCTGTCTCAGGACCCATGCACTTTGTTTTCGCATCTGTCTGGATGTTCTCCTACTGCCTTCATGGCTCAACCCCACTTCCTTAGACTTTGCTCAAACATCACCTTATCCCAAGTCCTCTCCAACAACTCACATTAAATGTCAATCCTCTGATCCTCATAACTCCTTTGTTTTTCTTTATAACAGTTATCACCACTTGACATATTATGTGTTTATTTCCCATCTCTATAAACCAAGTCCACAACAATGCATAAACATATAAAAAAAAGTTAGCTTCGTGCACAAGGTCAGAGACTTTGCTTTGTTCATCTTGGTATTCTCAGCACTTAGAAAAATCTCTAGCAGGTATATGGTAGGTATTTAATATTTAGTTTGAATGAATGAATAAATAAGTCCACAAATTAATAATCAGTAAATCTATTCCCTAAGTAGATATTTGAAGCAGAAAATGGAATGCCTGCCTCCCCTTTATGCACAACTCACACTAATATCCACCTGACGTTAGTGAGAATGACAGCTTACCCCCTTCCACTGGGGAGCACAGCATTCCCCACGGGCAGAGGATCCCCAACCACCTTCTTCTCTGCCCGGTTCTCTACTTACATAGAGTGGGATGAGTCAGTAAAACAGGTTTGGCAGCCTCTCATTAAATCCTGGGGGAGGGAGAAGTCTGACTCTAATTGTTGGCTCCTCCTGGAGCTATTTTTTAAATTAAGGGTATTTGTCCCTATAGTTCTCAACTTCAGATATTTAGCTGTATTTCCAGAATAAAAAAGAAAAAAAAATCCTACTCAACGTCTTTTCACAGATTTATAACTACTTGCACTATGTCCCCTTTAACTTGATTGTATAAAATGTGAACTGAAAAACCGTAGCTGACTTGTTTGTTCCACGTTCCCCTCCATACTTGTTTGCAGGCAAGGAATCCCACGTGCCCAGCAGGGGTCCTAGTATATATTAGATGCTCCATAAATACAGTCTTCTGAGCCTTCCTACTTCACATCAGTTATCTTTCAACTTCCGTCAAGTAGATGCTCCATCTTTGGCCTTGTTTGCTTTGTTTCCGTGTTAAAGTCACCATTGCCTTCTGGGTGGCCCCTGTACTTCTTATTCTCTCATGAGGGGTAATTGGGATGCTTAGCCATTATGAAGGTCAGAAATGATTTACGTATCCTATGCAAGCTTCTCCCTCCCTCCTCATCCTAAATGACAGATTCTGCCAGAGCTCTCTGAGATGACATTACTGCAGTGCCTCCAAGAGAAGAGTGTTCTGGAATTTCATCATGATTGATTTACATTTTCAAAAAGTATATACAGGAGAGTCAGAGATATTGTCACATCAAAGAAAAAAAGGCATTTCATCCTATGGCACCATCAACTGCCATTTGAGTGATAGGCAGTTCTGATAAGAAACTGTTAAATTAGAAATAAATCTTCATCTTTCCATTTGAGGAAGTGGTCAGTTTCTTTATCTCTGCCATGTCATTAGTTCTTTAGACGCTGGGGCCATTGAATAATTTGATTCGTCTAGGACACTCCATAGCATTAGTAGTTAATACATCTTTGAAATAGCTTTCATTATTCTGTACTACTGGTAGGTTCTAGTCACAGAATTATTCAATAAAGGATATCTTTACAGAGTAGGCACATGAATTTTTTTTCCAGTGGATTAAAAAAGGGCAGTGTTTCATGAAAGTACTGAATTAATTTGTGATAAGAAATATGGAAGAGGAAATAGAAAGGGACCCTGGTGAACTCTCCTCTGTGTTACAGATTGCCTTATAAAACCTTAATCAGAACTTCATCAACTTACTAACTCTAGATAGGTCAACTGGTGCTGATAAAGTAAAACTTCCCTTTAACAAGTAAAGAGAATTGTTTTTAAAGGTAATCAAACTTTATATGTTGATATTTGTCTTTCTGAAGCGGGTTCAAAGTCCTTTATAAACCTCATGGTCCTCTAAGAGAGGCAGAGAAAGATGGCCATTTCCCAAAATACTAAGGCACAGCCAGCTTGGGCTTTGGTTAAGAAAGGGATTCTCCAGCAGCATCAGAAATCGCTTTCAAGTTTCCTGACTCCTGGTTCAGTGGTCAAGTCAGATCTTATATTCCATTGTGACTACTGCTTACCCTGGGGATTTGACCAAGTGTTTTCTGAGAAGAACTTCTGCACGAGACATTCGCCACTACATATGCATTATAATTTACACATGTAAAATAAACTAGAAGAGAAGAAATTGCAGAGCATTCAGGTCCTTGTAAAAATGTGAACAAGTCTGTAAATTTCACTAATTGAGGCCCACTGAAGGAAGGGCCAGTCTGAATTCATAAAACTGAATTCTGAGATCTTATGAGTAATTGGGTTAATACTTCAAAGTACACCAAAAGAAAACAATATAGGAGTTGACTGAGTCCCTAAGCGTATTTTATATTACAAGCACTGTATTAGCAACTTTGTCTATGAGATTTAGTAACATCTAACCTCCATGTGATGTAAATGCTATTACCTTCATTTTTAAGTTTAGGAAACAAAGGACCAGAGAAGCTAAGTGATTCCCTTAAGGTCACACAACTAATAAGAGGTGGTAGCTAAGAAAATCTGTCTTCAGCTGCCCCATACACAGCTTTCCTATTTCTGGTAACACAAAAACTGAAGTTAATCAGTGCAGCAAAGACAAAAACTCAATCCTTGTCTACATCAATTTACCAGCACTAGCATATTTATAATTGGATTTTTATACATAAATGCTTAGTGTAAAACTACTTGGATTATCCCTTACAATAGGAATTGGAAATATATTCTTTGTATTTTAAGGGGCTGGAGGCAAGGGAAATTCTGGGATTGATATACCTGGTCAATTTTTTTGTTTCAATCCAGTCTGTGTCATAATTAAAAGAATCAAAATTACAGGGTGTGATATTTTCAATTTAATACTTACTGGATCTTCTAAGAAATGGGCAAAGATACAAAAGGGAAAGAGCACCAATATCATGGAAGATAATATTTGAACTGTTAAAACTGTTCTTTAACTCTGTGTCCACCATGTTTGTTTTAATTACTGGATTAAATTGGGTCTACTCATTCAACAAAACTGGTGCCTGGCTTAGAGCAAGCCTGAGATGAATAAGCTCAAATCCTTCATTCCTCTGTCCAGTCACTTATGTCTTTAATGAAGCATCCATCTAATCAATGCACTGGCAGGCACTTGAATGAATACAAAGATGAATGAGACAAATATTGGAGTTCACTGTAAAAGGGATGGGATGAGGGCAGAGGAGGCAGTGGTTCATAGAGTGAAAGGCAATCACAATGTAGTGTGAAGGAATCTGCAAGATGAACCTGGAGCATCGTATGATTCCAGAAAGTAAAGATACTAAAAGCAAAGCAAAAGTCTATGATGGGGATATATGAAGACCTCCAGGTGCCAACTAAAAGTGTTCCCAGTGGCCAAAGCTGGAACAATTTGAGCAACAAAATAAGCAATATGACAAAGTAATATTGAATAATAGCCCAAAGTATAAAGTACGTATCCATGAGTCTTAGGGATATGAGTAAATGACCAGATAGATAGATTGATTTATAGAGAGATAGAGACAAATCTCCTCTGGAGAAATTCGTAAATACTTTATGTAGCTACTCTCCTTTTAAGGAGGTAAAACACAGTGTCCCACTCCTTAAGTGTGGGCTCTGCAGAGACATTTTCAAAAGAATAAGAATGATTCTACGGTGGGTAACATTAACAAGCCTATGGTAAGCCAGGCAGTCAAGGTTAACATCAACAGTGATAAGTCATGGTAGCGTGTACCCTTGATAGGTTGTGATGAGAATGGCACTTTACCTCTGTGGTCTTCTTTCCCAAGCACATTATCCCAGTCTCCTGAAAAACAACAGGCAAATCCCAGCTGAGGGAGATTCTGCAAAATACCTGACTAGTATTCTTAAAATTGTCAAAGTCATCAACGATAACAAAATTCTGAGAAGCCGTAACAGCCAAAAGAAGCCTAAGGAGACATGATGACTACTTGTAATATGATACCCCAGATAGGATCCTGGAACATAAAAAGGACATAGGGAAAACTGAGAAAGTCTAAATAAAGAATGGACTTAAGTTATAGGAAGGCATCATTATTGGCTCATTATAATGTGGGAAACTGAATATGGGGTATAGAGGAACTCTCTGTACTACTTTTACAATAATTCTGTAATTCTGAAACTGTTCTAAAAGCAAGTTTTATTTTATTTTATTTTTTTAAAGATTTTATTTATTTGACAGAGATCACAAGCAGGCAGAGAGGCAGGCAGGGAGAGGGGGAGGAAGCAGGCTTCCTGCTGAGCAGAGAGCCCGATGCGGGGCCTCGATCCCAGGACCCTGAGATCATGACCTGAGCCAAAGGCAGAGGCTTTAACCCACTGAGCCACCCAGGCGCCCCAAAGCATGTTTATTTTAAAGTTTGTGTTTGATAATGCTTAAGAGAGGAATCCATTTCAAATATATGAATTCAAGGTTCACAATCTAGAGCCATTGGGCAGCTGCTCCTACTTAAAATTCACCGGTCAAAGACAAATAGAATTAGAAACCTGCTCTTGAGTTTATGTTCACCGCTGATTGATTGGGTTCACTCTGAGTCATTCAGCTCTGCTTTGGTGTATGATTTGGTAACCAGAACCCCACTATTAAGAACGATTAATAATAATAATCGGTCTCATTGTGTCCCTCTGCTATAGCACACGAGAGAAGGAACAAAATGTCAGATGGCAAGGATGAACCTCCAGTAGCTGGTCTGTTTCTCTTAGTCTTTTAGCTACTCTCCTTTCAGAAACCCTAACACCTGAGCTGACAAATACGGGGGTGCGTGGCAGAACATTGTTACTAAACATTCAGAACACAAGCTTTTTCCACCATGCGGCATAGTCGCTTTAAGGATTACTTCAGCTGAAGATTATTTTACCTTAAGAAATCATGTTAGTCCTCTAGCTCCAGGAGAGAGTCTAGATCCCCTCGCTACTTCCTGTTGGCTGCAGTTTCAGAATAACTGTTTGCCTGGGTTCACAAATTAGAAGTTTGATACTTAGTACCAGAAGATGGGTCCTCATGGAAAGACACCACCTGTCCCGTCGTTTGTTGAGTATCAGCTGTGTGACAGGTGTTCCTATCATTGCTGAACAAAGGAGACTTATAAGCTCCTGCTTTAAATTTTCGTGTGGAAAGACAGTAATAATGTAAAGCAATAAGATGTTTTGTATTATGGATGCTTTGAAGGAAATAAAAGGGAAAGTAACTTTGAGTAAAGGCCTAAAGAATGGCAAGGAGGCAACCAAACAAAGAACTGGATGAAGAATATCCAGAGGCAAAAACAAGTGCAAAAACCTAAGGGCGCCTGGGTGGCCCAGTCAGTTAAGCATCTGCCTTCAGCTCAGGTCATGATCCCAGGGTCCCGGGATCAAGCCCCTTATCAGGCTCTCTGCTTGGTGCGGAGCCTTCCTCTGGCTCTCTCTCTCTCTCTCTCTCTCTCTCGTGAATAAAAAAATAAAGTCTTTAAAAAAAAGTGCAAAAACCCAGAAATGGGGACTCACTTGATATGGAGAGCTGAGATTCAGGGAGATAATTCTGGTCAGCTTGCAGAAGTAGCATCTAAATCCTACATAGAGGGTCCCTTAGACCATGGTAGACCACTTGAGTTTTACCCCAGAAACAGTATGAAGTCAGGGTAGTAGTAGACCTCATTTATAATTCTGAGGAATATGCTGGCATTCTGTGAAGAAAAGGTTGTAGGGGAAGACAGGACAGCATTAAGAAGCTATTGAAGTTGCTTTGGAAAGAGACAGTGGGTAAGTTAGATTAGGAAAGTGAAAGTGGGGATGGAGAGAAGGGATATATTTAGAACCTACAGGATTGCAGACGGATTAGGTGTGGTAAATGATGGAATAAAGAATAACTCCTAGGTTTTAATTTTACCTGGAAAAATTTAATTAATTGGCTTTGCCTAGATTTAGATGACTGAACCCAATAATAGCAGAAGAACTGATTCGTTTAAGAGCACGTCTAAGGTGTCCAGCCTTTGATCTCCTACTAAAAGTATATTCTCTTTTCATAGTAAGTTTCAAACATCTCTGCATGTTAGAGTCAGGTGAAACCATCTGGGTATGATTTTGTGAATAGCCTTTCATTATTGAAGAACGTCAAGGGTGCTATCATCCCCTGTCTCCATCTACCCATCAAACTGGATCACCCATGGACTCTATGTACTGCCTGGCAACCCTCTACATCCCAGCGGACACTGAAATGCATTCATCCATTTGAGTGATTGTGGGTGCAAGCTTCAAAGACTGTCTACTACCAGATTTGAACAAGGCAACTACAAGATTTGATGTACCAGAGAGTTAGAATCCCCAATATTTCCCTAGAGTTGATCACATAAAATATATGCCCATTTTCTCTTTTCTTTTTCTTTCTGTCTCTTTCTCTTCATGTTTTTCCAGAAATTTCTTCATTAGTATCCACTCAAATTCTAGTCCTCATTTGGCTTGGGACTGGGCACTTAGCTTGAGATTGGGAGTGCAGAGTTTTGGGGATAAGTCTGGGGCTCTCAGAGAGTGCAGAGAAGAGGTAGGAGGGGCCAAAATGGAGGACAGAAAGAAAGGGAAGAGCAAAAGGCTTTAAGATGTGGGTTTAGGCATTGTCTGAGCAGCTTTTCAATCAAGGTACTACCAGAAGATTTGATTTCTCAGCCCAAAGCTCTTTCTGACTTAATGTCTGAAGGATTTCTTTCTGCATGATGACCAGCAGCTCTATCAGTTTGCTTTGGACTGTGCTTTTCTGACTCCAACAGTGCTAATCTACAGCCTGTCTTTGTCCAACGGCCCTCTGCCTCCAGCCACCTGCTGTAGGTCAGGCTTGATCTGAACTTGCCTACCGCTAGATCTTACCAATTCAACAGGTGGGTGAGAATCGATTATAAAACAGGAATTGGCACCCCAATTTTCCCAGTCTGATTCCCAGAGTAACAGAAGACTTTCATAAGCTAGTCTTTAGTGTCTTCTTGTTATACTGGCAGAGTACAAGTGATCATGTCCGCCATCGTGTGATGACTGTAAATATATATGTTCTTTCTTAACCCAAGTATCAATAAAGATGTAAACAACAGAATATATGGAGATATATCCTGAGTATATTAAAATACTTATTGTAATGATAAATTCTGTTTAAATAAAAAAAAAAAACAAAAAAAAACAAATGTGATCTTCCTGAAGTTTCCGTTTTAGGGTAGCATGAAAGAATGCCAGTCTATCCAGTCAACTGAATATTCACACATTCTTTAAAAGTGTGGTGAGAACAGAAATGAAGAAAGGCAGCAGTCAGTGAGGTGACTTAATTTTTTAAAATAGATTGAGCAAATTAGCTCATTATTGCCTTTGGTTCTAATCCTGATACACTGGGATATCTGGTGTCGAAATTGACTGATAGCCAAAATGGCCAAAATAGTGAACCATTTCTTCACCTCCTATTCAATATAAAAAAGATAGATATCTCTATTCTATCATAATAAATTTGTAAATAACGACCTGCCAGAAGCATTTCATATTTTTTTCTTCTAAAAATAAATGAATTTCTGATTCATAGCTGAATAATTAAGTTAAAATGAAAATCTGGCTTTTACTTAATATTTTAGAATATGGTCTTTTGCATTAATATACTTCAAAAGGATTTTTTTCCTTCAGGATTAAAAAAAAAAAAACTAATATGTAACTACGTCTCAATTACCCACATTTGGAAAACTCACATTGACAGTTCTTCTTAGAAATGTTTAATCCCAGTCTAGCTTAGACCTGCCACCCACTTCTGGGCTGCACCCCTCTACTGTCATTTGGCATGTCCTTAAGGAATGCAAACATATTTTAATATTAGTTCTTGCAAAGCATTAGCAGGGAGGTGAACATCCCAGGGAAAATTCACATAGCATATTTGAAAGTCAAATATAAAATGGTTTTGGATTATCAGTACTACCCTGGGTTTCCATTCAGACGTATAATTGAGCCTCACCTATAGTCCTGTGTTCATAAGCTATGTACCGCACATAGTCCATGGGAAAAGAAAGAAAGAAAAAAAAAGATTTCTGAAACACAAATTAAAATAAGGAAGCCCGAAAGTGTGGTGGAAACAGTGGGTCTTCATAAAGAGAGAGCTCGAGCTGACAAATGTTTTTACTTTTTCTTTTTCATGAGAAAATGAAGTTTTAAATGATATGCAGCTAGAAGCAGATGAAATTATAGCTCTCAGACACTTTATAATTCTGAAACAGATATGTGATTGATTGCAAGGTGGCATCGCTGCTGGCAGTTTTTGTCGGCACATTCTGATGATACAGTTTCTTAGGTGAACTTCAAGTACATCAGTGACATGCGCTACGCTTCAGACACGTTGAATGATTTTGAAGCTAATAATTTATGAGAGCTTTTGGGCCAAGTTATTAGATTTGAGTCAGGAGAGATTTATTTTGTTTAATCCTGGATTCCTTGCTGTGTATTCTGTTGATCTCATCTTATTTTGCTGGTAAACAAATATGTAAAACTTTAATGTAGATGTATCCCCTTTCTAACACAGCATCGTCCCCCAAGGAGGTTTCCCATTTGGAACACTCCCACCAGTAAGTGGTTTGGGAGCCCTTGTGTTTCTTGAAAAACAGGACAGATAGAATAAGGCATCTTAAGTTGAGATTTCGTCAAGGGGAAACGGATTGGGAAGAGAAAATTATTTGTCCTTCATTAGGAAATGAAAGGACCATCTACCACAGAATTTATTATATCCCTGGTATTTCTATTTGAAGTTGAGGATAGAAGTAGATTTTAGAAAATGTAATGTTCTTATGAGCCTAAGAACTCCTTTTTTAGGAAATTAGGAGGAGTCTAATTTCCTCCTTTCAAGAGGAAATGCTAAAGTGTTAGGAGACAAGGTCTCAACCCCTTTTCTTAGAAAGAGAGTTCTTTGGGCTGTGTGTTCTTTTTCAGAATCTGCTGAATATTCCGTACCTCAAATTTTATTTAAATTAAGGAAAATTTAAATCATTTTTACATTGCAGCTGGCTTGAAAAGAATTTCAGAGTCTATAAATCTATTTTATGAAATATTTTAAAAATGATAAGTCTATTTTTATTGTATTGTGTGGAAGAAAGAAATATAAGTACGTGTTTCTATGTTATTTTTCACATATCTTTAGGCATTCTTTTGCCTAAAAAGACCCATGGAGAGGCCGCATCATTCTTCAGAAAAAGTGCATGTATGCACAATGCATAAATATGGTGATGGGACCTTCTTCTTCACCTGGTCCTCAGGGTACACATAGGAAGCCTTCACACATGGCCTGTTATTGCCATGGTTTGCCTACCTGATATTTTCTCTCTAGCAACCACCGCGGTTTTGTGCGTCCTTAACACAAGGAGCGCAGGTCTTGCGCTCAGACCATGATGGTATGCGTGTGAATGGCCCCATGAGGCTTCTCCACTCCGAGGGCCCTTACAGGATGTTCACATCTTCTCTCTTCACAAAACCGTTGCAGCTTCCTGTTCCTTCCTCATGCCCTCCGATCCATCCAAATGTACTAAACTGTCTACGCAATGTATACACACAGTAGAGTCCCATGGCAGTCGTGAAAAACTGGCTTCCTTGTGATTCATTTACTATCAAAGGCACTGAGGACTTGAAGATTATTTTTATAAAGAGCTATTCCAGTGAAATGATACCGCAGACATATTTAGATCATTATACACAGAGGTTAGATTCTACACTCTTGCTTTTTTCCCAAGTATCTTCAACCTGCCTTTTAGCAGGTTTTATTTGGGGGCAGGATTGAGGCAGGGATGGGGGAGGATTATGTTGCTCTTGTCACTTCTCATTGCATTTTTCTTAAACATTCTTTGTGGCAGCGATAGTCTTTGAGGCATCCAGACTCAAAATCGTAATCATCCGTCCATCCTCCCTCTCCTTGGCCATCCTTATTGATGCATCAAATGTTGCCAATTCTTTCCTCAAAACCGTGTTTTAAATCACTGTTTGTTTGTTTTTTTTTTTTTATCATCAATAGAATGCCTTAGTTCAAGTCATTAAATCCCATGTGGGAGATTTCCACCCTTCATTTTGGTAGATTGCAGTAACAAATGTAGTTTCAATCACATGTTTCAATCTTGAGCATACTAAGGAGAAGGGATATGTTTGTTTGTTTTGCTCTATTTCACAGACAGCAACACTGGAGAGCAGAAAAGCACAGTCACTAAGGGCAAAATGATCTGGAACGTAATTCTGACCTTATGTTTCTCATCTGTGTACTTTAGCTCAAACTACCAACTCCAGTAACCGAGTTATATTCATCTGTAAAGATGTTGAATCAGTTGTTTGAAACTGTCCTTTGAGTTGTTGTGATCTCGAAATAACAAATTGAAATTAAACACTAATAAAGGGCCAGACACATGGAAATTGCTTAATAAATGGTAATCTTACCATTTGAAAAATTCTTTTTAGAGATATGTCCTGACAGCAGCCCTCTCAAATTACAAATGTATTTATATTGCATACATATATGTAATATATATTTATATAAAATTTTAAAATACCTTTATGTATTTATATTTGTGTATCAGACATGTTGCATTCTTGTCTCTTGCCATATTATCTCAGAAAAGTTCTTTTTCTATGAATTCCTCTTACCATTTGTAAGAAAAGCCAAATATGATTCATATAGTAGTACTGTTTTGAAACACCTGTCCTCAGAAAAAGGCATAATTTCTCAACAGAAGTCTTTTTTTTTTTTTAGATTTTATTTCCTTATTTGACAGAGAGAAATGGATCACAAGTAGGCAGAGAGGCAGGAGGAGG
The DNA here is from genome assembly GCA_028646535.1 of Procyon lotor. Classification (NCBI taxonomy): domain Eukaryota; kingdom Metazoa; phylum Chordata; class Mammalia; order Carnivora; family Procyonidae; genus Procyon; species Procyon lotor. The sequence goes on along the minus strand of CM053604.1, from coordinate 160,925,245 downwards.
GAGAGAGAAGCAGACTCCCTGCTGAGCAGAGAGCCC
>CM053604.1:160824010-160924709 GCA_028646535.1 Procyon lotor | reverse complement strand
GTAAGAAAAGCCAAATATGATTCATATAGTAGTACTGTTTTGAAACACCTGTCCTCAGAAAAAGGCATAATTTCTCAACAGAAGTCTTTTTTTTTTTTTAGATTTTATTTCCTTATTTGACAGAGAGAAATGGATCACAAGTAGGCAGAGAGGCAGGAGGAGGGAGAGAGAAGCAGACTCCCTGCTGAGCAGAGAGCCCGATGCGGGGCTCGATCCCAGGACCCTGAGATCATGACCTGAGCTGAAGGCAGACCCTTTAACCCACTGAGCCACGCAGGCACCCCAACAGGAGTCTTTAAATACCTGAGCCAGGACCCCTACAAATTTCAAAAAGGCACACATTTACATGACTAGGAGTAGGTCTAACAACCAGTGTTATAGTCATCTTTTAAATTCTTTCATTTTTTTTTTCCCCGTACCTAAAATTCTTAAAAAATGACCTAACTTATTTTTGGAAAACACATGCTGGGCTCCAGCTAGCCTTAGTCACTCTAGCAGGTTCTTAAAAACCATACTTTGAAGAAAAAAAAAATCATACTTTGATTAGTTGAGTTCAAATAATTCCCGATGCTGGGTGGCCAGATTCACAAATTTATTGGTGTAATCTTGGGCAAAATATTCTTATTCTGGTTTTCTCCGTCTATGAAATAAGGAAGCTGGATTAAATGTGCTATAAATATCTTTCCAGCTCTGAATTTCTCTGATCCTGGGACACCTAATACCCAAATGTGGTTTTTAGAAATCACACGTTTTTTTTTTCTTTTAACAACTTAAAGATATAATGCGTATAATGTGTCTCGTCAGCATTTCCCATGGTGACAAGAGTGCTTGGGGTTCATTTTGCACTTCTGGTTTTCCAATAAAGTGTTAGGTAGCACTTTCAATTGACTAAGAAATGTGGTAACCTAAACAAAAGAGTTACAGGATACGGGAGGCAGTATGTTTTAACAGGAGACACACAATATCTTATAAAGTCCATAGAAGGGCTGCAGTAATGTTTATAGAAAATAGACCCCTCCCCCCACCCCCCGCAAAATGGGATTTGGATAATGACAACACTAATCCTCTGAACTGAATTTAAATAATTTTCTTTTGAGGTATCTAAATTCCAGTTTCTGAAGGTTGCATGATTAGGTCATAGCAATGACTAGTACCACTTATGTGAAGCAAAATACTAATGATGAGCCTCAACTAAAGATGGAATTGAATTGGAACCGAACTTCTGACACTTCTGGATTCAGTTCCCCTGCAAGGGAGTTATTGGAAAGCCTCTCCCCAAAGAACCCAATGAGAAGGCGCTCTGCAGCTATATTTTTGTTATTAAATGTTATAAATGATGATGGTGAATTATTGACTCTATCTCAGATCTGTTGCTAATGCCCAGCGCATGCTCATGCTGATACACCGATACATACTGGATACATACAGGGTAGAGAACCTGAAAACATGAATGTGAAAAATACACCTTACTACTACCACAGGGCCGCAGAAGGAAGACGAGAATGGACTTTTAAGAAGAGCTTAGTATATGCCTGGGCCTTTTATATGTTATTAGATACAGTCTTGAGCATTTCTCTAAGCAGTACTCGTTACTGTCCCAATCCCATAGACTAATGCCTGGAATCCAGGAGAGACTGATTGTCTCCATCTCGTGCAAAGGTGGTGACAAGCAGTGTTAGGACTGGCATTCGGGGCCATCTGCCCCAAAAGCCCAGGCTACAATGCAGGCTCTCAACAGCCTCATAATTACTGTGTTTCTCAAACCGTGTCCCTACCTCTGTGAGTTCATGGGCTCACCCATGGCCTTTCCAATGACTGATGCTATTAAGAATCCTGGGATTACAAGGTAATACACAGAGTCACTCTCTCTATATTGGTCATACAAACAGATTTCTTTGATTTTACAAGACTACTGAACAAGAATGAAGAATTTTCCTTTTTTTCCTGGGGAGCTAGTTATGGTGACATACTTCTATTCCCTCTTGACAGTCAAAGAAACAAATTCTTAACAGTAGGTATTGAGTTCCTTCAATTCAATTATCACCGGATTGAGTAGGGCTGTATTTTATTTCCACTCTTTCTTGAAAACCTAACACAAACTCCCCAGGTGGTGAAAATACATCCTGAGAATGAGCATTTGCTTTTAGAGCTATAATTAATAAAGGTCTTCCTTGAAATCAATGTTATATGGTTTTCAGTGGGTGCACACTCAGAAGCTGAAAGGTCTGTGCGGCACGTTCACATGATGATGTTAACGTGGGCTGGTACTTAGGCCTTCCTGGAAACGTGTTTTGATCCTTTTGATCCCACTAATAATACAGTATGAGGTGTTGCTCTGTGGGATGTAGTTAAAGCTTATTTGAGCTTCGGCAACCACTGGCACTTTCCTGGGGGGAAATATCAGAACATTTTTATTTTTATCTCAATCACTCCAGAAAACTTCATGGAGAATAGTCTCTGTCGGTGATATAGGGCAATTGCTGTCACAAATGGTATTTGAAAAGAGATGGTCTAAATAGTCAATACGCTGTGCTGGGAAGGGGTGAATAAAGAGATTCAGTGGTAAAAGTCTAAACTGCCCTTGAGCTGGAGCTGCTACGGGGGCGGGGTTGTTATTGTTGTTGCTGTTTTTCAAATGAGGATGTTAATGTATGATTTTGCCCATAATCTTCCCAGCAAATGTTATTACTAAAAAAATAGTCTTTTTCTGTTTTGTTTTTTCCCTCCAAATATTTTTCCTGATTCTTGGCTCAGATGGTTAGGTCATAAATTATGTGTGTGTGTGTGTGTGTGTGTGTGTGTGTGTGTGTGTGTGACTGTGTGTATGTGTGAGTGTGTGTAAGAGAGAGAGAAAGGATGTACTTGAATGTGAAGAACTTTAATACATACCTTAAAGTATAAAAACAGTACTTTTTCTCCTTTTGTCAAATAGTGAGGTAATAAAATATATATTCTAGCAAACACAGGAGAAAATAAAGTTTCCCTAAATTTATTTAAGAATGTTTACGACATTAGTCGTACTCGGTCTTTCAAATTGGTAGACTTGTTCTTGGATAGAAAACTACACTGAATTTCCCCCTAGTTGAGAATGGCATGATTAAGTATACTGAAGAGAACAGATTAAAATATTACAGCACACCATCTTGTAAGCATTTCCCGTGTCATGATTGCTAGCAGAATCTTCCCAATATCTCTTTCTTTATTGTTTGAAAGCAGCGGTGCACTGGAAAGCTGATTTACTCATGAATGCAAAGTCTCTAATCCCTGATTCAGCACCATCATGAGTTCCTCCCATCAGAGCTTCCTCAAAGCACTCACTAAAGTCCTGTCAGAGCTCCTAATGATTTTCTATAAACCTAAAGCTACTATGAGTTATTATTTTGAGAATGTGCCGTATCACAAGCTATAGCTTTAGCTGTGTATGTTTTCTGAATTCTTAGTCACCGGGGGGAAAATGGACTTTATTATTGCATTCTTCTCAATGGTCGAGAAGAGAAAGATTTACTATAGAAGAGATTAAGGGAGAGAAATCATAGGAGCAGGAGAGAAAAAGGCAGCAAAATCACTTCCTTAGAGCAAACTTCAAAGGTACTGAAGTATTTCATTTTCAAATTTGGGCTTCCCCAAACTGGTTTGTTTACAACCAATTTGCTGGTTCATTGGATTTTGTAATTTTGGGAGATCCACAGGTGCAGTGCCCATATAGGCACGTGCACCCCCGCCTTACCCTCCCCCTCTCTGTCTCTCTGGTCTTCCAGGTTGAGGCTGCAGTGCGTGGATGGTGCGCTCCCTCACTTTCCTTCTCTTGCTCTGATGAAGAGAAAGATCTCCATGCAAATCATATTTGACTTTCATGTTACTGAAATTTACCTGATTTAGAACTTTAACCTTTTGGTTTGTTGTGTCTTTCCTCCTGCAAGAGGCATTTTTTTTTTGTTTGTCTGTTTTTAAATGGGTGGTCTTGGGACAACACCCTGGTCTCGGTATCCTAGATCCTAAAGATCTAGAGACCTTTAGAGCATGTTTAGGTTCTTCATTCTGGAAAGCCTAGTTGCTATTTTAGTTATTCTCTCTCTCTCTCTCTCTCTCTCTCTCTCTCTCTCTCTATATATATATATATATATATATATATATATATATATATAATGAGATCTATGTCTAGACAGAACACTAGATACGGTTCTTGTCTCCATGAAGTTTAAAATTTAGTGAGACGTGCTGTCAAGGAATTAGTGAAAAAAGAGCTGAATGAAATGAGAAAAATTCATAAGCCGACTGTCTGGCCTGAAGTTCACGGGTTTTCCCTTATGTGTGGTTCAGCATCATACTGCATCCCCACCTATCACATGTGGTGATTGAATACATTCTCTCCTCTCATCCTGCCTCCTCCCTCCCTCCTGCAGCTAATGACCTTGCTTTCCTGTTTCACCTTTTGTCTCTCATGCTGCTCCAAATATGTAGAAACTTGAAACAGTCTAGTGATTGTGTATTTGGGAGAGGAGGAGGAGGAAGAGGTGACCGGTATGGCAGAATGGAAAATAGCCAGCAACCAGCCCCCAAGAGAAGGTTTACATTGGGTAGATATTGGGATTTATGTGATTATTAGAGTGAAATCTAAATCACACTGACCTGGAGTCTTATTATCGAAGTGTCACCTGAAAAGCCACAGGTCTGTATGATAGACCCATCTGTGTGATATGTCAGTCATGTAGGGGAGATGATAACATGGGCAGAGTAAGTTTCATAGAGTGGAAGAATAATAGACTTGCTTTCTACTTGTAACTAGCTGAGCTCCTTCTATGTGTTGGTTATATTGCCATCAACAATTGCATGTGTGATTGATGAAGTTTTAGAATATAAGTGAGGTCCAGAGCCGATGACCAAGAAAGAATTCTTGAGACATCTTTGGTGCAAAAAGGTGATTTTATTAAAGCACTGGGACAGGACCCTTGGGCTGAAAGAGCTGCACAGGGGTCATGAGGAGTGACCCATTATATATCTACAAGTGGGGAGAGGGATGTAAGGAAAAAGGAAGGTTTCAAAAGAACTTTCATATGCTAAAGAGGACCTGCCATTGTTCAGTTAAGGTTGCTTCTTCCCCCTCTAGCAAGAGTGTTGGGAGATTCCAGAAGAATTTCACTTCACACAGGGCCCACCCTGGAGTGGGAGTAGGGGGAAATTGCTAGGAGTCAGCTTCTGCTTTGTCCTCAGCTTGCCTTTATTCCCTCGGCATAATGATACTTCGATGAAGAGGAGAATAATCATATGTTGTAGTTACTTATGATGAGAGTACAAATTGAGAAGATCCCAAGAGAAGATCCAAGGTTCATCTCTGAACCTAAGAAATGTTCTGCCTAGAATTTTATAAGAATAATATTGTATGCATATAAATATATATATAATGTATAATACATAATATATAATAATGTATAATGTAATGCAATATTATATGCATATATAATATGACTCTCATTTCAAACCAGACAGTCTGCCCAGGTCCAATGCCTACTTTCATTTCTCTCAGCGAATACGTTCAATCCCCTATTAAACTAACCTTCTGAATTGTTTTTGAAAAGCAGTGTGTCAATGAGAGGAAAAAGCTTGAGGCATAATAATGAATCTCAGACTTTTAGAGTGGAATATGTTCTTATTGAAGTTAACAACCTGTTGAATAGTTACTTTGATGTATTCTCCTGTATGGAACCAAGTTGTGTTAAAAAAAAAAAAAAAAGACCTGCATATCTAATCTACCTCTAAGGGCTTTAGGCCTTTGTATTTCTATCTGTTATAAAATCCGTTTATTTTGAATCAGTATTGCATTTGTTGTTTACCTTAGCCAGATTAAATGTCATCACTTAAAATTGCTATGACAGAATTTAGTAATATTTTTATCAGTTTCCATGGTAGAAGATTTTTTAAAGCGTGAGGCTCTTATAGTGTTTTAGCTTTTATTAGCCTTAACAGCTCTAAGCACTAACACTTAATGAGTAATTCCTATGTGGCAGGCAGACCAAGTACTTTAAATGCATTGCCACATTTAATTCTTATAACCACGGAGGTAGGTACTATTATTTTCCTCACTTTACAGATGAGAAAATTATGATTTGTGGAAGTTCAGAAACTGGTCCAAGGTCACATAGCTATTTACTGCTTGAGCTGGGATACTAATTGGGTTCTCTCTCATTCTAGAATATATTATCTTACCCACTACAAATTAGTTGCTTCTCATTCTAAGTGCGCAGAAAAATACTCTTCCTAAGATTCTGCTTCAGCTGTCATAATTCCTATGCTTGGTTTATTTAAGGTATAATCAGTACACAGAAATTTGAAGTCAAATTTGAATAACTCAATAGGAAACCATATTTCATTAATAAAACAAATAAAAATACCCAATGTTAGCTCTTTAGTTATTTAGTTTCATATAGAAAGTGACCCCTAGTTTTAAACTTGGCTTTTTCTTATGTATAATCAGATTAATCCACCTTTGTAACAAACATCCCTAAAATCTCAACTGATTAAACATAACAAAGACTAGTTTAAGTTCTGGTTGAAGTCTGATGCAAATTTAATCCATTTTCTGTTCTATGTATTTGTGCCCCTAACATCTCCTAAGTCTTTGGAATTCTCCCCGAATCCTGTGCATTTGGTCAGACGCTGGATGAAAAGAAAGAGTGGGGAAGACCAAGCTAGAGAGATCAGGAATTGGTATATGTCACTTCCCCCTGTATGCTATTGACCAAAAGTCCATTATAAGACCACACCTAACTGCAAAGGAGAATTGGTAATGTGGTTTGGCAGTGAGTCTGGAAGCAAGCCCGTGGATATTGGTGAATAACTAAGTAACCAGTGTCTGCCATGTCTTTATAGACTTTAAGGTATACTGTCTGACAGATTCAGAAGGTGGACAGGTGGAAAAAATCTTCAGATTTTCATATGCTCACTGTTGCCTTACAGATGATTGGTCCTTAACGTGCTTTCTCTCAGCTGTAAGTTGTAGACATTGTAAGGTGCGTTGCCAAGTAGCTGGGCTGGTAATAGAGAATATTTTATAGATTTATTTTGTATTTTTTTCCTTACAATTGCATAACTTTCCATGTCCTTTATCCCTACATGTATCTTCAGTAAGTGTCAGAATTTTGTTGTTGTTGTTGTTGTTGTGATGGCCTGATGTATGAAGTTGAAGTTCAGTTACATACGTGATGGCTTACTAACTGGGGGTTCAGTTAGTAATCTGGCAACCCTCGGATCTGTGATTTTTTTTGCCCAATTTGAATAATGTTTAGTATATCAATTTGACAACATACCTATGTGAAGATTTAACAGTAATTAATCAACCTTAATTAACATTAACATACATAAACATACGTTGTCTTAACATGGAGTTAAGAAACCAGATGTTAAGAATCAAGCTTTTTTATTTTTTCAAGACAGATTACTGTTTATCGTGTACTGCAGATACTTTTCCATCACCACTGATTTTTTTTTTATTAATTTTTATTAACATATAAGGTTTATTTGTCCCAGGGTACATGTCTGTGAATCTTCGGGCTTACACATTTCACAGCACTTAACAGCACATACCCTCCCATTGTCCACAACCCAGCCACCCTATCCCTACCCCACCAACCACTGATTTTTAATATGCATTCGTAAAAGATATTACTTATCATATGAAGGTAGCCAGTGTGAATATGCCTACCACTTTCTTTATTTCTTTCACCCTTCCTCAATATCTTTACTTTACTCTCATGGATTATTTATTTTGCAGTGTTGATGCATTTTTGATAAAATTAATCTATTACTCTTTTCTCAATGGGTCATTACCATGAGACTTCCTAACATTTTTCATTTATTCTTATTTGAAATTTTGCATTGTCTTCATTTATTAGGTTGAGACTTTATAACTTGCAACATCTCAAGTGCATAGTATACCAAATTTAGTATAATGAGAAGATGTAACCTTTTCTACCCTATGAAAGCTCTCCAAAACTCTTTGATTGCACATAATATTGCCTCATTCCCCTACAGCCTCAATGTAAAAAAATTCTCATTACTAATCATGGTTTAGTCATAGATGTCTTTGAAATTCGAGTCTAGTGTTAAAAATTCTACTTGCTAGACTCTTTTTTCCATTAATTCTCTTAGAGGAAGTTTAAAATATATGTGGCCAAAAGAATAATATTGGAGAAAGTAGTGTCATGTCCTGTGTAGAACCTAATGGGCACAGGAGATCATTTGCTTAATGGAATAAATAAGAATGGGGAAGTGTTACTCTGTGTATACTTTATTGTCTCTACTGGATGTTCAGGAAACAAAGTCAAGGGGCCACAAAGTCAGTATTTAGAAGATGGTGGCTTGACCTTTGATTTGTGACTAAAGTCCAGTTTCCTCTTTATGGGCTGTATTATATATGCCATCAGGTTGAAATTAATAGACCTCTTTTCAGCTTTTACATATGAAACTCTGCTATGTATAAATGACATACTGAAAATATATTAGAATTTTTTGAGTAAGCTAAAATACTTGAAGGTGCTCCATAGAAACTGAATGTTACTGGGAAAGCATACAGCCCTCTAAGTATTTAAATTAAAATTAAAATTTGGAAACTATACTTAAAGCAAAGATTCTCACAGGCTTCGTAGAAGTGAAGATATTGTAAACAAGTGGGGAATTTTGAGTCTGTTGAAGCTTAAGTGCTGGTTTTATTCCTCTAGTGATGCTAAAGCTACCACTGTTCTTCACATGACAGGCTGTGAATTTGCTCTGTTTAATGGTTTCCAAAGCAGTTGGGAGATGTGACCCTCCAGAGACTTTGAAGAAATTTGATTTTTTATGCCTAAGTACTGTTGAAAAAGTTCAGGTATTGAGAGAGTGTATGAGAAAATCTATAGGGGAGATCAATTTCATAAGTACTTTGTAAAAGCATCAGACAAGAGTCTCACTTGACACAGAATATAGAAGTTCTATGCCAAAAATTTGTCAACACGCTTGATCTCGCAGACAAAAATATAGATTTGAATTTACACAGTATGATGTCCTGTCAAAGCGCTGATCACTCCACAACTGAGTTCAACAATAAATTCCAAGAGGCTTGTTTAACCCACTACTGATAGGATTCCTAAACATGAATAAGCAGTTTGTCCACAGCTTTGCTAAGGTATGAATTTGGATCACGACATGGATAATAAATTAGTATGTGAACTATTCCATACAGGATTATAAACTATTAGCCAAGCACTTACGAATGCTCTCTTTCATAAACCATTCTATAATCCAAGCAGACAGTTCTCTGTCAGTCTAAATGGATGCATTTAGGGTATAATAAGTATGCCTGGGAGGACCCCTCTAGATCATTAGTGGTGGCAGCAATGCCTCTGTTGTGAGGATGTAACATTTATCAATAACCAGTGGTCTGCAAAGAACATGGAAACACCTGGAAATTTTCCAAATGCATAGGAGAGCAGATCTATACAGACAATTGCAATGTGGTGTGGGTCAGGCAAAAGACATTTGGGTTAATCAGATTTTATGGTTAATAGGTACCTTGCATGCATGGGTAATTTTCAAGGAATCAAAGTACACTGAATCCAACTTATGCAAAAACATTCCAACTTATGCAAAAGCATTCTAAGTATTGCTTAATAGTTGATCATTTCAGAAGCATTTTGGAAAGTTACAAAGCCTTGGGGATATAACTATGAATCTCAATGATTACTATAAATTTGTTGAGCAGCTGATTACTGGAGCTTTCTGGTAGATGGCACACTGGACCATGAAACCCCTGTTTACCTTCTGTCATTGATATTTCAGAGGGTAGCAGTGAAAACTTTACTAAGGATTTGAATAATTTTTCAAATTAAAGAAATAATCACAATTCCAATGAGTATAGATAGGCAAAGTGCTTCCTAAAGAGCAGTTGGAGTAATTTTTCACGAATGATAAAGAAAGAACACACTTTCTTCTGACTCTTGCTGGTAATACACTAAATACGCAATAATTTAATCCCAAGACAAGGAAAAAAATGTTATTTTCTTAAATAGCCAAATAAAGAAAGTATGTACATAGGGAACCAAAATGGCAAATTGGTCCAATGGATCTTCTGACCTATTTCAAATCATGGCTTATATTTTTCTATGAGATTTTACAAGTATCAGCAGAGTAGTGATTAAGAGCGTTTCTAGAGTCAGATAACCTAGGTTCAAGTCCCAATTCCACCAACTATTGTTTTTGTAACTCTGGGCAATATAATTAAAGCCCTTTCAGTCTCTGTTTCTTCATTCAAAAAGTTGTAATAACATCCTTTATTTTTGTGGAGATGGGATGAGTTAGTACCATGTAAAACAGTGCCTGCAATATACTAAGTGTTCAATAAATGTTTTATTCCTCTATTTATGGCTATCATGGTTCTGATGCAATGGCAACCCCATGCCCGTGTCATTTTCTTTCATGCCTCTGTGCGTTTGCTCCTCCCTCTAGCCCCACGAGCTCTTTCTCAGTAGTCTACCAGTCAGCCTGCTACTTCATCTCAAGGCGTACCTCTGTCCAGTCTTGGCTGAGCTCTTTCTAACTCTACCAGGTGTTATTTCCCATCTCCTTTGTGCCTGTATCTTACCTCATCTAATTCTCTATTATTTTAAAAGCAACTTTGCATTTGAAATATTTCTTCACATCGCTCCCACTGGACCGTGATCTTCTGGTAGACCGTGAGCCTGGTGTCACAGAGAGGAGGCATTTAATATCCAAATGCTTCTGGAGGATGGAATGGACTATTGGTGTGCTCTCTAATTTCATTAACTTCAAGATTTTGCACCTTACAACAGGAGATTCTGATTGACAATTTGTAAATGTTGTGGCTCTCATTTTTAAGAATGATAATGACATCTTTTTTTTTTTTCCTTGTAATGGGTATTGGATTGTCATTTGCTTTTTTTTTTTTTTTTTAAGATTTTATTTATTTGACAGAGAGAAACACAGCGAGAGAGGGAACACAAGCAGAGGGAATGGTAGCGGGAGAAGCAGGCTTCCCGCCGAGCAAGGAGCCCGACGCGGGGCTCGATCCCAGGACCCTGGGATCATGACCTGAGCCAAAGGCAGACGCTTAACGACTGAGCCACCCAGGCGCTCCTGTCATTTGCTTTTTAAAATTTCTTTTTAAAGTTCTGTATGCATGTAACAGAAATTTAAACACTAAGGATACACAGTGACAGTAGATTCCTCATCCTCTATGTCCTAGCCTTCTATGTCCCTTCCCAGAGATACGCTTGCCAAGTTCAAGCACCTGTGTATGACTGTGTGTCTGTCACAAATACCTTTTTATACAAATATATTCTGTTGTACCATCTTGGGGGATCTAATAGAGGTAGATTGGAATTTTTCCAAATTGACAGCACAGTAGATTTGCCTTGATTGTTAACAGCTGTATAATACTTTATTATATGAGGATTCATTCCACGGAGTGAAGGCTCTCTCATCTAGGAGCCCCTGGGGAGGGCAGTGCCTTTTCTAGTCTGATTGCTTTGCTCGGGGGCATCCATGTAGTACTCAGAGTACCAGGCACAGGAAAGCAAGCCCCTCCCCTCTTCTCCACCTACTCAGTCTTAGTAGAGATAGTAATGAGAGGGGGGCAGGAAGGCTTTGACTCCCTATAAATTAATAATTTTTATCCCTCAATAATAAAAAAAACAAAAAATTTTATGCAGTTTTTAAGTATGTAGTCCAAAGAAAATTTTGCCCCATGTTGTGTGAAGCAAAAACTTTCGTGAGCATGACGTTAAACTTGAAATCAGGGCAGCTATGGCATTCTGTTGGGTGAGGAGATAGATGTTTCTTTTCTTTTCTTTATTTTTTTTTTTTTGCAACAGCAAGAGGATTTATTTCCAGCTAGCTGGGGCTCTCACCGGCACACAGGACGCAGTGCAGTGCTAAGGCGAGAAGCCCCGCCTCTCCCTTTCGCAGCATTTTTATGCACAAGTAAACGAGCACATACATCACTACACACGTAGGCAAGTTCCTTATTCTTTATATGGCAGTTACCTAAATCTATGCATTTCATTGGTGCATTTGAACAACTCAGGGGCTAGGTGTCACACAAGGAAGCTAAATTCCAGGAATAGTTTCACGCCCATACCCTTAGGCCTGTCTTTTTCTGGCTTAAAATGAAGCCTGTCATGGAGGAACGGTAATTTACTTAAAAACTAAACTCCACATTCCCCCCTTTTTTTTCTTGTTAACATGAGGAATCCTCCTCATGTGGAATGTGCATCATGATTTGGATGGCGCTGATTTTGTCCTTGACAAAAAGACAAAAGTTAGGAAGCTCAGGTCGGGGGTACCAGGGGTTTCCATTTACAAAGGCGAATTTTACTAGGCCTAGTCGAGATACTGCCCATTTCCAATCTCCATCGTTGGACGTGACACATCCCCAAGCCTTACAGTAGTAGTCTCATTTCCTCCCACATCCATCAGCATCTCCATTGTAACCTGGGTTTCTTTTCCGATTACGAAATTGGAACATATGAAAAAGCAAAAGCAAAAAATGATTAAGAAAAAAGTAATACTGTCTTAGCAGGGTAACCAATATTAACCTTTCATAATTCTTATACATTATTATTTAATAAGTTGCTGCTTCACTTAGCAGAATATCCTAAACACTTTCTATGGCATCCTGTTGTTTTAGCAACATGAATTTTACACTCTAGAAGTGTGCTGTGATTTACTTACGCATTTTATAAGTAACCAACTTAAAAACCTACCATTGTACTTTTTATTTCCAATTTTTTGACTATTATTAATAATACTGATATTAGTGTGTATCTTTTATTACTCTCAGATAAATTCTTTAAAATCATACTCTAAGAGTAGAATTTCTGGTTTAAAGAATATGAACACTGTAAAGCTTTTTCATCTAATGTCAGATAATCACCTCAGAAAAGGTAACGATTTAGTCTCCCACTCAGTGCAGGTGTTGAAGAAGATATACATTTCCCTTTGCTAATTGTGGATATCTTGTTTTCTTTTTTTCAGTTCACCTGCTTGAAATGTGGTCCTAAATTTTGTGATGTGTATCACTTTTGTATTTTGCTGCCACGTGGCATGTATATGGTTTTGTTGTTGATGAAGAATACTTTATATTCTATAGCCACTAACATTTATCTATCAGACATTGAAAATATTTCCCCAGTTTTATGCTACTTAGTTTCTTTGTTTTGATATACAAAATATTTAAATTTCTTTGTAATCAAATACAGAAACCTTGTATAGTATGTGTTTTTTTGTTTTTATGTTTAAAAGGACTTCCCGTTCATAGGTTTTTAGCTTTAATGTACATACTGTTCAGATAAACAATAACTTTTAATTTCTTTCAGTTTCATTTTACACGTTTATCTTTTTTTAACCCACTGTATTAACAAGGGAATGGGATGCACTGGTATAACAATGAGCATCCAAATGCAAGAGAAATTAAATCTCTCTCACATAACACTCTAGCTGTAGACCGGTCGTCTAAAACAGGGAAGCATTTCGGTATGTGCAGTGTTCCAGGGACCTATGTATTTTCCATCATGTTGCTACTCCATTTCAATTTTATTCATTCATTTATTCATTCATTTATATATTTATTTATTCTGTTGTTATTGGTAGTTACTATTATTATTATTATTTGCCCTTACTGACAGAATCAAACTGTCTTACCAGTAAAACAGCTACTTTCCAGTTTGTAGGAAAGAGAAAGAAAAACAAGAGGATGAGTACCTTCAATTAAAACACACATCGAGCATGTACCCAGAAGTTGCCCATAATACTGTTGCTCCAGTTATTTGGGCTGGGATTGTTTTTATGACCACAGCTAGCTGCAGTGGATCCTGGGGATAATAGTTTGCTAGAGGGGCTGCCCTAACAAAGTGCTATAAACCGGGTGGCTTAATACTGTCTCACAGATTTGGAGATTAGTAGAAGTCTGAGATCGTGGCATTAGTAGAGTTGTTTTCTTCTGGGAGCTGTGAGGGAGACTGTGTTGCAAGGCTGTCCTTGGGGTGCTGGCAGTCTTTGGCATTTTTTGACTTTAGAAGCAACAACCTGACGTCTACCTTTAACTTTACAAGTGTTCTTCCTGTGTGATCTTTCTGTACCCCCGTTTTTTTCTTCTTTATTTTATTTATTTTATTTTTATTTTTATTTTTCCTTTTTATAAGGGCACCAGATATGTTGGAATAGGGCCCACCCTAATGACCTTATCTTAATTGATTTTCTCTTTAGTTATCTATTTCTAAATAAGGTTGATTCTGAAGTCCTGGGGTTAGAACTTCAATATATGAATTTAAGGGGTTCACAATTCAACCTTTAACCTTGAAAATCTAGTCTTTACCCTGGCAAAGGGGAAAGTTAAGGGAATACAGAGCTGGAAGCTAATAGTCATTGGAACCACATCATTTTTGCTCATTGTAACTTTACAATATTGAAAAACTATTTTAAATAGTTCAGAATAGACTGAATCTTTCATGGCAATATTAGTAAGACACACATTCAGGGTTTGCTAAACTCACAATTAATTTGCAAAGTAGACACTATTTTTTTTTCCTATGGAAAGGATGAGGAGAGTGAGGCATAGATGTTGGTTGAGTGACTTCTCTAAAGTCACGGAGTTATTAAACAAGTAGCAGAGAGCATGGGTTGAAATCCAGCGGCATGCGATTTCAGGACTCAAGATCTTAAACACCATATGCTGTATCTCTTGTCTAATGGGCTTAAGTATAAAATGAGAGCAATATTATGTATTTAAAGATTTTCATTAAACAATGTCTATATAAATTACCACCCAGTATTTTGCATGGATAGGAACCTCACAAAAAAAAAAAAAATCATCCTTCTCCACTCTGTCCTTCTCAGTGGTCAGATCAATTCTCTGGTATCAAAGTATAGAATGTTAATGAAAGAGTTCATAGGTAAACCCAGTCAATCACTATTTCTGACCTCCCATAATTTGCAAAATATTTTTGTATCTTTAATGAAGGCATCAATTTACATAAGCCAGAGTCTCCTGCTGTGGGAGTCATCAGCATTAGGCAGGTTCACCTTTAAAGTATTAATGAATCTCCACTTTTTCCTCTTTAATATCTTTGTGGCTTTTTGATCAAACTGTTCTCTCAGTGAAGGAACTATCAGTGGAATTCATCAATATAGGTCTCGTCCAGTGCTCTATCCTTTTATCCAAGGACCACCAGATTCTCAATTATCACCACGACTGTATATATCATAGTAATATTTCAGCTTATTTATTTGTGCCTGTGTCACTTTATAACAGAATTAACAGCCTGATTATACTATTCATACTATAACACTTCTCCTAAAGAGAGATTTGTGTTATTAGTCAAATGATCCTCTAACTGGCGTCCTGGTCTTTCTCCCTAAAACTGCCCTGTGATCATCACTGGAGGGCAGTCGGGAGATAGGAGACAACTAGGAGGCACACTCTGTCCCCTTTAGTCCAGGACACTGTGCATAACAATTTCAAGATATTACTGAGCAAACCTACATGTACATATTCATAAACTCAGGAATTATAAAGAGAAACATGTTTAGAGAATAAATTTTACTGAATGATTACTATGTATCAAGTATTGTACTAAGCCTTAGTGGTACACTGACCAGCAGGAGAACCTTGGCTGACAAAAAGCAAACTGTGTAGTGTGGGAAACAGGTATTTAAGGTGATAGGCACAATATGATCAATATAACGATAGGAGGATATACAGGATATTCTAAGGACATGGAGAGTGGCACATGAGAAGGTCATAGGGTGGAGAGTTATTTGAGTGACCTCCTATAGAAAGAAATGGCCGAAGTAAATCTTAAAGCATGTGCTTCCTATATATACACATTGTACATTTCATTTTAAATATTATCATTTTTATATTATATATTTAATATCATCATATTTCTTAGTCTACTTGTAAAATATCAAGGACAATTTCATACTAAAGGGTTATACTGAGAAGTAGATTTCAGTTAGTTTCCTCAGACACAAAAGTCCATAATTTTACCTCGGACTGAAAAAGGGAACATTACACATTTTTTAGGAAAGATAATTATTGAAGCCATTAAAAACTGCCAAGACAGCCAAATAAGACGTTCCTGTCCTATCCCCACTTCAACAATAACAGCAGCATGGTTTTTATCCATGGATAGAAGTTCCAGTACACTGCTTGAGAAAAGAAAAAATGTTAATTTGGACTCACTGGAGAGGGTAGAAGGAACAGTTTGATTTTATACACATCATTCCTCCCCCACGTCAGCATAACTCAGTGCTAAGAGGGCCCTTTTTGACCCATGATTTCTCCTGCAGGGGAAAATAAGAGCATGTGAACAAGTGCCCAGCTTCCCCAGCTGGGGGGGTCGCTACCAACCAGGCCCATTTCCTTCTTGCCCATCTTGAGTACTGAGTCATAAACTGCATGACTCTGGATGGACAACATCGGGGGGGTGAGGGGAAGAGGCTGAGAGGGATGCAGGTAAGGCTGTGAATGTACCAAAGGGGTGTGGCTCCTACTCACTTTGTCATGGACTTCATGGGAAGTCTGCCTGTGGATCCCCCACCTGGCCCACTGGCACCCCCAATGCGAATGAGCACAAGGTAGTTCTTTAACAATGTACAAGGCAAATTTATGATTTATCAAATCATAAAATGATACAACTTAAACTTGCTCAATTTTATATGTCAATTATATCTCAGTCAGGCAGGGAAACCAGTGCTCAAGGAGTTCTAAAATTCTGTGGTAAAGTGTAGCACATAGTAGGAGACCACAAAATGCTGGGTGAATCAGTTAACTTAAAATGAGACAAAAATCTGTCACAGGCACACTGTTTTAAATTGAAGAGACAGAGATGGAAATTATATGCTATGACTCTCAGGTTTAGAGTTGCCAGACTTTTCTTTTGATCACTAGTTCTCTCAAAGGTATTTATTGATGTTTGGTAAAAAAAAAAAAATTAAAAAATATATATGTTTATATTTATGTTTATATTTATGTGTAAATCATTTCAATACCATATATGGTATTTGGAGAAGATTCGTTGAAATAAAAGTGGAAATGTTTTCTTTTGCAAGGTTTTTTAGAACTTTAATATTTTGTAGTATTTCCCTGAAATTAATAATCAAAGAAATTGCTGCTTTCTCTAGAACATCTGTGAGTATGCCACAGAGCTAATGTTTCACAAAACAGTCCTGGGGGAATAATAACATGATAAATGCAAGAGAAATTTTGGAAAAGTAAAGTCCAGAAATGCCAATGGCCCCAAGCTCTTCTAAACATAACATTTGGAAAAAGAATACTCTTTTTTTTTTTTTTTTAAACTAAATTGAATCTCTATCCTAGACTTCCATTCCACTATAAGAAATTTTTATTTAGTCAAGTCCAGGTAGACTCAACTCCAGGTTATAATACCGTCGGTTTGAGATTTTCCTCTTTCCCACCCTTCCTAGGGTGGCATCAAAGAGCCAGTGAGCTTATGGAGGGGCTCAGCGTTGGACCAGACATCTGGTTCTTGTCTGGTCTGTCCACACGGAAGCCAGCTGCGGTTTACACGGTTCCGTCTGGTTCTCAGTTGTTGTTGTTCATCTCTGAAATGTCTGTCTTTACATCTGGTTTCCCGACCACACGTCTATATCACACCCACCACATTACCTCCTCTTGCCTGAAAGCCCCCCTCATGCTAGCCCGCTTTCTCTGGGCCTTTCCAAAAATCGTGGAAAAATTAGATGGCTGCACCATACCGTTCTGCATCCTTGAGAAATTTGGTGGGGCAGTCTGAGTCCACATATGACCTAAAATTGCTCCCATATTAACCAAAACAGGGAACCGCCTGTGAAGATGCTATCTCCCAGGGCTCCCAAATAGGAAGTCTCCATCCCCGCACCCCCAGATTTAGCTGGACATAAGCCATTCTACACTCTCAAAGGAAGCTTGCGCATTGGGAGTGGGGATGTGAAGGTTTATTTCAGATAATCCCACTTCAGACACCAGACTCTACCTAGCCATTGATTTTCAACTGAAATATTGTCAGACCCTACGGGCAGGGTAGGATGTATCTAATAGGGAGTCTT
Organism: Procyon lotor; assembly: GCA_028646535.1. Lineage (NCBI taxonomy): Eukaryota > Metazoa > Chordata > Mammalia > Carnivora > Procyonidae > Procyon > Procyon lotor. The sequence continues at coordinate 160,906,613 of CM053604.1, read as the reverse complement.
TATGCCATCACCTTTAAAAATGAGTGGCAAAAATCAATGTATTGTAAGCCTTGTGCCCTCCGTACATTATAAAGATTTAATGTATAGTTTATAAAACTACTTCTCAAAAATATGTTGGCATTTATTCTGTTAGATGTCTCTTGCAAATGTGGCAACTGTATCTTGACTTAGATACTTTTAGCAAAAAGGAGGAGCCTAATTAGCACCAACATAAATTATTCAGTCACCACATTAGGCAGACACCATCGAATGGATAACCTTGTGAATAAGCAGTGTAAGTTTTCCCTAAACACTACAAGTTTGTTTTTTTTTTTTTTTTAACATGATCTTAAGGCAGAACAAACAAGGCAGTGAGGCATCCTATATTTCTCAAACTATACATCTTTAGTTAGGTTTGAGAATAAAGCAGGAAAGTCACAGTACGTGTTTCTTCATGAGCTAGTTGATAGCAACCCATCCAACAAAAGGACACTAACATGTTTTGGGTGGCTGTGATGTACCAGGCATTTCCACATGTAACAATGAATTTAGGTAGGTTCTATTATTATTTATTTTAGTCATGAAGAGAAGGGGAATGAGACAGATGAAATAACTTGTCCAGGGTCACCAAACTGTAAGCTTTCATGATGGAGCTTATGTCTTCATCTGTTGATAAAACTCATGATGCCTTCCTGATGTTGTTAGAGATGTGTGTTCTCTAAGAGAGGAAAAGGAAGATGCATCTATCACATTGGAAGCTAGGAATTTCATTGGGTTTGTTAAAATTGGAGTCAAGGTATTATCACGCATCCACAATCTTGCTCATCCCTTTTCGCAATTGATCGGTTTCAAAGCATATGTTTGACCCAGATAAAGGACTAAGGGTGGTTGTGATGCCTATGAGTGCTTTTCCTTTTGTCATCTCAGGCTCTGAGCATCCTCTCGTCATCCCAGGGCCACTGTGGTCCTCTCCTCCCCACCCAGCTCTTCAGGGAATTCTGGCACCTCGGGTCTTTTTCTCTCCTATGGAACTAACATTTTCTGACCTACTTCTCAGACAGTAGAGCCCTCACTGAAAATCTGATGCTTTATTCAATTCTTTGGAGTAGCTGGCTTTATAAAGTGTCCCTCATTGGAAAATAGACCCTGGTTCTCTGCTCCTTTCCACGTTACCACAGACCTTACTATTCCCAAGAGCAGACTATGTCCCCTGTTTCGGAGATGGCAGCATGTCCTTGTCATGCTAAGGCATATGTAGAATTGTAGTCCTTTGGAGAATAAGGGGTACATGAGGCCAGCTCCCTGAGGGCAGGGAGTTTTGTTTCTTCTGTTCCTTGATGTGTCCTAAGAGCCTAGAACAGTGCCTGACATATATTTGGCAATAAAATGGAGAAAGGAATAAAAGGGAGTTTCCCCACTCCCTGGCTCTCTCTCATTTTCCTATCTGATTTTCCAAGGTAGGAACATGGTATGGATATAGGTCACCACGTCCTTGGTTAAGCCTGTTGTTGAGCTCAAGGGCACTATGTGGCCATTGTGAATCTGGGAATTAAAACCTGACTCGTTACCCATTTTCTAAGTTCTGTTGCTGCTACGCTACAACTTACTGGATTTTCCTTTCTATGCTTTAGTGTGTACATTTCTGTTTTCGTGAGTGGATGGAATGGGATGTCAGGATGTAGTCCCTGTGATGATAAGACTCAGCCTGCTCTCTCACTTACGTACCTAGCGAGAGTTGGCTAGTCTTTTCTCACTGGATTTCAGTACTGCCTGCTAGAATTTACTGGAGTTCTCACTGATGAACACAGAACCCGTTAAGTATCTAAAAGGGGTACTAAACCCATAAAAATTTTATATACCTTGAAGAGTAGGCCTTTTGACATTTTCTATTGTTTGGACTCTAGCCAACCTGTGAAATTACTTCCGGTCTCGGGATAGTTTTTCCATCCTGCCACTAGATGTCAGGAACAATAAGAGTCAGCCTGCATCAACATTATCAGAAAAGAACCTCATTCCAGAACTACGCTCTTTTGGTCTTTCTCAGAATTGATTTTCATTTGTTCAATAAATACTTATTGAGCACCTACTATGTGTCAGTTTTAAGCATTCGGGATACATCAGGAAGCAAAACAGACTGTAGCAGACCTAAATGAGAGAGAAGCAAAGTGGTGCATACAGATAAGAAGGGGTCAAAAAACAGAAAAAGGATGGGAAATAATCAGAAGGAAGCTTCCGGTAGGCAGTGCTCGGTAAAGCAGAGAAAGGTAGCCAGGTCCCTACGGTGAATAACAGAAGGGTTAGTGTTAGCTGGGTATTCCCTGAAGCTGACTTCCAGGCAGAATGAGGTCTGCAAGAGATTAATTGGAGGAAACACCCATGAAAGAAAAAGGTGACCAAGCCAAAGAAGGTGTGGTAAGCCTTTAGCCTGCAATGATTTTCTATCCCTGGGAAGTCGAGGGGAAGGCAGGAGCACTGGGAAAGGAGCGCCTTATTTTGCAGTGCATCTCTGATGGCCAGATGAAAGGGGACATCGAGCCTAAGTTGCTCTGGAGGAGTCTTGTGTCTTTTAAGAATCCCCCGCATTGGTAACTGTGCTCTGCAGGCGGAGGGCATCCTCGGGATTTCTGTGATCTCACACAGAGGACATAGTGGATAGAGAGGGACATTAGTTGGTGCTGGTCAGTTATGTTCACCACAGCAGGGTACCCAACGAATGCATTTTCACTGTGGCCTCAGAATCCAAGAAAGCTAAATATTGGAATGCAGAACAGGAGAGACTAGAGAGAAACTGGATGTGTTTACTGAGCAAACCATTTCTGAGTCAATGGATGGCATATAGTAGGCATTCATTAAAAGATACTGGATTTTTGAATTATTTCATATTTTGGAATTTCTTTGTTATTTATCATCAGTGAATAGAATTATATATTCTTGAATAGCAATTAATAAAATGCGGGACTCCTGGGTGGCTCAGTTGAGCCACCTTGGTTAAGCGTCTGCCATCACCTCGGGTTGTGATCCTGGGGTCCTGGGATCGAGTCCCACATCGAGCTCGGGGGAGTCTGTTTCTCCCTCTCACTCTCCCTCTGTGCTCTCCCCAACCCAATCTCTCTCTCTCTCTCTCAAATAAATAAATAAAATCTTAAAAATAATAATGATAGAATGAAACAAAGCATTTGTTCCTTCTAATGTCGATCTCTATTTTATTGGACATAAATTGCAAAGTCTTTTGTTCTGTCTTTTATATCATATGAAACCTTAACTAGATTTTTGACCTCACAGACATGCCAATTTTAATTCCAGTTTCTTATTGTACATATTATTGTTACCTTCCTTTTTCTTTCATAGAAAAAAAGGGAGAAAATGAGAATATTTGACCACCATGATATGAGTCTTTATAGTACTTATTGGCTCCAATAAGAAACAGGCACCTTTATGGTTGTAGCTCAATTTACCTTATATTTTACTCGTAGAGGTGCTACAAGAATTTGTACACCATAGATAAACCATCATTCTGATAAACTATGAAATTTAAACTAGTTTACAAGCATTTTTCTACTTAGAAACTTCTATCAGTTTCAGGGATTTGGCTTAGCAGTTCCCAAAGTTTGAATACTTGAGTAAAAATTTCCTAAAAACAGAAGTACTGAACAAATGGGCTGAGAGTCTCTCTCATGAGAAGTAAGCTGTCGAAATTTTTAATCCTTCCTACAGTAGCTCAAGGAGAAAATCCCAACAGTCTATGAAATTTGTTTTTAATGTATTGCTATCTTTTTCTCTAATTTTTGGAAAAATAGTAAAAGTAAGAAGGTATACAATATATGACAAACCAAAGATCATGAAACAAGAGTATGCCTATATTCAGTAAGAAAAGGAAAACTATTATAAAAATGTGACTGCCTTACTACTCTGTTAGAGGCAATATATTCCTTAAATACTTTTGTTAAAGAAATAGGAATCTTCATGTTAATTTATACAACCAGATGACTAATCATTACCAGTTCTGGTAGAAAAATAATTATGTGCTCATAATATGAAACTGTCAATCCTTGCTAATAAGGTATGAATTGGTGAAAACATGAAATATAGAAAATTATTACTTGAGGAATTTGGCAAATTCAAGCCAAATTAAGTGCCTCCTGGCAGATTTTATTTCATCTCTTCTCTTCTTTCTTGCCCCGCCACCCTCCCCCCTACCTTTGTCTTAAGGCATAAAAGATTTACTGCCAAAATTTGAACCTAGCCGATGTTAGAAAATAAATAATTTGTGGTAGGCACTTATTGACTGCTTAAAAATACTTTGTTCTATTAAAGTAGTCAAGGATTAAAATTATACTCTTATTCAGCCCGTCATCTTGTCGAGCAAGATCCCTCCCTGGAACAAGTATATTGTTCAGAATGAGCCCATCTTGAATATCTCAAATTATAAACTGCTAGAATTCAAAGAAATATGCCTTCAGAAGCAGGGGGAAAGAAAGCCTTCAAGATATCATATGAGTATAGTTTGCACACTAAGAAACTTGGAGATGTATTCACAAATCCTACAGAAATTGAGGACTCAGAAAAGAAGCCATTAATAAAATTGAAATTCCCCAAAGATTTAATATTGTGAAATACACAGGGAGTGATTCTACAGCTGTCTCTGATTCCTGCTTTTATGCTTCTGATCAGCTGAGGGAAGACTCTTCCAAAGTTCCCATCCAGTCACTTTTCCTGGGGTCTTGACTATCAAGGGAACAAATTCTCTTCACCTCCACAGAACTACCCACTCATTTATTTGAATATGGTGATTGATTCTGAAGTAAATGAGTTCAGTAAAGGTCATAGTAGACAAACTCCACCTGAAAAGATGAAAGGAGAATGAGCTATTAACACCACCACAGAAATAAAATTAATTGCTTCCCTTTATTGAAGTGAGAATTATTTTATTTTTAAATATAGCATCATTATATGGAAATCAGAGGGACCTAGCACTGGAGAAGAAGGACTTAGGGATCATTTAAATCAAAACCTTCATTTTACAAAAATGAAAATGAGCTAGAGAAAGTAACTTGCTAGACTAGATGTCTAGTTGTAACAGAATTGAAAGATTAGGTAACTAATTATGGAGGAGCCAATATATCAATCATTAAAGTTTCCAGAAGATTCTACATCCAGCTTTGTTTTTCAATCATTTGGAATATTATTATGACTTTTGAATTTAATCGACTTTAAAAAATATTTTTATTATAGAAATAATGCATGCAGGGGCACCTGGGTGGCTCAGTGGGTTAAAGCCTTTGCCTTCGGCTCAGGTCATGATCTCAGGGTCCTGGGATCGAGCCCCACATCGGGCTCTCTGCTCAGCAGGGAGCCTGCTTTCCCCTGTCTCTCTGCCTGCCTCTCTGTCTACTTGTGATCTCTCTCAAATAAATAAATTTAAAAAATCTTTAAAAAAATAATGCATGCAAATAAAATTTTTTAAATGCTAGCAAAGCAAAGATACATAAAATGTAGAGTAAAATTCCCTACCACTCCTAATTCCCCTAATTTCATTCTCCACAGACCATTAAGGATATAAATTTCTAGTTACTCTTGTGGTTATTATTGTAATATTTTACCACATATTTATTTTTATTTTTCTTAATTTATGAAATTTAGAAAGACTCTATTGGTCTCCAATAAAAAATTTCAAGAATTTACCTTAACAGTTCTTCCTGATGTATTAATTATATTCTTATTTATATTTACTTTATATTTGTTTTATGTTCTGTTGTTTGACCTAAAATGGAATAAACAGCATTTACAATTCTATGATAATGTCAATTTGGGGCATTAGAATAACTGAATAAAATAAATAGAATAATTCAATTCATAAAATGTAAAGTATAACCCTGTCTCTCCAGTGGTACCAATTAAAAAAGAAGTCACCATGTATCTCAGTAAACTCTGTCTACTATTGCTTTCTTTCTAGCTTCTTCTGAGTCAGCCTTTACTGTTTCTTATAAACCACGTTGCCTCCTTTCTTGAAATGACGTATGTTTTTTTTTAAATGGGTGAATTTGAAAAGTAATCTTTTTTTTCCATGTAGGTTGAGTGGTGAGTAAACTTTCGAAAGAACCTTTACTCATACTTAATTTGATACTAGAGCTATCCATAAAACTTTGAGCTAAAATATCTTTGTCCCTTTGTCCTTTGCTGCACTGAGGAGAGGCAGATACCTCAGCTTGGTCTTCAAGATCAACCACGAGGTTTAACTGTTGTGGTCTATTAAACGCCTTGTCCATTTGGTGAGAGAGAGGGCGTGTGACCACATTGTTAATATCCAGAGCTCTTTCTTTCTGCTCTGACCCGTCCATTTTTATGGCAATTTGATCTACTTTTATGTATTTTTAATGACTATACTCTCTTCTCGGATCTGTTTAAGAATTCTAACTTAAAGCAAAAAAAATTATCTTCGGTTCCGAGAAACATCTCTGTTTTTCTCTAACAGAAGTTTTTCTCTTTATTCGTCCTCCATCCCTTCAGGTTTTCTCAAGAGTCTGACAGCCCTTCGTGGCTCTTTCGTGGTTGTTGATGAACCAGTATGCTTGAGTTTTCCGGAGTCTCTAGGTCTGGTTTCTCCACAAGCCTTCCTGTACACAGGAAGGCGGGGACGGAGTTCTAGTGAATTGGGTGGGTCAGTGGTGCGAACCGGCAGGCTTCCATGTTGGGAAGGTGGACAGCAAACACCCAAGAGGGCCAGGGACCCTGTCAGTAGCTAAAATAGGGATAGAGTTCTTTGGTCTATGTGACTTCGGGAGACAGGGCTTTTGTTTTCTGTCTTCTTCCCTCTCGGCTTAATGTGGAAGTCTGGCTTTACCTTGAAGTCCGTGCTGCTTCTTGCTCAGGCCCCACACCCTCTGATTAGGCTCCTTTGCAGAGCAGTTCACCTACCTCCCCGAGAAAAGTGTCCTCGGGCTTCGCTGACAGCAGAAACAGCAGCTCTCCAGCCTAAACCTGAGAGCTCGAGAGAAGCAGGAGTGGCAGGGGCCTGGCTCCTCTGACACGAGTCCATGGTGTTCCAGGTGGCCTCTGTCTGCTTTCTCATCGGTCTTTTCAGTCAGCCATGGAGAGACACTTGTCCCACAGGGGAGAAGGGCATGGCCCCCCGGGGCCAGCCTGCCAGTACCCAGACTGGACTCTGCCACTTACCAGGGATGTGACCTTCACAAGTGACTCATTCTGTGAGCCTCAGACTTTGCATCTGTGAAGCGAATGATCACAGCATCTGCGTCCAAGGATTGCAGCGAGGAGTACACTACTTAATATAGGTTGTGTTAGTTTGCTAGTGTGGCCATAACAAAATACCACAGGCCAACGGCCTTAAACAATGCAATCTTATTGTCTTACAGTTCTGGAGAGTAGATGTCTAAGATTGAGGGTTGCTTTTTTCCTGAGACATCTCCCCTTGGCTTGTCGATGGCAACCTTCTGGCCGTGTCCTCCCATGTTTGTGCCTGTGTCGATGGATCTGGATTCCAATCTCTTCTTTTCACAAGGAAACCAGTCACGTTGGATTAGGACTCACCCGTATGACTTCATTTTACCTCAGTTACCTTTTTTAAGACCCTATCCCCAAATACAGTTGCATTCTGAGGTACTGGGCCTTCAGGCTTCCACATAGGGATGTGAGGAGGAAACGGGATATAGTTTGATCGACAACGCATATAAGCCTCTGTACATAATAAGCTCCACAGAAGTGTGTGACATGATTATTAATAGAAAGAAGCAGGTTCTCCTTTCTTTGGTTATGTCCTGATCATCTGATTGCTCTGTTCCTGAGGCTTTGCTATCAGGCAGTGAGCATCAGTACTGAGGAGCTGAATATGTGCCCACCATGACCCACACGGGAGGGCATTTTCCGCCTGGAAGAGGGGCTCACGTATGGGGAACCTTCTACATGCCCGGTCACAGCTGTTCTCACCCCCCAAATACTCCCACCGGCTTCTAAAACTAGGTAATAGTCTGTGGAGGTGAACAGGCAGGCAGTAAGTTGGGAAGGTTGAATGTACTCCTTTTTTAACTTCTAGAGAAACTCTGATAGGAGTTTTTCAGTGAATCCTTATTATTATACCAAATTGGTCACTTTGAATTTTGAAATGTAAATGATCTCTAAATCTCTGCAGTAACTTTCAACTCAGCATCTTTTTACAGAAACACACAGATGGCCAGAATAATAGTGGATTTCAGATTTAAGAAATGTTTGAAGCTGAGGGGAATTCCTAAACCAAAATTCCTGAGTAGCTTTTTGCTACCGGTCACCACTGTGAGGAAGAGCCTCGCTCTGTCGAGAGTGGGAGAGAGAGTTTTCTTGTTTCCAATTCCATCTTGGGTTATACTCAAGGTGCTCACAGACATCCCTAGGACTGGGCCTTTTGCCGCAGGCCTATCACCATTTCCGCCATGCTCCTCAGCTCCAAGCAGACAGAAGAAAATATTTGTAAAGCTGTACCATGGGTTCGTCAGGAGAAATACCCATAAGTTTAGAGAGAGTGCATGGTGGAAGCTTGTTCCTATAAAGGCTCACAACACGGCCAGCACTCCCTCCTTCTCCAGCCCCAACCTCTTCGGTGGAGGCCAGATAACTCTTCTCCACACGCACCTTGAGAGAGAGAGTCCCTGTGTTATGTCTTAGTCTCTCACAGAGTGATCGTTAGTAACATATAATGTTTTCAAAATAAGATAATTCCTATAAACAGCTCAGTGGGTATATGAGGGCCCCCCAGAGCCTGGTGGTGGTTAGGAGTATCAGAATGGTTTCTCTAGGTGAGAGGAGAAGGACGAAACATGGGAACCCAAGCCCCCTGAAAGGAGAGAATATTAGGGTTATATGGGGGAGGGAAAGAAGGGGGAGGTGGGGAGGAGGAAGCTGGACTTTCATCATTTGCCCAGGCAGTGCCTGAATATAACATAAATCAAGCTCAGAATTCACCCAGGTAGGAAATGACCCCAACTGGATACTTTCTCTTAATAACCCCTAGATTCTTGTCTGAATCTGGTGGTCCCCTGTAGGTTCAGAATTTCTCCCAGCTAAGGAATGAAGAGGCTTGACCATGTCATCTATCAGATGACAAAAGATACGCATAAGGTTTGGTTTTGTGCAACAGAGAGAACCATCCGAGTAGCCAAGTTCCCTCGTGTTTATTGTTTTCCTTAAAAAACCCAGGGCATGCAAACAGAGGCCTATCACCATTTCTGCCATGCTCCTCAGCTCCAAGCAGACAGGGGAAATAATACACGTAGCAGAGAAAGGAAAGTGTAGTTCCAGGAAAATAGAGGAATGAGGAGCCACCAGCAAGAAAAGCCACAGTGGGTTCTAGATATCCCGGTTTCACTGCTGCCTTGTTTTGGCAGTCTTTTATAAGAAACACCACAGACAACCAGACTTTTCCCTATCTCAAATGCTCAAAATACCACTGTATTTATTACAAATATAAGGAAACACGTCATTGGCTTCTTAGTAAGGTCTGTGGAGAAATACTCTACCTCTTTGGGCTCTTTGAGTTGCGAACTTCTTCATGTCTTTGCCTCATAAATGGCGCCGTGCCTTAAATTTCCTTTTGTCAAGCAATTAATTCTCAACAAGCCCAGGCTCACGGTGCAAGCACATATGTTTGCTTTTGAAATAAAGTTGTTAATGGCTAAATGTATTCATTGTTCCCGGTTTCACAAGCTCATGATGGCAGGCACCATAATGTTTTCCAAGTACCGGTGACTGTTTTTCTTTGCACAGGGCACTGGCCTGTCTCTCACATTCACAGCTGCGTTACATGCTTTGCATTTAGAAAAAGAAAAAGGAGTAGGAAGGGGGGAAAAAGGCATTTGTGATTGCTGTGTGAACAAGAGCGAGCTCAGACTCTCCCACTCTGTCTCTGGAATGAGAATGATGCTTGATTGGTATTGATGCACTTGACTAAGATGAGCTGGAGTCCATGCAGGTGCAGGTGAGCTGGGCTAATCAAGACAAAGTTTCTGGGACTTTAAATTACAGAAAGAGTCTCCTATGTTCAAGGGAGAGAAAGAAAGTGCTTTTGCTCTCAGTGGTGAGAAGGAACTGAAAGGAACAGCCCTGGGGCATTGCACCTGCTGCTCGTGGACATCCCCTCACTGGTGGCCAATGTCCTCATGGTCGGCAAAGGGAAACTGGCAGCTTTTTTGGTACCGTCCTTGGTCTTAAAGTCAGAAAGATTTTGTTGATTTGCCTTTAAAGGATGTTTTAGATCCTCAGCATTAACCATTCATTCTAAATATGCTTATTTCTTAAGTGATATAGACTATGTTATTAGATATGAAGCATTAACTCTGCAAACATAAATAGACCTACACCACACACACACACACACACACACACACACACACTCCTATAGATAGGTTGGATGGATATTCAAGAAATTGTGAGCAGCAGGACCAGGGAAAAGATGGAGATTTCAATTTTTTTTGTTTTATACCCTTCTGTACTGTTTAAATGTCTAACTGTTCTGTATTGTTTAAATATTATTACTTTTATAATAAAAGGCAAATGGTAATAGCCATGAGATTCCCTTTCTAATATCAATCTACTCTAAAATGATGCACATGATAGAGTTGTATTTTATCAGAATATTCTAGGCAGAGCTCCACCAAGCTATACTATGAAGCGCAGTTTTGAGGGAGTTGGCCATGCCTTGTGTGTGCAGAGTGGAATGTTTGCTAATTGCTTTTGAACATTGTCTCTGCTGGGCAGGGAAGGATTGACAGGGTGACCATACTTTCCAGTATACACCCCTGTTCCAATGCTTTCATGTGCAGAAGTCTCATGCCTGGGTGGCTCAGCCAGTTGAGCATCAGCCTCTTGGTTTGGACTCAGGTCATGACCTTGAGGTCGTAGGATCGAGCCCCGTGTCAGACTCTGCACTCAGCATAGGGTCGGCTTCAGAATCTCTCCCCCTCCTTTTGTCACTCAAATAAATAAATAAAATCTTTAAAAACAAATAAATGAACAAATTAATTAATTAAAAATTTTAAAAAGTGTCCTGATCTGGACATTGAACTTTGTGAGCCCTCTCTTTATGGACAGTCATGTGGGCTGTTTGTTGTGCCTTTCATCCACCCTTGAAAATCATACTTCCGGTTAAAAAAAATAGGCATCATTTAATTTAATCACAAATTTTTTTTTGAGGCTGATGAAATTATTTAATGATGAAAAATGGTTTGAGAATGTGCCCCTGATTTTGTTTTAAACATTATCCTGTTGATTTTCTTACCCGCTGATTTAACAAACTCACTCATGTGCCATCATTGACTGTGTCTGGCCTTTCAAAACATTCAGATACACACAAATTCCTGATGCCTATGTAATCCATCCCATTTACCTGCCGCCTCTTCAAAATAAAATCCTACTACAACTCACAGAGTTAACGCAGATGTCAGAAATAGACTTTGTCTTTGTTTTCAACTCAAAATCCATTCTCATTAGGAAGTCTCCTTGTCCCCTTAGCCCGGATCCTGTTCACTCCCTACATACTCTCAAAGCCCCCTTTCAAGCAGTTACAAGTTTATAAAGATTTATCTGATGACGGTCTGTTTCCCAAATGTGCCATGTTCCTTGCAGGTAGGCAGCACTTTGTTTTGTCTTTCAGTTATTTCTCCATCAAGCATACTGCGTTAGTAGTGCTGTCACATTAATATACACTCACTAAAAGTATTTATTGGGGAGCACCTGGGTGGCTCAGTCAATTAAGCATCTGACTCTTGGTTTTGGCTCAGTCCTGATCTCGGGGTCCTGGGATTGAGCCCCACATTGGGCTCCATACTCAGCAGACGGTCCACTGGAGATTTCCCTCTCTCGTTGTCCCCTTCTACCTATCTCCCTGCTCATGCTCTCTCTCCCTAAAATAAATAAATCTTGGGGCACCTGGGTGGCTCAGTGGGTTAAGCCTCTGCCTTCAGCTCAGGTCATGATCTCAGGGTCCTGGGATCGAGCTCCACATCAGGCTCTCTGCTCAGCAGGGAACCTGCTTCCCCTTCTCTCTCTGCCTGCCTCTCTGCCTACTTGTGATCTCTCTCTCTCTCTCTCTATCAAATAAAGACAAATAAAGAAGTAAAAAAAAAAATGAAAATAAAAATAAATAAATAAGAAAAATAAATCTTTTTAAAATAATAAGTATCTGTCGGAAGACTCATTGGCAATATCTCTCTAGAACAGCTAGAAGAGGGGCTCTGGCATTTCCTGTGTATTTTAAAGAATCCTGCAGAAACAAGGGGGGGTGCCTCTTTTTCTTCAGGGGGCCAAACCCTGTACACACAGGGCCAGAATACGTCTGGCTTTTGGAAGTAGGTATAAATTCTTAAGAGAAACTGCAGGTATCCCTCCTGAAAAAGGCTTCATTCTATCACTTCACTCTAGCCTAGCAACCTTGCTGTGGGGCTGGACCCCCACTGAGGTCCTTCCTCATTTCTCAATCCGGGTACCAAGGCTCAGCCTTTATGGCAATGATTTTGTCATATCATAATTATTTTGATGGTTTGACCACTGTGTGGTTTAGGGATGGCAACCTGGAAACACACAACACTCAAAGCTCCTCTGGGAGAGCAATTATTCACATTGAATACGGGGCAGGCGTGGGCATGGCGGAGAGCCATCATGGAGTAGCAAGATGCCTCCCACCCCCAAAGAGCCCTTTTTAATGTCCATGGTGGTATGAGTTTAAGTGGTCTTATTATTATTCTCATTTTATAGCTGTATAAATCATCTCACATTGAAATAAAGGGAATGGTACAAACTAAATACCCTCGGTGGTTAGAATTTCCCTCTCCTTTGAAAAAGCCAGCTACCTAAGCAAATGTTTTAAATAAATGCAGAAAATCCAATATTTCAGTTTTAGTCAGTCCTGTCTCTAAATGAGGGAAGTCTAGATGAGTGTTGCCTCAGGACCAAAATTCCATCCAAATTTTTCTTCCTCTAATGGTATTAACTTAGGGTTCTAAAAATAGGAGGCTTTCCAAAACGTACAGTTTTTAAACTTCACAAATTTTAATTTTTAAGATTATAATTACACCTCACTTTTTCATTGTGCGTACAACAATATGCATGAACATAGGTGCCTGATAAAAAAATCTTCCTTTGAATTTGATGGTTTTACATTTAGTGGCAGGAAACAAGGCACATAGTATAGGTTGCTGTTGGCATTGTTACTCGATCGATTAATCCATAGGGATGCTTTAGATCGAAGGAGTCAGGACTCTCATAGAGTTCTAATTGAGGGAGTGATATAAAACAAATATATCCGGTGACTAAAAATCCATCCTGCTTTCCATCATCCAATTATTTACCCAGACAAGAATCTCCATTATATCTGATTCAGTCACTGCCTACCTTTGCAGCTTTTCTTTATGGGTAGGGAGAGGGCTGAACTTGATAACTGAGCATGTATATTTCAGTTAAAAAATACATATATATATTGCCCCAGAAGACACAGAGGACCTTGTATTTGATTCGCAGATGGACCAAATTTAAAAAAGTAAAATTCTTACTGCTTAGAATTTTCAACCGACAGGGATGACATTAAGTATGTGGAGAAAACAAACGTAGCCTCTCAATTTAATTCTAGCTGCATTATCTCTTGTTCTTATTTGTGTGTCACAGCCAGAAGCTTTGACATCGTTTCTGTATTCATGTATGAGGCGAAGTGTTTGGGGGAAAGGAATCACAAAGACTCAGAAGAAAACTCATATTCAACTAGGGAGAGTTGTAGGTTAATTTAATGCAAGGAGAAAACTCTATCTTAAATGTGATGATATACTGAAAAAATGAGACGCTTTAGCATCGTATTTTCCCTCCAGCGAGGCAAAAGGGCACTTGGTCCTGTGTTTTCATTTCTTTTCTTTTTTTAAATTATTATTTAAATAGGACAAAAATAATGTAGTGCGGAGCACATGCCATTAACTCCAGAAAACTAAATAGCAAATGAGGCCATTTCAGTCAAATGCCTAGGATTCTTTTAATCAGGTATTTATTGTTAGCAGGCCAGTGCTGTCTGGCCTCTGGAAGATACCCTGGGCCCATTAGGAATCTCTATTTTACTTCTCTTAGAGATTCCATTGCTTCTGTTTATTTATTTTTTTCCTATTAATGTATACAAGAGAGAACCTGGCTTAGGTCCTTGTGTGTGTGTTTCTATTTTTGGTCCAGTTTTACCACTGGATTGGCAGTTGCCAGAGAGGTTAAGTAACTAGCCTCAGGCATCTCAGGAGCTGAGGGGCTGGGCAAGAATTAGAAGGGAGGAAAGTGTTGGCTCTCAGCTTTTCCCTCCTCATGAGAACGCAGGGCTTGGGTGAAGAATGTATCAAAAGGGGGCGCCTGGGTGGCTCAGTGGGTTAAAGCCTCTGCCTTCAGCTCAGGTCATGATCTCAGGGTCCTGGGATCGAGCCCCGCATCGGGCTCTCTGCTCAGCAGGGAGACTGCTTCCCCCTCTCGCTGCCTGCCTCTCTGCCTGCTTGTGATCTCTCTCTCTCTCTGTGTCAAATAAATAAATAAAATCTTTAAAAAAAAAAAAAGAATATATCAAAAGAAACTGAGAAGTAATCACGTCTTGGCTTTGAACTATGTGGGGTGGAAGAAAGGGTAACACTTGAACTCACTCCCTGGACCAGAGTTCCACACGGATATATGATCCCTGAAGATGCATGGATTTTTAGAAGATTCCCCTAGTTGGCAAATGCCTGTTGTAAGTGTCCACTCACCCACAGCCGAAGATCACAAATCAGAGTTGGGAAGTCCTGTAGCAGTTAAGGGGCGCATTCAGAGACTTGAGGGGATCCCCATCCAATTATGACTGCGACAATGTCCTCATCTGTAAAAGAGAAATTCTAATATCTGCCTCACGTGACAGTTGTGAGGACCAAACTAGACTATGCGTCGAAGGACAACAAGAGAACCACAGTAAGGCCCACGCTCCGGGCTATTTGGGTGTGTGAGTCCAGGAAACTGCCTCTATTCAAATCCAAGGTCGGATCTTGGAGTTCCCTTAAAAAAGAAGCAAAATCAAACCAACAAAAAGTATTATTTTTCCTTAAAAGAAGTTCCTTGAGCATTTTCATGAAGTCGGCTACACCATGCCGTTATTCTTCAAGAACACAGGACATTTTCCTTTATTCTCCTGATCTGCATTTACTCAGTGGAAACCGCCTTCGCCTGCCCTCTCCCACCGTACGTGTTCCTCTTTTCTGTTCAGCCTCCATGCTGCCCATCTAGCCAACCATGCCTTTTGACTTAAAAATAGATTTCTGGGCCAACATGATTAGCATCAAATTCTATTTTTCTCCTGTGTCTTTCTTCGGTGCCCTCTGCTTATCCCTATAGCTGAGAAAAGAAGATAAACAAAAACAGATCCTTGCCCAGTTAACAAATTCAACCACCATTAACTGAGCTCTGGGCATGGTGCTTGGTGCCAGACACATCTCCCCATTGACCCATTGTCTCCGTTCACCTGACCCAGCCTCCCCACAACCCCCGACAGAGGCTCTGTACATAGCCACTCCTATACTGTAAAGAGACCTGCTCTCTCCTCCGTTTCTCCGCAGGGTCAAAAAGCCTAGGAAATGTAGCCTCAATTTACTACCACTCATCCCTAATAAATGAGCACAGGAACACTTTCTATGCAAACATTTATGCCCAGCATTTAAGCCTCACAACCATATGTGAAGTCAGTGCTCATTGTACCGAAGAAGAAACTGAGGTAGAAAAGTTGAGTGGCACGCCCAAGTCTAAGCACCAGTAAGTGAAAGAGCAAGGATTCAGTCTCAGTCATTCCGGCCCTGGGACCCCCTCCATTAACCAGAAGCTACACTTGTGGCCCCTCCAGTACTAACATGGATGCTGAGAACTTCTTAAATTCTTTTTTTTTTTTTTAAGATTTTATTTATTTATTTGACACAGAGAGAGATCACAAGTAGGCAGAGAGGCAGGCAGAGAGAGAGGGGGAAGCAGGCTCCCCGCTGAGCAGAGAGCCCAACGTGGGGCTCCATCCCAGGACCCTGAGATCACGACCTGAGCTTAAGGCAGGGGCTCTAATCCACTGAGCCACCCAGGCACCCCAAGAGAACTCAGGGGAGGGAAGGTGCACTGGGGGCAGACGCTAGTGATGGTCAGACTGGGTGATAGGAAAGCAGGGGGGCATCTGGGAGATATATACTTTCCAGATGAGAAAGCCCAATTGCCCTGAGGCCACTCGTTTGCAGCCAGCGGGAATGAGGGAGCTGCCTTTGGTCACCATTGGAGAGAACGTTCTGCGATGTACTCTGAGCTCAGCACTCCAGGAAGGCAATCCCTCCCCTCACATCAAATACTTTTCAAGTTCACATACCCTAGGCCAGGATACTCCTTAAGCTGTATCTCATAACATTTAATCATCTCTAAATCCTTTTGAAAGGGTTTTCTGACACCTAAAAGAAATTTAGGAATAAAAACTTCTGCTTAATTGTAGCTCCGCAGGAGACATCCCTTGCTGGAGGTAGCATGACTATTGTAACAGATAAAATGAGACTTTTTCCTGTTGCCCTTGTTACCCCAAGTCCTAAGTCGGGGAACCGCTGGCGATGGGAAGGGTGAGCACTCAGCTGGGATCTGGTTAGGAATGAAATGAGAACCGTAACCACAGCTACGACGAACTGAGAACGTCTACGGGATAATTAATAGATGGATTTCATAGTTTGCTGCCTTTTCTGTTGTAAATAGGAAAAGGAGGGAGAAGAGTAAATTTGGAAGAAAAAGTAGAACTTGTAAGTACAAAATCAAGGAAATTGCATTTTTAAGAAGCAAAATGAGTCTACTTTCATCAGTTTAATTTCCAAATGTCTCTAGGATATTCAGCAGACAATATCCTGTGGAAAGTAAGAATTATAGACTTATCAGGAGGGTAAGAGGTCAGGGATGGAGATGTCAACCCCATACAGAGCATAATTGAACCATGTGTCTCATTGAAAAATTGTTTAGGTCTCTAGTTCTAGCAGCTGTGAGAGTTAAAATTATCCTCCTTATTCCACTCAGTGTATTTCATTATTTAGACATCATATATTAGACATAAGGAAGAACGTCTTGAGTGTAAGAGTGATTAAACACTGAAACAGACTACCAAAGGAGCTTGTGAAATTATCGACTCTAGAACATTTTAAAAATAGAGGCAGCCATCTGTCTTCAGTGATTTGGGTGGTAATCTGTCTTGGAAAAGGAGACTGGACAAACTTGATAGGAGAATATTAAGTAAATAATTTTGGGGGCTTTTTAAAAAAATTTGATGGCCTTCGGTCTACATGTGTTTAGTATTTTTTTTTTTAATTGTGAATTGTTCTGACTTAAAACGCTATCATTTTTTATAGTCTTGGGTCACGCACTACTCTAGGACTAGTAGAGTCCAAACAAAACTTGTCATATCTGTATTTTGTCTTTAAACTTATTGCCCAATATCTGAATTTTTCTCAGAGAACATTGCATGCTATGCACAGTTTACAGACTTTCTGGAAATGAGTAGGTTTGTGAAGCAATTGTGATATTCAAAGTGTGGTAAGATAAGTACCTGGGTTTGGGAGACAAAACTGGAAACACAAAGGAAGCAATGGACAAAATGTTATGACTCAGAAGGAGGTATTTTATTTAATCAAATATAATTCTAACGTTGAAGTAGAACTGGAAGAGACCATTTTGATTCGTATAACCAAATCTTTTTAGCCAACCGCCCTTTCCTCTGGGGCTCTGGACCGAGAAACCATGTACAGAAAAACAGTGCCAGGTGAAAAGGGATAGAAATACCAATTCATGAATAACACCTCAAGGGCCTCATTACCCCCAAAAGAGAGCTCCGTGGAAAAAGCATCCGTGAAAAATAAAGCTTCAGCCAAAGCACCACCTCCCCGGAACCTACAGTTCTCAGCCTCCCAGCTGGAGAGAACAAACGCGCCTGTCGGATTTACCTCCCAGTTACAGATGGTCTTTCTGGAACCGAAAGTGCATCACAAATCTGGGCTCAGAGGGGGGCAAGAGGAGAGGGACAGGCCCTCCCCGCCTTGGGGACAACTGGGGCCACTGGACATGGGCACTGTCCTTTAACACACAGTGACCCTTCCCACTCCAAATGTGAGCCCCTAAATGTCCCTGACCAGTCAGATTAACAGTTTCTCCTCCTTTGGGAAAAAGACAGGGATTCCCTTTCCAGCAGATGAGAGCATGAAAATCTAGAGCAGGGACTCTTTCTTTCTTTTTTTTTTTTTTAAGATTTTTATTTATTTGACAGTGAGAAACACAGCGAGAGAGGGAACACAAACAGAGGGAATGGTAACAGGAGAAGCAGGCTTCCTGCCGAGCAGGGAGCCCGATGCGGGGCTTGATCCCAGGACCCTGGGATCATGACCTGAGCTGAAGGCAGACGCTTAACGACTGAGCCACCCAGGTGCCCCTAGAGCAGGGATTCTTAAGCAGAGAATCCACGGAAGAATTTCAGATATAGAACTGGATTTCAGATATAGAACTGGATTTTCAAGAAAACATTTCCATTTATTTCTTTCTGATACTTTGAAGATTTGTTACATGTGGGGAAACCACAAAAGAACATCATCTGTAAAAATTAACCTTGTTTAGTTTTGCTCTTAAGAAATTATTTTACTCCAGGGGCGCCTGGGTGGCTCAGTGGGTTGAAGCCTCTGCCTTTGGCTCAGGTCATGATCTCAGGGTCCTGGGATCAAGCCCCAAATAGGGCTCTCTGCTCAGCAGGGAGCCTGCATTCCCCTCTCTCTCTACCTGCCTCTCTGCCTACTTGTGATCTCTCTCTCTCTGTCAAATAAATAAATAAAAACTTTAAAAAAAATTATTTTACTCCAAACAAGTATAGGGATGCACGTGGGATCACCATGCTATGCTGTATAAAATATTCTGATAGAAACAAATCCACTCTTATTATTATTGACATTTCTCTTTAGTTTGCATCCAGTCTGGATTACCCAGGGCAATTGCGAGGAAAAACAAATACAATGAATCTTATGCATCTGTAGTTAATCTGCCCTGACAAACATGTTGGAATACTAAAACTTCCATGTAGCTTGTATAAAAAGGTTCTTGCTAATCCAATCATAAAACCAAGAACAAAACTATAGTGATTCCACCACACACCTACCATAGTATCTAAAATCAAAAAGACTCATCATACCAAGAGGTAGCGCGAATGTGGAATAACTAGAACTCTCATACATGGCTGATGGAAATTTAAAATGGTACGTGACCTCTGGATACAGTTGGCAGTTAAATGAAAACTTGAAAAATATACCTATGTTATGACCTAGCCATTCTACTAGGAAATTAGCCTGGAAAAAGAGAAGCAGGTATCCATACTAAGACTTACACAGCAAAGTTCATGGCGGCTCTATTAGTAATAGCTGGAAATAACTCAAGTGCCCATCAATAAATATAGAATACTATTCATCAATAAAAAGAAATCGCTTACTGATACATGTAACAATACAGGTGTGTCTCAAATGGATGTCAATTATAACTCAACAAAGTTGTTTACACATTCAGCTAACAAGCTCAAGACCTTTATATCTGTCCCTCTGTCACTCCTTAAATAAAATAGCCATGGGGTTCCCTCCCTCCCTCCATTCCTTCCTTCCTTCCTTTCTTCTTCCCTCCCTTCTTCCCTTCCTTCCTTCCTTCCTTCCTTCCTTCCTTCCTTCCTTCCTTCCTTCCTTCTTCCCTCCCTCACTCCCTCCCTCCCTCCCAACAAGTTTTTAAAGAGACTGAAACAAATTTAGTTTGCCTAATTTCAAAGACATAATCTTGAAATGCTGTACAAGATTGCATTCCAGAGGGCAAATCTTGAAGCCCACGTTTAAACAACAGGCAGAAGTTCTGTTTGCTTTTAGAGAAAAAGAAGCCCTTCTCAGAACAGTCTGACAGGAAGGAGTTTGTTCCTGACTTGGGTATTTGGCTGATATTTTCAGCTATAAGAATGAACTGAAACTTTTGGTTCAAGTCTCTAAAGTTACTATTTTGGATACTGCTGAAAATCTACCGTCTTTTGTCCCAGCTGCCTCTCTGGAAGGAGAGATTGGAAGTGGAGAAGAATGTAAACTTTTCAGTGTGGAGGAAGCATTTCTGGAGGCTGGTGTAAAAAGTAACCTAGCCTTTCAATTTCTCAGCAGGCAGAAATCTGCAGAACTTTTCTGAAGGTTACTTCTGCTCAGAAGGCTTTCAATTGAAACACAGAAATGTAATCCTTTTGCTGTGAACACAGATGGTCTCAATGATTCAGCCCTGACCACAAGGTCTTCTTTGACTTGGACACAAAGGAAATGACAGGCTAGGGATTCTTCACTCCTTGACAAACCCACTTCTCGTATGACAAAGTAAGCCATGGGAGTTGGGATTCTATTTGCTACTGCATTCCTTTGTGAGTACCGATTGTCTTCACTTTTTCTATCAAAGCCAAAATCCTCCACCAGTTGGCTTTCAAAGATTATTTACACATTTCCAGTTATACCACAATCATTTCTTATACAGAACCAAACAATGAGCCCCTCTATTCAAAGTTGTTTTGAGCAGAATCGAAGCATATTTTGTTTTAGTTTCACAGTTTGGAGCCGTTTCCATTTTACGATTAGTAAGTGATCATTATGAAAATCAAGAGAGAACGTGACCTGATGCCTCAGAGGATTTTATAATCTAGCTATGTAGTGGAAATGAGCGTGGTGTGGAAGGAAATAAACTTCGAAAATACTTGCACATGTATTTATGTGTATTTTTTTAGAGGTCTATAGGCTTCATCAGCTTTTCAAAGAGACATTCAACCCAAAATAGTTTAAGAATCATTGGTCTAAAAGCAACATTGCTTTGTTAGGAAAAACTGATGAGTGCAGTTGTACAAAAGTTGTACTTGGAGTGATGACCAGATCCTAGAATGGAAACATGATGTACAGGAATACATCACTGTATTAAAAAAATAATAAGTATTATTACCAAAAGAGTTTTAAAAGAATTTAATATTTGATATATTCTAAGAAATATTAAAAATCAGATAAAAACAGAACGCTCTCGCTATTGTGTATTTTAATGTATTATCTTGACTTATACTTGTGGGAAGGGGACCATAAGCTTTTCTTAATCCAGCTCTGCCAGTAGGCCTTGATCAAGAGATGATGTGAAAATGGGGAAAGGGTTTGGCACTGGGGATAAAGATCTGGCAGGATATATTGATGTGATAATTGAAGCCATGGAAAATATTAACAGTAACTGATAATTTCTTTCCAGTTTCCTTGCTGGTGTTAGTTTAAATCCTTAAACTCTGAATTAGAGTTCATTGTGACAGAGCCACCTTCTAGTAGTCTCAACACGGTGGTCATTAAAATAAATAGAAGGTTACGGATAACCCTGCAGGAAGTTTTTGTTTTTAGGGAATGAAATTGATAGTAGCTTCTTTGATGCCTTCATTTTTCAGTGAATACAGAAGTGATAATCAACTTAGTATGGTAGCTGCTTCCAGGTGTAGGAAGTACCCCCTTGTTTTATTCATTCTAGACTAAGAAACCAGGGAACGATTTGATAATGAGAAAACTTACTTTTTTAAACTCTAAATAAGCATGATGAATGAGATAAAGTGTGAATTATCTACATGACCTAATAATTTAACTTTTTCATAGTCACCCAGGTGAAATTTTCTAATTAGTCTTTATTTTTTCCAAAAAAATAAAATCCATGATGTGTGTTTAAGAATTAAAGCTAACACGCCTTAAGTTATGCTTGAATTGTTGAAAAATGGACCAATCTCCTCAAGTCAGTGGTCACTTCTTGAGTTTCCTGTTACCTACCCTCTCCTCAGTATTAGCTCTCCTTTTTACTTCTTAAAATGTTTCTTTTTCTAGATATTCCATATAAACACTCTCCTGCTTTTCTTTCTACCTCTCTGGTCATTCCTTCCTGTAGCCCTTTTCTGTCTTCAAGATCTCTTGGTTGGGTCGGGGGAGCCCTGACCTCCCCACTTGGTCATTTTCCCTTTATCATCTCCTTCTCAAATTAGGCAGTTGTATCCAGGCCATGACTTGACATTCCACTGATATGTTGATTCCCAAGTCTATTTCTTAGTGATGATCTAATTTTCAATTAGACTCACATGTGTAACTGCCTAATAGATACTTCCATTTGCTTAACCATTAAACATCTAAACCCTAACAGGGCTGAACAGAATTAATGTTCCTTTTCCTCCATCAAATGTACAAAATATGCTTCTTCCAAAGTTTTCTCCGTCACAGAGACTATTGCTCAGGGCATACGTGTACCATGGCAAACTTGATTCCTTTCTCCTTTATCTTCCAATTTAGCAGAGAGCCCCATTTCTGTGTTCAAAACATATATACTGCATCTCCTCTTAACCTCCAAGCCACCATAATCTCTTTTCTGAACTACTGAAATGTCTGTTTTCTCTGCCCATTTACAGATTCACTTCCATATACCTCTTTAGTCTCCATGACTAGAGTTTGATCTAACACCTCACCATGTCTAAGCTTTGTTATTCAGAGGGTGGTGTGAGGACCAGCAACATAGGTTTCACCCAGAAGCTTGTTAGAAATGCAGGATATCAGGCATAATGAACCAAATATTGTTTTCATGAGATTTCCTCAAGACATAATTTTGAAGGCAATAGTTTAAAAGGCTAGCCTATAAGATGCACGTCTGGACGTCCTTTCCAAACTTCTCTGTTTTACTTTCTTCTTTTCCCACGATCCCCAGCCACGATGACATTCCACCTTCTAGTCCTAAGAGAGCAAGTATATTTTATCTTGAAGAATTTTTCTTTGCTCATCCTTCTACTTAGAACTCGGGTCTCCCAAATCTCAACATGACTGAATCCACCTGTTGTTCAGGGCTCACTTCAGATGACATTGCTCAGAGAGTCCTTCTTGGCCACTTAGACCAAAATGTTCCCATCACATCACCTGATCACATTGCCTGTCTGTCCCTGCCCTTAGAAAATACTTGAAAATTTCTCACTTATTTGTTTGCTTTCATGACTTTCACTATCACTAGACTATAAATACCTTTTTTTTTTAAAGATTTATTTATTTATTTGAGAGAGAGTGAGAGAAAGAGAGCACGAGCAGGGGTGGGGTGTAGAGAGAGAAGCAGGCTCCCCACGGAGCAGGAAGCCCAACATGGGGCTTGATCCCAGGACCCCGGGATGATGTTTAACCGACTGAGCCACCCTGGTGCCCCAAGAATGACAAATTCTTAAACAAACTGTATTCATTTCTTTAGGAAAAAAAATTTAGATCCAGTCTTACTATTTAGTGATAGAAGTCACTTAACTGTAAATTCAATTTACTCATGTAAAGCCTTTCCTAAACTGTGTTTGCAACAGGGCATAAGCATGATGCTAAATTTAATCTTAAGAATGCCTGACAACTCAGGGCTTCTACCTCTGGGAGTAGAAGAAGACGTCAGCATCTTTTTATATTATAATCCCCTTTATCTGTTATCTGCTAACATATCTATATATTATCTTTTATTAAATTTCTGCCTGTTGAGGAAAGATGTTTCTTTTTCATTTGTTTTAAGTATTAGCATATCTAGGGCTATATTTTAATCCTATTTAAATATTCCTTAACAGTTGTCGATAAAATATTTTAGTTTGTCACATATTGCCTAATTGATATACCACTGGGTCTCCCTGGAGAAAGAGCATTGTAAAATAGCTTTCCATTGGTTCCCTCAATAAATCATTGGTTCCTGTTGTGTTGAGACACACTGGGAAGAGCTCAAGCTGTAGTTTTGATTAACATAGAGAAATCCAAAACGTTTCTCGGTTTTGAATATTTCCATTAATCAATAATTCAGCTCCAGAGTTGCCATAAAAGATTACAGGAAAATCTTTTTGCTTTTTCAAATTGCCAGACAGTGGGCCGCTCTGGGAGGTCATATTTTTTTGCCAGCCTCCTTCTAATGCTTGTCACCTTAAGAATGGTATTGATAAACTCCAGTGATAGATCAGTGGGTGACATTGATATCTTTCTATAGGATGTTCCCCAACTAAGTACTCTTCTCTGGAACCTTCTGGCAGACATGTGACATAGTGGGTGCACCAAAATACTTTGCTAAGGTATTCTCAGAGAGTCTTCCTTGGTCATTAAATAGAAGAAATGCTGACGTTCTCCCTCTTTAAAGATTGCTTTTTTTAGGAGCATTTTTTTTAAAAGGATAATTTTTTTTTATCATTTTATAGGACACAATGGAAAGATATGATGACAAAATCACAAAAAGTGAACATATGAATTTTAGGCAGATTTCAGATACCAAGTTACATTTATTCTACCATCAAAAGGCCAATATTTAACATATCTCGCTTTTGTTATTAAAGAAGCATGAAGAAGAACAACTAAGAGACCATCAAAATAGAAGAGATTACATCTTGCAATCACACAGCCATGAAATTCTGACCAGAATGAAAATATGAGTATAAAGAGAGTAATCACTTGCTTATTAATTCAAGGAACCATTTGCCATTTTCCAAGTATTATGAAAATAAGAGATTACAGGACTCTGTTTTTAACCATGTGGATTTTTCAAATGTATAGATAGTAATCTCATTATACCTGTGGTGCAAATTCAGATGAAAACACACTTATCTGTCTTCTTTTGCATGCGCTGCCCTTAAACACAAAAACAGAAACACATACTAACCAGTGGATGACTTCACTACCTGAAAACTTTGATTCATCTCTATTCTCTCAGTGGCCACAGTTGAAAGGAATAAGGTAAAAGGTTACATAAACACCCAAGCAGGGGCAAAAACAGCTAGTTATCCCGAAACCCTAATAAGCACATAGGAAAACTATTTCTACCAAGTTAAGAGAGAATGCAGGCATCACATTGAGCCGAAATGCCTATTTAAAGGCCTCATCATCTCAAGGCCCCCTAGTTGAGTACGAGTGTACCGGTATTCCCTTCATTATGAGTAAACACCAGAAATACCACACAAAGAGAGAAGGTTCCAGTGGTTCACACTGCAATTATAAGCACCACATTCAAATGTGGGACAAAAGCAACAACAGGGTACTATAAGCTCAGTGCTTAAGGATGGCAAACAGGGGAACTTGGTCCAAAGTCACAGTAAAGCCCGTGATGCAGTCCTTCATCACAGGCAAATTATGAAGGGATCAGAGGAGCTGGGGCCCAACTCGTCACTAGTAACATAATTTGCACACATCCCCCCACCATCGAAATACTCCTGTTTCCTCTGCTGCTAGGAAACATGTAGTTTTTTTTTTTTTTTTCAAGCTCTATATACCTCACCAAGAATGCTGGTTGCTTGATGTGTGATTTGTTCCAGCATCGTGTAACTAATATAGCTCTCCCGCCATTCATTCATTCACTCATTCATCCATTCATTCATTCATTTATTTTTTTTTTTACCTCATTATTCATTCCATTTGGGCAAGGCTCTTACTAAGTTGTGGCAAGAAATATCTGCATAAAACCTTCTCCTCCTCCTTCTGTCTCTTTCTCTCTCTCTCACTTTTTTTTTTTCTGTCAAAAGTGTACTATTTAATCCCCGTCATCTATGTCCCCCATCCCCCACTCAGCTCCCCTCTGGTAACCATCAGTTTGTTCCCTCTAGCCATGAGTTTGTTTCTAAAACAAGGTCATCTGCATGAGTGAAGAATTTGAATTATTGGACCGTATGTGCACACAATTAGGCAATGTTTTATTATACTCTCCTAGCATTTATCTACCTACAGATTTGTTATTTATTACTTTATTTACTTATTGATTGCAAAAATACGTTAACTGTCATGAACACACCTCACAATTCCGGACCTAGACCATTCAAAGTAACTCGTATCTACCTAGGAGTTCCTTCCCCATCCTGAATCCTCTGCCCTCCAGACCAGAGGAACCCATCTCGTGAATCTTGTATCATCTTCCTCTTTCCTCTGCCCCAGAAAAGTGCCTTAAAAAACCATGTATCTTTAGTTTTGGTTGTTTTACAATGTATTGCATAGCTCTGCTGAATGTAATCTCTCACAGCTTTTTTTCATTAATTATTTTATTGCTAAGATGAACTCACGCAGCTCTTTGTTGCCATGATGCGATCATTTTGACTGTTGCATAATGTTTTAGTGGGTGAATATACACTCTGCGAATTCATCCATTCTTCTCCTAAGGGCCACGGGTTTCCAAATTTTTGCCCTTGCACGTAATGCTGTAATGACCATTCTTATTTGGTCTGCCTCTAAAACGTGAGGGCTCCAAAGTAACAATACAAATGGAATGCTATACACCGATCTATACCCACTGCTTGACTCATGTCCCCATCCAAGGAACACCTGTTCCTCAGGAATGGATCCGCAATCCAGAGGCCAAAGGAAATGTACTGTCCCCTAATCCACCATGCCTTTGTGACCTGTGGGGGCAGACCACACAGCAGCTATACCTGGGCCAGCATGCCTGGGAGGTGACAGGACCAAGCCCAAGTTGGAACAAATGCAGCTTCTGTGGCAGCAAAGGCAAGAAGTCCTCCCTCCAGCTCCTGTGTTCTCTGACTTGAGATTTCCAGGTAGTTCTAATCATCTTCCAAAACTCTACAAGCCCAGCAGAAGGGAGGCAGTGTATAGTTATCTGGGGAACCTAACTGGCAGACCCAGGTGCTAGGGATTTGGGGAGGCAGCCATTCTTTCTCTGGTCTTCCAGGGCTGTGGCTGTGACCCTCCCACTGTCACCACATCCACACACCCACACTCGCCCTCTGACATGCATCCTTGACTAGGGTAGGAACCCCTGGTAGGGTGAGGAACGCCGATGGGCTTGCTGAGTCTCTCACCTCTAATTCCCATCAGGTCAATTGTCAAATTTTCAAGAAATTTTCTTAAGTTACCCAAAAGAGAAAGCCAAAAAAGAAAACAAACAAACAAACAAAAAACAAACAACAACAAAAACAACCCAAAAACAAAGAACACACACACACACACAGAGCTTGTATTTCCATGTTTGTGATTTGTAGGATCCTTTAAAAGTTGGAGCCCAGGCAGAGGTCCCTCTTGCCTTGGTCTAAGAGGAAGACTTCTGGTGTATATGTGTCAGAATTTCTCTTTGGCGTGACACCTACATCAACTTCCTAGGGTTTCTGTAACAAATTACCAGAAACTGGGGGACTCCAAACAACAGAACTTCATTCTCTCACAGCTCTGGAGGCCAGATGTCTGAAACCTACAAGTTGGCAGGGCCTTACTCCTTCTGGAGGCTCTCGGGGGACTTCCCTTTCATACCCCTTCTTCCAGCTTCTGTTGGTTCTAGTGATCTTTGGTATGTTCGTCTACGCGGGCTGCCACAACAAAACACCACAGAACTAACAACATGGTGGCCGTAACAAAAGAAATTTAGTTTCTCACGGCCCTGGGAATTCCTAGAACAGGTGCCCAGCAGGATTGGATTCTTTTTTTTTTTTTTTTAAGATTTTATTTATTTGACAGAGATCACAAGTAGGCAGAGAGGCAGGCAGAGAGAGAGGGGGAAGCAGGCTCCCTGCTGAGCAGAGAGTCCGATGCGGGGCTCGATCCCAGGGCCCTGAGATCATGACCTGAGCCGAAGGCAGAGGCTTTAACCCACTGAGCCACCCAGGCGCCCCAGGATTAGATTCTTCTGAGCTCTCTCTGCTTGACTTAGATGTTGGTCTTCTTGCTGTTTCTCCATTAGACTATGGCTGTATACATGAAGGTCCCTGGTGTTTTTTTATGCCCTAACCTCTTCTTCTCCAAAGGGCACAATTCAGATTGGATTAGAACCCACCTTAAAGGCCTCAATTTAACTTAATTACCTCTTTAAAGGCACTATCTCCAAATACATTCACATTCTGAGGTGCTCGGGGTTGAGACTAACAAATATTAATTTTGAAGGAACACAATCCAGTCTGTAACACTTGGCTTGTAGAACTGTCTTTTCAATGTGTACCTTGGCTCATATCACCTTCCTCCCCACAGGACTTTTCTTCTAAGGACATTTGTCTTTGGATTTAGGGCCCACCCAAATCCAGGATGATCTCATCTCAAGGGTCTTACTTACATCTATAAAGATTCTTTTTCCAAATAAGGCCATATTATTCAGGTTCCTGGTAGACATATCTTTAAGGAGCCACAGTTCAATCTGCCATAATACCCTTTTAATAAAGTGAAAAACAACTAAAACTAAACAATATTTTTAAATGAATTGCCAAGTAAAAAGATACATAAATACTCAACTTGGTAAGATAAAGTGTTTCCCAAAGTAGATGTACCAATTTATACTCCCACAACAATATAAGATTCTATAGATCTACGTTCTGTCACTTGCTAAGAAGTGTTCCTTATTGAGTACTTTTGCTAATCAAATGGAGGTAAATGGCATTTTATTGTTGTCTCAATTTGCATTTTCCTGGTTCCTGCTGAGGTGATTGCTTCTGAAGAGATTTTTATTTTCATTGTAGTTAGTATTAGGTATTACAAATCATCGTTTGCACAAGATTTTTTTGAGTCATCAGTGACAAGTTTTATATTAAGTGTAACCTTGAAATGAAAAATTCTACATCATCAGCAATTGAAATATCCTTAATATATGCCAAAACCATCTTGTGAGATGCTAGGCAAGTTCCTCTCAAAATTTAAAAAAGGAACAGAAAAGAGAGAGAGGTGGAGGGAAGAGGTAGCAGAATTGTACTTGCTATTCCTTGCGTGGTAGTTCTACAGTTCAGGGTTGCATTTTTTAAAGACCACATTTCAACCTCTCTGGTCAACTTCTGGCCCATAGATCCCACCATCAGAGCTTGCTAACAGCCCTGAAGAAAACTCATGTGACCACATGTCATTGTTATATTTTAGCCCCAGAGTGCATATGCTTTTGATCACCGACAACATCTTCTGCGTACTAAAGTTAGAATAAAAAAAAAGAAGAATCGTGAGTGCACAATAGGTCCAATCAGTGGTGGCTCATTCATCATGCAGCCTTCAACTCTGTTGCCTAAAGGAGGATCAAAAACTGCAAATATGAGCAGTGCCACCTGCTGAAATGGCTATTTCCTGCTCCTCTCCAAACATTTATTAGGGATATAACCAGGCTATCTGAATGACTCAACATGAAGCTCCTAGGAAATGAAGAGGCTCTTAATGACAAAATGCCATGGTTGTTGAAATTATAGCAATATTCATTTACTGACTCTATATGGAGCAGTAAAACTTTCTGATTTTCAGTTGAGACAATCAGCTGATCTTGCATCTATCATTATGGGATCATTGGGAGCAGAAAACTCCAAATGAAGATCCTGATACATCAATAATTGTATTGTCGGAGGGTCTATGGAAGTGATGGGGATGAAAGAGAATTGTAAACCTTAAAACATAATTTAAATATCAAATATTTTATTATTAGCCATGTCAGTTAGGACTGGTGTGTGGTCACTGGAGAAATCTACGCTCACATAGGAAGGAGAAAGGCAACATTGCCACCAGCATGTTCCAGTCTCTCAAAATCCTGAGCAATAGTTAGGTTCAAGAAGGAAAGCAAATATGGCTCCAGTGGGCATGGAAAATTAGTCCCTAAAGGCTTCCTCTAAAGTTTCAGTAAAAATGGTATGAAATATCATAGAAATAATGAAAAAGGGCTTCCCATCCAGCTAGCACCTACTGCATGCAAGGAACTGTAGAAGCTGCTTTGATAAGTATAAAGGAACATAAAGATATAATGCCTGCCTTCAAAAATCTTAAAACCCATTGGAAATGAAATCATAGAGAAAATATGCTTTCAGTACTAGCTTCAGAAGAGAATCTGCCATCGCTAATAAACTGCATGAAAGAAGGCTAGAAATAAAGATGACTTCAACTTGCCTAAAGAAATTTCTATTGTGGTTAGTACTTTGAGTTGCCTGCTCCTATTAGGGTTGTAGTAAAATGGTAGTCTTCATTGAAAGACGGGAAGGTCTGTGTAGATATTTGAAAGATTTTTTTTTTAAAGATTTATTTATTTATTTGTTGATTTGAGAAAGAGAAAGATAGTGGGGGGAGAGGAGAGACGGAGAGGGAGGGAGAGAAACCCAAGCAGACTCCCAACTGAATGCAGAGGCTGACACGGGTCTCAGTCTCATGACCCTGAGATCATGACCTGAGCCAAAATCAAGAGTTGGACACTTAACTGACTAAGCTATCCAGGCACCCTTTGAATGATCTCTAATGGAATACAGGAATACAGTGATTTCTGTACTAGCAAACAAGCATTCAAAAAGCAGGGTAGGGAATGGGGTGCCTGGGTGGCTCAGTCGGTTAAGTGTCTGCCTTGGGCTTAAGTCATTATCTCAGTGTCCTGGGATTGAATCCTGCCTCAGACTTCCTGCTCAGTGGAGAGTCTGTTTCTCCCTCTACCTTTCTCCCTGCTTGTGCTCTCTCTCTCTGTCAAATAAATAAATAAAATCTTTAAAAAGGGGGATGGGGGAGAACAGTTCATCAGAAATTTCACTGTATATACAGAAAAAATTTAGGAAGCATTATGCTATCTTACAAAATACAAAAATTGTCTCCTTATCATTCCCCAGGAGGGCACCTCAATAATCCTCATCACATCCCATCAGATAGCAGTTTTCCCCATGTGAGCCCCACATGGGGGTTCCTTTAGGCCTCCAGCAACCACATACAGTGGCACATCCAAAGAGTGGCCCCACTCCTAGAAGTTCAAGCAAGTGTCATCAACCTGACCCATGCCACTGCCTTCTCCGCTGTCCCACCCTTCACACTAAACACGAAATGGAAAGACAGAGACCTTATACTCCTACCTTGGTGCTGGCTAATGTTGTTGAAAGGAAGATTTTCCCTAAGAATTTTTTTAATCAATGTCTTGTGGTATATGGCATATTAAGATTTTATAATAGAATTTTAAATTCTGTAATATTACAATGTCATGCAATATCAATATATATATACATGTGTATATATATTTTCAAATGAAAAGGTAAGAATGATATATGCATAACATTTCATCAGCCTGCATTTTAATCAAATGGTGATTTGATTAACTCCACAGTGGTGTGGAGTTCTAGTCCCATGACCTAGGAGGTAACACAGAATCAGCCTGTGGCCTCTGGATACAAACTTCCTGGGTCAAATTTCAGCTGTCGGTGACCTTAGAAATTTACTTTATGTCCGTGCACCTCAGTACTTCATCTGTAAAATGGAACAATAAGACTACCTCATATTGTTATTGAGAAAGTTGACTTAATACATGTTATTGCACAGGTGTTTTTTTTTTTTTTAGTATGTTCAATTATCCAACATACATCATTAGCATTTGATGTAGTGTTCAATGATTCATTAGTTGCTATAACACCCAGTGCTCATCACAACACATAGTGGTTTTTTAAAAGATTTTGTTTATTTATTTATTTATTTCAGAGAGAGAGAAAGAGAGAGCAAGGAGAGGCGCAGAGGGAGAAGGAGAGAGAATCTCAAGCAAACTCTGTGCTGAGAATGGAGCCTGACATGGGGCTCGACCCCATGACCCTGAGATCATGACCTGAGCCAAAATCAAGAGTCAGTCTCTTAACTGACTGAGCCACCCAGGCGCCCCTGTATAAAGTGTTTATTAAATGATGACCTATCACGACCATGGCGTAATAAAGTCATGCAATCTTAGATTCACCATTTGACTTGGGATCATTTGAGATTAAAAATACAGGACTAGTATACAATAGTACATGAACCTACAAGATTATATGATAAGCAAAAAAATACGCAAATGAATAAAAAGAAAACAAGTAAACTTGTATAGTGAAATCAACTCATGTTCTTAAGCATTATAGAAAGAATATAGAGTACTAGAGAGTACTAGAATAGAATCAAACTCATCCTAGAATTGGTATTTTTGGAACATTATTATAATCTAATAAGTGGTAGCCTAATTGTCCAAAAACAAGTTAGCAGTTAAAATCTTTTGATAGGTATTGGGCCTATGGGATTTGAGCATAAGTTGAATTTTTGACTCAGTGTTTCCTCAGGGCAATTTCTCACTCGAAGAATGTAGAATTCATTTTCGGATTGTGTTTAATTTGGACAGTCCACATTATCTTTTTCATCAAATGACTGGAGGGGTAGTGCTCAGCGTGCCATTTACCCTTCTTTCTCCCTTTCTCAGTCCTTCATCTTGGTCAATGCTATGACCACCCACCCAGGTGTTGCAGCCAAAAAAATCTTGATTTCGGGTCCTCTTGATTCTCTCTCTGATCATACCCCACACCCAGCCCATCCCACACCACTGTCCCAGCCTAGTCCACCAGAGCCTTCTACCCCGTTTCCAGACAGAATGCTATGTCTCCATTCTCGTCTCCCTCATACCAATGGAGCAGTCAAAGGGATGCCACCTGTCTCAATAGTCGCTTAATACTTTCTCATTTCCTGTGAAATAAACTCCAAACTCCCCACTGTATCTCTGCCCTTTGCTGTACCACTCCAGCCAACCCCGCCTGTGACTCTTCAGCCACACTTCTCTTGATCTTTCAGTTTGTCAGGCTCTTCCTGCCCCAGGACTGTTGCACATGCTCTTCCTGCTGCCAGGAGTGTTTTTTTAAGTCTACTCAATACAACCTGTAGGTCTCAGGTATATACTGTGGGCATGTCTGTGTGTGTGAATATATATACATACTCACTGATGAAGAGCATACTGTGGTCCAGATGGACACAGAGAGAATTCTATCAGTCTGGTAGCAATCTGGTTTGGAGCATGCGTGGATCCAGTGCCTCACACGGAGTCCCTAGAAGCTGGTCTCTCATCTCCTCTGCTTCTGTTGTCCTCTCTGGAGCCAGCAGTCAAAGACTGCCCTTTGTGTAGTAAGATCGTTGCCAGTCTGAAGCCTCTTCTTTGCATCTCCCATCATAGGGAGGGAATATCTCCTTCCTAGTTACTCAAGGAAAAGGCCAGAGGGACCTCTAATGAGATCTGATGGGCCAAACAGTTTTAATCTATTACTGTGGCTTAGGAGTTAGGACAGTCCAGTGGACCAGACCAGGGCCATTTCCAGTAGCTAACGGTAGAATCAACTCTACCTCTGGCTCTTGGCCGAGCAGAATAGAAAGATGATCACTGCCAGCAAAAGCAAAGGTGGACACTAGTCAGCCAAAAACAAAAGTCAAATGAAATAAATCTGCCCAAGTACACACAACCAAGTGAGCTACGATGTTCTCATCTTTCCTTTACGCTTTGTGCTAATGGAAAGGAGCCCGTCTCAGCACAAGTAGGGAGGATCACAAATGGATCTTTTGCATTTGTTCCATCTGCTTTGGGGTTGTTTTCCATCTTTTATATTAAGACGATCCCTGCACGGAGACCGCCAGTCACCCTTTGTCTGGAACATCCCATTTTCTGGAACGTCCATGTTGTTCAAAGTTTCTGCAGTGATGGGAATGTTCCATGTCTGTGCTGTCTGACGAGGTAGTCACTAGCCACGCGCGACTGTCAAGCACTTCAAATGTGACTAATATGATTGAGGAGATGAGTTTCTACAACCGCGTTTAGTCTTAATTAATTTGCACTGCGGCCGGCCGGTCGCTCTCGAGTTGGGCTGCTGGCACCGCCCTTTAGATCTTTCCTGCCGTCTGTCCTCCCTTCAGAACTTCTCAAGGTAATAGCCAAACTCATCTGCCAAATCAATCCTTTATAATGAGTGAAAAATGACTTAATTTGTTAATACTTTCAAATTAATTGCTTATATTCTATCAGGAATTTTCAAAGCCTTAAAGGGAAAGAGTGACAAACGGTGGCATTTGGAACGCGTTTCTTTGGTGCGAGAGTCTTCTTGCTACCTCTCAAATAATATCAGATGTTCTTGCTGCCTAAAAATTATATTCCCAAATTAATGACTGGGCAACCGCAAGTGGGCGTGGAGGGTGGGAACCCATCTAATAATTTGTCATTGCCCTTGACTGGCAAGCTCTTTGGGTTTTATAAACTCTTATTTCTTTAACCTCTCGCCTTTACAGCCCGGATTTCTACTTCTTCAGGGAGAGGGGGAGAGAGAGAGAGAGTGTGCATCCTGGAGAATCTCTTTAGAGGAATTTGCAAAGTACCTTTTAAGAGATGAATGGGCACAACATTAGAGTAAACATGCATAATTGGAAAATAATTTGGGGAATTTGCATTGTTTTGACAAATTGAAATCTGCCCCTCTCCGTGAGGTTCCAGGGAGACCAGATGGTAGTGTAGCATATTGGAGGGGGTCCAAAATTGCTTCTGTGTTAATTGATATAGTGTGCTAAGAAGGGTCTCTGGGGAAAAGCATCCCCGGGTAGTTGATTGCTTTGGAATTCCAGCAGAGATGAACTGTGTCAGATGAGAAGGGAAACATAAGTTATTGAGGACTAATGCCTCAGATTGGACCAGCTAATTTTATCCCTGGGAATTCAGGACAATGTCTCAAAAAAATATCAAAAAGATATTTCTAGACAGGAATAGGAATTGGTAAAGAACTGAAGTAAATTAGCAGCATGCAGGCCCGGTTTGACTTCCCTTTGGTGTGCGGAAGATCCTTTAATGTTAGCAAGTGTGTATATAGCTGTGAAAAGGGGTTCAAGAGCCTCGTTTTCTAATTTTAAAGTGCTGACCCTAATCAGCTGAGCGAGGAAAGGTAGTGGATCGAGATGGAGCCTGACATTGCAAAGGCTCTTACTAGTGCCTTGGAAGGCACTTGCTCTTTAATTGGAACATTCACACCTGCTAAACAGCAGTTGTTTAAAATGACACCTTGAGGAAGAGATCAACCATTTTGGGGTTTCCAAAGAAGAGGAAAATTCCTGCACTGCTCAGGCAAACTCTGCAGTTTTACCTAATGGGAAGTTGGGGTTTTGTTTCCGTCTTAGGGGAAGGAATGTTCATCCTTCAGCCTGCTTTTTTGCAAACCTTTGCAAAAAAAGAAGGAGGGAAGAGAGGAGGGTGGGGGGCGGGGGGGAGGGGCAGGCGGGCTAGGAATGTGAATGTGAATGAAGTCCTGCAGTAGAGGGAGGGGAAGGAGGGGACCTTTTTTATGAGCTCTCATTTCTTCTCAATTTACACTTTCGCTGGTTTTCCGCCCGTCGGTTTGTTTTCTTTCTACTTCTTTTTCCATAAGGTTGGATGGAAATGCTTATGGCTGAAAAGAAAATAAGGCACTTTTTTGCCTCACAGTCCATGAAGGGACTTTTTTTTTACCTTTTTCCCCCCACATCGCTCTAAGAGCTGTTTAACGCAATTGCTTAATACACTGCCTAGGATATATTACAGGGTTGGGGTTTTTTGGGTTTTTTTGTTTTTTTTTTTTGGCATTTCTCCTCTAGCCGTTTTAAAAGAACAGTCATCTGACCTTTTTTTCGAGGAGGTTAATAAAGAATGCACAGCCTCATAAGGCTGATTCAATTTCCTTTATGTGAACACGCTGCATAAGTGACCGTAATGGTGTTTGCCTGGTTCACAGTGCTCCATCTCGCAGTGACCAGCCTTTCATACGAATGACCACATATGTTGTGCATTTGGCCACATAAGGTGAGAAAAAGCAAAATAGATTTTCCTGAGCATTCAATCAAATTCCCACACAATGGACTCTCTAATGCGGACTTGAAATGTATCTGGTCATATATTATTTAACCGTATTGGATGTCGTGTTTTAAAATTTTCTACCACATATTCAATTTTAATAAACGCACGAGTAGATGCAATATTTGAGCTCTCTATCTCCGAAATTCAACACTTTCAACAGATTCTTCTGACTTCAAAGAATTTAATATTAGTATCATAAAAGGTCTTTTGAAGAATAATACTGGAACCTAAGAAAAATGACTGCCTGAGTGTGCCCCTATCATTTTGAAAGTGTTTTATTGCTTTAATTTCCTGTCTTAGTAAAGTAACAAGCGGCATAATAGAAGATATATTGTTACAGAGTTTGCAATTTATTAGAAGGCTTGAGCTAGTTGAAGACTTTATGTGAAGCGAAAAAAGAAAACCTCTATTTCACTGAAAAATGGAGACAACCACAACGTCAATGTTGCGGCAGCTTTAAATGGAGTCCTATCTTTGACTGATAAGTTATCTCTCCACACCCTGTATGTTTGCATGAAATAAATCCCTGGGCACAGGCTTCATTCCGCATTGGCTGTGTGTCATTAGGTTCCTAGAAACCTAATGTCATTTCATTTGCGAGGCGGGTGTAAGATGACTGTTGCTATTTGGATTCTATAGCACAAAGGTGCTATTAAAGCAGAAATGACCCATAACATACATTTTCATTCATTTATTACATTTTTTGCATGCGTGACTGAATTTTAATCCTGGGCTTTGTCAACCTAGTACAGTTATATTAAGCTTTTTAACCTAGTTTCGTGTCCCTCACTTGGCTGTGTTTTACACAGTGGCGTGAAAGCCTCGAAGAGGAGGCATTTATCCCATGCAAGAGCAGAGAGATAATTCAGTCCTGCTTCTGAAATGGTCGAAATGAGGGATGTGACGCTATGATGAACCTGTGAAAATATGTCGTAAAACTGTCTCATAAATAACTGCAGGGAAGGGAGAACAGGGAGGTGAGCAGATTTTGTTGTGTTTCCTTGTCTTGTTTTGGGGTTTTTTTAATACCCTGTAGGGCCTCGGGTATATGGATGTCGAGCAGCACCCCTGAAATTTCCCTGAAATGGAAGCAACGTGTTCAGCAGGGCAAAGCAAGAAAGGCAGGAATCAGAAGGACTCCTCTGTCCTGTCACCGTTCCCCACCATAAGATCGCAAAACATCTGCTCCAAAAAAGTTTGTTTTTTCTGTGCAACAAAACCAAACGGGACACAAGATCCCGTGGACTGCTCATGTGAGAGGGCCCAAAGGCCAACCGATCTCACATTTTGGTCAATGACCAATAATCTTAAACAAACGTGTAGGTCTCGTGAGTCAGGGAGTGGTGTTGTTGCCATTGCCGTTATTTTGGATGCATCCTAAGCATCGTGCTTTGCCACGTGAATAAGCTAAATTTTCTGGCCAGTGGCGTCCTCGTGTGAAGCAGGTTTTATGACGTTTAAACTGGTTCATCGGTGCCATCCTCACCCATGTTTAGACGACCGAGCTAGACTCCCTGCAGGCTGAAAGAATAGTACTAGGGCTCGGACGTTTCTGGTTCCCTCTGTTATCTGTGCTCATCTTTGAAAGAATAATGATTTCCAAGCTTTATTGCTAACTGAAGCACAAAAGATTTCCTCTGGGCTTGCCACAGACAATCCTCAGGCACATTAGACGAGTCAACTAGAGTTAGTTCAAAGTGAATTACTTCATTTTAATCATGGTGACTTTACCAGCTCAATATGTTGTAATGGCATATTGTCAAGCTTTTAGTCTCACCCCCATTTTTTTCTTTTTTCTTTTTTTCCCCCCCTTTTTCCTCTCTCCTCTTTAAATGATACCTGGGTGACTTTATTTTCAGGCATATTTTTGAGTCTGTTCGAGATTTACGGATGAACGACTCATCTTGTTTTACATCATTTGAAGTTTTGTTTGCTAACTCTTTTTCCTCTTCATCCTTGGCTAAAATCTGTTGAGGATTTTTTTTTTTTAAACAACCAAATGAATCCTTAGTAAGAGGCATTGCCAATTATAGAGTTATAATGAGTGCAAACTTTAAAATGCAAATAAATAAAACGCTGCACCAAGGATCACTAGTGACTAAATATTTACTTTATCCTCATTCATTCACAAATAGGAAGCTGGGGTATGCAGAGAAGAGGCATGTATGCATATAATCGTCATTTAACCAAATACAAGAGAAATTTGATCCTTTGAAATTCTCTGTAAAGGCTGTATAAAATCATTCTGGAAACCTCTAACCGTGGTGCTCCATTTAGCCATCAGGTACCCTATCGAATGCACCTTTTTTTCTTTTTCTTATTCAGTTATTTTCTCATTTACTTATTCTTGTCATGAAGGTTAACGATAAGTGTGGCTCTGTTACCTGAGGGGGGGGAAAAGATTCTTTTCCTGACGCTTCTCAGACTGGGCATTGTTTTTCTGTTCCTTCTGTACAGAGCTCTTATTAGTCCCCAAACCTCCAGCCTCTGTAGCATCATCAGGGCTCTGTGCCATGGTTTCATTCATGATTTCTGAGTGTGAGGACCCCCTCGCCCAGCACACGAAAGCACTATAATTACTTTCATTTCTTGGTTAGCATAGGTCATGGAACTAGTGTTAATAGTAATCTTTCCCTCTGGACTTCTCTGTATTTATATATCTCTGATGCAATAACTATGGGGACCATAGAGGTGTATTTTATCTTCATTTCCGCCCTCTTGGTATTGTTTTAGCCCAGGGGGGAAATCAAATGAGGTACAGAACATGGTAAACTCACACAACTCTGAGGTCATTAACACCTAATTAGAAACAGCTTAGAGATAGAAATGATTCTTTGGTTAAGATGTGAGAGAGAAAAAGAGAGATCAGACGGTGTTTAACTTCTTCACTGCCAGTGTGGTCTTTATCACCAGTGGCCATGTTGTGCCTCATTGTGTTCTTTCAGACTTTAAGAGAGAGTATTTGTGTGTGTGTGTGTGTGTGTGTGTATGTTTTCTTTTGCTCTTTTTATTTGATAGAAGAAGCCTTCTGTTAAATGCTGAAAAGCAAGAGGAGTTTGCCCAAAGGCCTAACATCCTCATTGATTTTTTTCTTAACTGAAAGTCATAATATTCCTTCAGTCTAGGTCTAGATAACCTGAAGATAAAGTGGTTTTTTGTTTGTTTGTTTGTTTGTTTGTTTGTTTAATATTGTGCGACAGGCATATTACTTGTCAAATAAAAAAGACACCCATTTTAGGAAAGTTAAATCACATCTTGTCAAGATCAAGTAAATATTTATTTCTAAAAACATTGCAGCCATGCATTTTTATTACATTTTAAATAGATTTTTAAGTTTTGCTACAGGCGGACTTTTTAAAAAGTTTATCACATATTATTTTCTATAAAGGTACAGTCATTCTAATTTCTATCATGCTATTTGGTAGGTGAAAAATCAGTGAAGGAACCCATGTATTCTTGTGTGCTGGTCTTTGTTTTCTAGAAAGGATCAGTGTTGAAAAGAGAGAAATGAAATGTGGAAAATATTCCTGCCTTTAGCATAGGTAGTAAGCCAAGGAGGGACCTTTCCCTCTCCTTGTTCCCAGACCTACAGCTCAGTGCTTTCTAGTATTCATGGCGTGCCTCCTACCAAAGGGTTCCTTCACCTGGGGACCTGAAGCCACATTGGCAAGGCTGAGTCGGTCCAGTAGAAGCCCAAGAACCACTGGCTATGGAGTGTGTGTTGGGAGGGCAGGGAGTGGTGAGGGGCTGGTGAGGGAAGCCTGGCTGCTCTCTCCTCCATCACCCTGCAAGCCCCCTGCTATTGAGTTAAGTCATCACAGGCACTCTTTTAGTCCCGGAAGATTTTTGCTGCTTTACCTGAATGGGATTGTCT
This sequence comes from Procyon lotor, assembly GCA_028646535.1. Classification (NCBI taxonomy): domain Eukaryota; kingdom Metazoa; phylum Chordata; class Mammalia; order Carnivora; family Procyonidae; genus Procyon; species Procyon lotor. The sequence continues at coordinate 160,867,153 of CM053604.1, read as the reverse complement.
GCAGAGAGGACATGGCTAATTGCTTGCCAGCTGTACGCGGCAGCCAAAGATCCCCACATTGGAGTAAGTCATCCTTGTTGATAAATTGGCTCCAGACTCACCCTATTCTGCCTGCGGGAACTCATAAGGCCGCGGTCTATTACAGGTGGAGGTTCCTTAGCTAAGGAGCCATCTGTACTCAGAGGAAGTAGATGTCAAAAGCTAAACCAAGTGACAGCAAGCTAAATTTTCATTTTGGATGTCCTGGGAATAGGTCTGCCCTTGGCTTTCTAAATCTAAAAGCTATATAGCATCAGGTTCAAGGTCTAGGGTGCTCACCTTAGACTATTGGCTGTAAGTCCAGCCGTGACGTCTTGTAATGCCTCTCCATTCGTTTCCTCACTTGTCAAATAGGAATAATGATAATAATATGTCCTTCACAGGTTTGTTGTGGAGGTTAAATGATATAAGGAATTCAAAACTGTGGTGGCTCCTTAATATACGCCATTTGGAGCACCTGGTTGGCTCAGTCGATTAAGTGTCTACCTCCAGCTCAGGCCATGATCCGAGAGTCCTGAGATGGAGCCCAGCATCGGGCTCCCCGCTCAGTGGGGAGTCTGCTTCTCTCTCTCCCTCTGCCATCCCTCCGCTTGTGTTCTCTCACACTCTCTCCTTCTGTCAAATAAATAAATAAAATCTTTAAAAAACAATGTACGCCATCTGTTCTCAAACTATGGTGGAGGAAGGGGGCCTCAGGGAAGGTCCTTGACATCCAATCCAATCAAAACTACTTCTATGATAATGCTGAGATGTTACTTGACTTTTCACACTTATTCTCTCAGGAGTGAGCTTAGAGTGTCCAGAAGCTATGTGACCTGTGATTTCACAGGAGGTCAGATGTAGAAGCAGGTTGGAGAATCCAGCCATCTTCTGTTACAGGAGACAGTGTAGATTTGCAAAACCATAGAATGATGCCCCTGTTCTCACTGTATTTGTGGTTTGAAAAATAGAATTATTTTTCATTAAAATCTGTTATTTTTGTTAACATAGACTGGGTCTATTGTTATTTTAATTCTATTCATAAATATATGTTACATTTCTCATCTTAAATTTCTAAGATGATAGGTATTGATAAATAAAACCCACATTTAATAAAAAGTCTTTTGGAGTCTGTAAGGGTTTGTTGGTTTGTTTTGTTTTGTTTTTTAAATGTAAAGGAGTTCTGAGACCAGAGTATGTGGGAACCACTGATAGGAGCTGCTATTTCTGTCAGCTTCTCCTTTCCTTATTATTTTGGATAATTAATGGAGTGCTATCTTCACAGCTTTCCCTTATAAGAGGAGCTGATCCTTTTTGGAGAGTTGTTTTTGTTTGTTTGTTTGTTTGTTTTTTAGTTTTTTTTTTAATTTTTTAATTACCACATACAACCAGTCAAATTTACTTAGAATGCTGATTCCTGGGCTTCACCTCCAGAAATTCTGGTTCCCAAGTATAGCTGAGACCCCCAAATCTGGATGTCTACCCTCTAAGTAATTCTGAAATGTTACCACATTTTTAAGGGCAATACTTCCCAAGGAATTCCTTTTTCATTCCCTCAGATTTAACATGGTGTCTGTGTTCAGCTTTTCCCTTCACAGTATGGGCTTATCACCTTTTGTCAGTGAAGGTCAACTGGACCTGTGGTCTTCTCGGCGGAAAGATGCAATCATTATGAGCGATAGGTGTCTCACAGACTTCTGTGGGTGGTTTGTAATTCTGAGGATTGAAGAAAAAAACCCATATACCAGTTTTCTGGGCCTCGGCATAGCTCAGCAGTAACTAACCTTGGGGCCATAAGTAGTTCCTTCAATTCTGACTTTCTAGGGGCTAATTAAGCAGAGGATTCCAGATTCTGGCGGGGGAGAAGCTATGGGGAGTGAGGGGCTGTGGATAAAGGGCAAGGGAAGGGTGGGCACGGATTCACAAACTGGTGGATGGAGTCGAACCCTGCTGTTGGCCTGAGATGCTCGCCATCAGACTTTTGTTTATATATTGGAGAAGGCATGGGGTGGAGATCACACAGTCCAAAGCTTGCTCCTGAATTTTAGGTGCCCCAGGGCTGTAACTGTTGACTGCTTGTGGAAATGTATCTTTACCCTACATCTCTCCTCTGTGATCAGAGAGGTTTATCTGTAATGCTTATGTTTTCAAGACTTAACCCGAACGGGGGTGTGAGCATCTATGACTTCAAAATTGTTCTCCGGTCTCATTTTCTAAATAGCAGCTCTCGACTGTACTCTCACTGATTTGTGACTGGTAATGAAAGATTCACAAGAGAAAGATACATTAACCCCAGATAAAACTTACAAAAAGAATCCTGGCCACAACTCAGTATCGTTCAAAAGAAAAATGTCTGAAGCCGATGATCACTTAATGAATACCCCAACCCCTTCTCCAGCCTCCATGCACTACTCCCTACCTTCACTCGCTAAAATTTTCTCTGCATCAATCCTTTAGTTATAACCATGTGCCCTTGGATGTATTACCATTTTTATTAAGTATTTTCATGATTCCATTTAGAAGGCAAATGAATTATTTCAGAGGAAAGCAAAACAGAATGGGTACATCAAACATCCAATATAAGTAACTCCCAGCAGCTCAAAATACATTCTAAGGGCTTTATAGACCAGCCAGGCTCCCACTAAGGCTTAGAGAGAATTTTTCTCCTAGTTTAAAATATACTATTAATTCTTTAAGGTCAGAGAGCACCTCATGAACAAAATATGTTAGTTGATTGTGTTCATAGCAATTGTGGCAATCAAAAAGACCTAAGAATGTGAAACCTTTGAAAAATCTATCTCTAGGGAAGTGATTTCACCATCTATGAGGGACTAATACTTATTTTGAGAAAGTCATTTTATTACCCACATAAAGAAGAAAGTTTACTGTGAGAAAATTGAGGCAGGAAAATTTTAAGTAGTTTTCTAGTAACCAATGGTAACTAAGGGTCCCATTTCCTGTGTTAGTTTTATGGTTATTAGAGCAGGCCTTCTTGATTTTGGCTAAGAGAGAGAGAAGGAGGACTTGTATTTTTTTTTTTACTCTTTCTTTTGGCAATTAAAGGTAAATAACAACATAAATAAATATCCATAGTGACAATTATTTTCCAACTTGGTTTGGGAATTTAGGTAATTTCTACTATGAGGTGAATTGATAGTAAAAGGAATATATATATAAGCTTAAGGGTGAATCAGTGTATTTCATATGTTAATATTTCTCAAACCTGAGAAGGTGGTAGAACCCCTGTTTCTTGAAACAGGGATACATCTTTAGTGTCTTCCATATTTCCATCATCTTGCTACCCACATGCCCAGGACCCCACACAGACATGCAAAATAGTGCAAAATAATCTGTAGGCAGATGATGGTCAGTCCAGTGGAGTTAGACTTAGAGAAACTCATTCTACAAATATGTATTTGGTCGGGAGGCACCTGGGTGGCATAGTTGGTTAAGCATCTGACTCTTTGTTTCCGCTCAGGTCATGGTCTCAGGTTCATGAAATCAAACCCCTCGTCAGGCTCTGCTCTCTGCGGAGTCTGCTTGAAACTCTCTCCTTCTGCCCCTCCCACCAACTCTCTTTTTCTCTCTCTCAAATAAATAAATACATCTTTAAACAAATATGTATTTGTTTAAATACATAACTCTTTTTCTCTCTCTCTCTCTCTCTCTCAAATAAATAAATAACATCTTTAAACAAATATGTATTTGGTACGATGTGGTAAGACTTCTTCTGGGAATGGGGATTCTGTAGAAAACGAAATAGAGGTGGTAGACAAAAACAAAATTTTTAAAAGCTTATTTCAATTTTAGTAAATTGTTATGAAGTGAACATTCGGGATGATGTAATAGGGAGTGACTGGAAGGCAGGGTGTTTTCTATATTAACTGAAGACGTAACACTTCAGAGAGACTGGACCTGGAGAATAGTTGGGGCAGGTGGTTTCCTGTGGTGAAAATGGGAAGCAGGCAGCACAGTGGTCCCACGTGGGGCAGAACTGTCGCGGGAGGGCAGACAGAGGCGGGGGGGGGGGGGGGGGGGGGGGGGGGGGGGGGGGGGGGGGGGGGGGGGGGGGGGGGGGGGGGGGGGGGGAGTCAGACGCAAGACGTAAACTTGGTGCGCCATAATTATGAGTTGGTGATTTCCTCTCTTTATAATAGAAAGCCTTTGGAAGGTTTAAGCTGGAAGTGACATGACGGTCGGTGAGCTAGGGAGCAATGATTAAAAATAGGGAACACCTAATAACAGTTGTACTAATTGCCCTGAAAAAGGATCTCTCCTTCTCCCCTGCAGCTTGTTTGTGGGCCTGTGGAACCATCATGAGTAAGTGACATGCTCTACAAACCTCCACCAGTCGCACCATTGAAAAGATTTCCTGCAAAAACATAGACATCAGCAAATGAGAGCTCATTTGGCAGTTTGGGGAAACAAGGATTCTGGGGTTCTGTAACTAGTGGAGCAGCAACCAGCTGAAGGGCAGCGTTTACGGTGCAGGCTGATTAATCTGAAGTCTTACAGCAGGGTTTCCAGCTTCCCTACACCATCAGCAGCGTCATCTTTGAAAACTAAGTATGACAACATAAAGCTTGCGGTCACTGGCTTATCTCCTTCCTCTGAGTGTAGCTGGCTCCTTATCTAAGGAGCCTACACACCTGTGACAGACCAAGGCCCTTATGAGTTCCCGCACACAACAGGGTGAGTCGGGAGCCAATTTATCAACATGGATGATTTACTGTGATTCGGAGCCGATCAGGGATCTTGGCTGCCTCATCCAGTGAGCAAGCAATTAGCCATGTCCTCTGAGCAGACCATCCTATTCAGGTAAAGCAACACAAGCCTTCCAAGACCGAGAGAGTTCCATAGAGCTAGGACTAGCAGCAGATATAACCACCCTGTTGCCTGATTGCTTCTGGGAAGGGGTTGGAGGGTGTGGGCCTATCAGCAGCCCACCAGAGGATGATTTAATTCTCTTGACAGTGTCAGTTTTAACTTCCTACAAGTTGCTGATGCCTGCAGCTGCCACGTTGTAGTGGGAGTCTATTTTTGACCAAAGATTTTGGAGGCAATGGTAGTTTTGAAATGCCTAGGGCTTCTAAGCCAATTTGGAAAATTCAGGGGATTTGAATTGAATCAAGTTCTATAGATAGAACTCATCCCACAAATATTTTCATTGCAAAGGGGAGGCTTAAAACCCATTTCAGCTGGGGGTTTCTTGTCTGGAACATGTAACGAGTTATTCATTGGTTGAGGAGTGTTCACGGAGGTGATTTTTACACGAGGGATCTCTGCAATAAGAAACTGGTTAGGAGTTCTTAGGTGAACCAGGTTCCCACTTTAGTGTCTTGCTTCTGGAAGATAGGGGAGAAGAATGAGAGAATTGACATCATTGATGGAAATCAACTCAACACAGAGTCAGAGCAGAGAATTCAAGGCAAGACAAACAACTATTTTTTGTGATGGATATTTTCTCGCCTGCTCCCTCCCTTTCTGCACCCTCCTTGGTGTCCCGGAAGGCTGGCCCTTATGGATTCCATCAGCGGGCTCCCTTGATCTCCCTAGCTTCCAGTTGAGTTTAGCCAATGGGAAGCCAGCAGGAGATGACAGGGTTGGCATAGTTTTACCCCAGGCCCCTGCCAAGTAAGCGACGGGTAGCACCCTCTGTCTGCTAAGACCACAGCTACTTTTATACTTGTAACTACTTTTTCCTGATGCCACTAAGGACTCCTCCATTTTTTAGGCCTAGGACAGGTTTCCCTTAATCCTGCTCGTATCCTGAGAAATAGTCCTTTATCAAATTTCTCAATTATAATTCATTTGCATTTCCTGCATAATTCATTTGCATTTCCTATACATAGAGGTAATCCCCATCTAAACAATCTGTGGCTAATATTTACAAAGGAACAATTTCAAACAAGTCACTGTGCAGGTATGCCTCAAATTACACCCCAAAGACAACTGTCAGGATCCTTTGGAGAGTGAGAGGAGTTCCAACCCCGGGGCATGTCCCCCTTAGCTATTGCTGGCTCTAAGAGCAGTCGTGTTACTTGGACACGGTCAGGTCATTGTCAACAGCCACGTCCATTGTGTGTTGGTCAGGAAATACAGCTTTAGGCGTATGACGTCCTAACCTGATAGTTTTTTACCTATGTCAGCATTTCACTCGTTTTTGGTACCTTTTAGGAACCTGATTGGCAATTTTGATTTGATATATAGCATATTACAATTTTTATCATTAGAAATGGGCTCTTATTGTTTCCACACAGAAAGTCTGTTTTCCAGGAATAGATTCCTGACATGAGGCAGGTAATACCTATATGAAGAGGAAAGAAACAGTTTGTAGCAATGAAACATCTAAGACTCAGTTTCATCATTAAAATATGAGTGATGCTAACACTTAACTCATAAAATTATGAGAATTAAAAACAAGCAGTGTATGCCAGGCACACATATAACACCCATAAATGTTTGTTGTCACTTATCCTAATTGATTATTTTCCTGATTTCTCAAATGGAAATTGTTTTATTACCATTTATGGGGAAACAAAGTGTTTGAGGATGCCTTAGTAACTTATGGATGGATATTGTTCCTGTAGAATAAATAGAATTCAACTGTCCTTTTGATTTCTGCAGTTAGTTAACTCGTTTGGCATAGAGGAACCTTGAATCATTTTAACCAATTTTTTTTTATGTGTGTGCAATTAAAAAGATGGAAGGAATAGGAGGGAAGGCAAAACAAAAATGGACCCAGTTTATAATAGTCAAAGAGGTCAATTTGCTAATGAAACTAAGACACTATGATTGAACTTTAATGTGGATAAAATTAATAACAAAAGACCCAAATGTCTTTGAGTGCAATGAACTCTTCCATAACCAGAAACCACTGTTTCAAGTAAATTTGTACCTTTCAAGGTGTGTATAAAATGAATGGGCAAAATTTTTTTTTAGGCCTTACCGTACCATTTAGGAAGAAGGCTAAGGTCAAAGTCAAGGAAAATATTTAATACGTTCATCATAAGTACATCTTTGTTTTCGGTTTTGATACAGAGAAGAACAACTTGACAAGTTAACACTCATATTTTCCCCCTATATTTTAATGCAACAACTCAGAGAACAATAACATATCAATTAACTTTAATTGCCCTCCGGCTCGCTTCCTCAGATACCTGCCATCGTGAGCAGTGTGCTTTTATGAATAGCCTCCTGGCGGTGAAAATCTCTCAAGGTCTATAACTTGTTCTACAATTTCTGTCCAGGGTCTCACAAAAAAAATCATTTAATATATTCTGTATGTTGTCTCATTTCTCCAATATTCTCAAAAGTCAGAATCTTACCATTTATAACTCGATATTAAAGACAGACTCACAGAGTCAAGATTGGAACAGATCCAACAGCAGTAAAATGAACTCGCCTTGTCCACGCGAGGAACTGTGTGTTCCAATGACTCTTGAGTCTGTGCTTAACCAAAACAGTCCAAGGTAAGGGGTTCTGTTATAGACAGCTGGGAGGCAGGCCTGAACCCAGTGAGTACTTCTATTCTCCCATTTCAGATGCAATGCCCTCCACCTTGATTAAGCTAGCATATGTAGACACTCATGTACAGTAAAATGTGAACAATGGAAGCAGCTAGATCAAAAACAATGTATGCTGGGAATTATGTCTCCTCTAAGGTGAACTTTCATCAGTGTTAAACATGGGATCAGTTTTCCCTCCATTCCTGCTTCTGATGGGCTTTTCCAAGATGGTGATTTTTTTTCCATCGTAGTCTGTCTAGAGACGTCCTGTGTGGTCAACCAGCTGTCTGGAGACGAGCCGCAAAGCTGTGGTCAGTGTGACATTGCGTCTGGTGTGTGCATGCCCATTCCCTCCTATCTCACCCCCCGTTCACTCACTCTGGCTTCTGTTGGGTTGCACTTGCCAGAGAAAACACAAGCAGTCAGTCAGTCTATAAAATAGCAGGCATTGACACGTGATCCTTGAATCTTTCTCCTCAAAATACATACTACATACATCATGATCTTTATATGATATGGGAAGAGATGTTCTCTTTAAATACAGAATGAGCTCTGAAGTAAAGGACATATAAATTGGGTTTCCCTTTGATGTCTACCCTCCCACACTCCCCATTCTTTGGTCTTTTCCCATTTTTGTTGAGTCCCTGGCTTTTAGACACATTGCGACTTCATTCTGCTTCTGACCTTCCCAGAATTCATTTGGAAGTTAGTACACATAAATAATGCACATCATTTCATCCACTTTAGTAATTCAATGAGTTACCCCTTTTAGTAGAATTACGTTTCTTAAGAAGAACTAAAAGAAAGGACAATGATAAACCCCAATAGCAAAATTTCAGGTACTGTGGTACATGAATCATTGTGGTTATATGTCTGGATAAAAAGGAAAAAAAAAATTTGACACAACATAAATAATACCAGGTTGACGAAGAAAATTCAGGTTCTGGAACCCACCAGACCTGGATTTGAATAATAGCTCTGCTCTTTACAAGCTGTGTGACATTAGACAGATCACCTAACCTCTCTGTGTTTCATCTATAAGATGGTGAAAATAATACCTGCCTTATAGGTTCATGAGGATGAACCTATGGTGTTATATAAAGTAATATAAAGTCCGTAGCAGCATAAAGACTATGTTTATACCCTGGAAAGATCCCACAGTCAAGGAAGGAGCAGATTGATTTCACAGAGCAATGTGAGCACTTTCCTAACGGAAGGAGCTGCAGACACTAAGGGAACCAGCAAGAGGGTTAGGCTAACCGTTGTCTGTGTGAAAATCAAGTATTTATTTTGCTTCCTATTTGACAAAACTATTCTGTTATCAATTTCTAGAACAGGCAGTAGTTCACAGGGACAATCAGGGTAATGACTCCTGAAACGCAGCCTCTTTATTAAGACACCTGATGTGAAAATCATTCTTAACAATCTGCAGAATCATAGTTTAAAATCACCGGCTCTCATGTTTAGGAGCCACTGCTGAAATTATTCAGTGAGATGGGCTTTCTTGTGCTTTGTAAACAGTTATTTGTTATATTCCTTGGAGGTTAAAAATAAAGTTACCAGCAAGAAGATTTCATGTACAAGCAGTAATTTTGATGACTCTGGGATCTAGAAATCTTCATTTAGATGTTAAGCAATTTTATATTTGAGATACAACGTTAGCTTAGAAGTGAAATATGAGGCATAGGAAAATGTCTACAGTCTTAATATTTGCACAATATTTTACAGAACGAAGGTATAGGATGCCTGCAATTCAGTGTTGCTCTTTTATCCTTTTCAACAAAGGAATTGCTCTGGGTCTCTTTTGAGAATAATGTTCAAAGAGGAATAAATTTGTGTCTTAAATATTCTCAGCGTTTTGGCAGGGGTGGGGGGTGGGCAGTCCGAGAGTGCTTTGGGCCAAGTAAGTACCCACCCCATCGCCAGTCTAAAATCTACTACTTGCGCATCTCTATCTGGCAAGATAAGTGAACTCCCCAGCTGCATGTTCATCTCAGATGAGCTGGAGATTGTGTGGCTTGTCCTCACAATCCTGGAGAACAGGAGGACAGACTGATGCAAGAACCACCATCTAGAGCCTGGCCATCGTAGTGTAAGAAAAGAGAAGGGTGAGACGCGTCTGGTGATTCCCTGGCTCTTAGGGCTTCCGCTTGAGTTTCAGTGGCCCAAGTAAATCCCATGGCACACCTCACTTTGAAGAGCCAGGGTAGAGATATTTAACCATGTCCTGGAAGAGAGAGAGAACTGGAAAAATTAGGGAATGTCCTCATGAATGCGGTGATAACTGCTTTCTTCCCTTTTCATGCCTCGGGCTTGGTTTATGAGCTCATTTGCTCTGATTAAGCCAAAGACATGTAACACATCCAGGATCTTCCCTGTGATAGAAGCAAAGGACACCATGTAAAGTGATTTAACAGGGTACCTGAGGGGCTCAGTCGGTTAAGCCTCTGTCTTCAGCTCGGATCATGATCTTAGGGTCCTGGGATCAAGCCCCGCATTGGGCTCCCTGCTGAGCAGGGAGTCTGCTTCTTCCTCTCCTTCTCCCTCTGTGTTGTCTCTCTCCCTCTCAAATAAATGAACAAATCTAAAAAATAAAAATAAAATAAAGAGATTCCATGAAATTAAGTGGGGAATATGCCATTCAAGGTTCAAAGGTCTTGGTAATATCAGATGACATTCATACGTGCCTTTCTGTATACTTTTTCCCCAGGCATCTTCTGCTGTCTAATACACCACCCCAAAACGTAATTAAAACAAATATAAATGATTTGTTCACAATTCTTCACTTTGAATTGGGCTTGGGTCTAATATGACCTCACTCATTTTTCTGACCAACGGTCTTAGCTGATGGCTGGGCCTCTTTCTCCAGGATCTTTTCTTCCTCAAGAAATCTAGCACAGTAGGGCTAGACTGTAATCGCAGGGTAATAGGAGGGCGAGAGAGAGAGCTGGAAGCCTTCTTGAGAAGAAGCCAGGAGGTCCTACAACAGCATCCCTTTCCCTGCGTTCTGTTCACCAGACCACATTGAGGGGAGCAGAGAGGCTGTTGGCAGAGGGGGTAGGGGAGGGCAGAATCTCATGGCAAAGGAGCATGACCCAGGATGGAAGACTATTTGTGTCTGTGTTTATGAAGATATGTATTAGATTCTGCAGCTCCAGGCATGGGGATGACCGGTAGCGTTATGGCCTGCCCAAAGAATAGGCACAGAGCCTGGAAAAGATTTCTGCGATTTTCCAGATATTTCTCAGTGGGTTTGTTTCTGTTACAAATGAACTAGAGTCTGGAAAATAACTGAAAAATGCAGTTTCCATTTGTGGGAAGTGAGGAGCTTTTCACTTGATTGTTTTTCTGTGTCCTGCCAGTCAGAGCACTGCTGGTAACCTCAACTCTATCTGCTGTCTAGGGTTGCGTAACAGTCATCTGCCCTTGGCCATTTCTCATTCCGGTTTGCTCTTGTAATGCTATCGCGTTTGTTTTTCTTATGCCAAAAACGCCTCGAAGATTTTGTAGAAGTAGAGGGTGAATAAAATTCTCTCCACCAATACAGTGGTCGGTGTCACCTAGTTCAAAGATTTTTCCCGTGGACATTTCTAAATTCTACGTGTATAAACTTTATAATGGTTTGTAGGAGTCTGCCATCTAATCTCTGTGGTCAGGTAGGAGTTGGGGAGAAAACAAGTTATAAAAAAGTCAGGTCATAATAAAATCATAGAGTTTTATAGAATAAGTGCAGTCTCTCACTGTTACACAACTCACTTGCTCACTGTGAGGCCTGGCTATGTTCTACTTCCTAAATATAGACTGTTGTATTCTACACAACTGCTGGAAGCTTCCAAATGGTCTTTGAACATATCAGGTAAAACATATTTTCCAATATTCCAATTTGGCTGTACAGAAATATGGAAAAATGGGATAAGCTCTCTGTTACAACAAAAAGTCAGAATCTGTCTTAAAATTATAAGTGAGTAACATGATGTTTAACTGCTCTTCTCCATGGGATTGAGGATTTTGCCCCAGGATAAATCATGCACGATCCCTACTTTAACTGATGTTTATTGAGGAGAGTATAAAGTCCTTGGGTTGCCTCATTCATGGAATTGACCTCCCAGACTCCCTGACTGGTGCCTTACTGAAATCTCCTTTGTTTAAAAAAGGGAATGATTTGGGGCACCTGGGTGGCTCAGAGGGTTTAAAGCCTCTGCCTTCGGTTCGAGTCGTGATCTCGGGGTCCTGGGATCGAGCCCCGCATCGGGCTCTCTGCTCAGCGGAGAGCCTGCTTCCCCCCCTCTCTCTGCCTACTCGTGATTTCTCTCTGTCAAAATACATAAATAAAATCTTTAAAAAAATAAGGGGGGAAGTGATTCGGGCATGGTGCGACGGTGGGCACTCTTTACGGACAGAAATCTTAAACCAAATCAAACAACCTCAGTAAGATAAGTCTTCAGTAATATTCCTGCAACTCAACTAGAATAAGTGTCATCTTGAGATTGTTCTGTTTTTCTAGGTTAAAAGTTAGCTAAAATGGTAAATAACAACCTTAGGTGAAATTCTCTCTATCGCAAAATATGCCCTCGGATTCCTGTCTGAAAGGCCTTGATCCTTCAAAAACTAGACTGTTTCCCTTTCCCAGGGTGGGGAGAACCTCCGAGTCAGTTCCTGCCATTCACGCTGCATGGTTATGACTCTTGTGTGGTTGCTGAAGGCAAGGAGAGGGCAGTCATCCCTCTACAAATTTGCCCCAGCAATGGACACAAGAGCTCCCAGCAAATGTTGTTGATTCAGTGGTCAGTATTTAAAAATCCAAGGGCAAATTATCTGAGGATATAGCCACAGGATGAACTGAATGAGCCTAAACCCCAAATAACAGTTAGGACATTATCATAGTCCAAAATACATCTGATTTGGTCCAGGGCCTGAAGTTATAAATATTTGGAGATATTTGGGGGGAAGGGGATTCTATAGACCCAGAACCAATGTCTAAATACCCTTTGCAGCAACATGGCTGGGACTGGAGGAGATTGTGCTGAGTGTGATAAGTCAAGCAGAGAAAGTCAGTTATCCTATGGTTTCACTCATATGTGAGGAAGCATAAGGAATAGCATGGAGGATGAAGAGAAGGAAGGGAACAACGAAGGGGGCAAATCAGAGGGGGAGATGAACCATGGGAGACTATGGACTCTAGGAGACAAAGTGAGGGTTTCAGAGGGGAAGGAGGGTGCGGGGGTGTGTTGAACCAGTGATGGGGATTAAGGAGGGCACGTGTTGCGTGGAACATTGGGTGTTACACGCAAACAATGAATCATGGAACACGACATCAAAAACTAACGATGTGCTGTATGGTGACTAACATAACATAATAAAATAAATAAATAAATAAATAAAGACACTACTGATACCTCAATTTTCTTAGATTCCAAAGATGCCCTGGAATGGGTTTGGAAATTTATACCAGGGGTGCCAAAACACATGGAACATAAATTTAGTTCAGTAACTTTTGTTTCCACCCACAACCAGGCTCAGCAAACCATTCAGGTGTAGACTTTGGGACACTAAATTGATTCATGTTACCTCTATAGCACACTGAACCCGTGTTCTTTCTCAGTTCCTTTATGCAAGGGGCTTATTTAAATTTAAGGTCCTGCTGACATTTTATCCAGGGAAAGTGAGGAATATCTTTTTTTTTTTATTTTTTTTAATTTTTAATTTTTTTTTTACTTTCTTTCCTATTTATGGTTTGCTCTTTAGCCCTTTCTTCTTTAGTTTAACCATTCTGATAGCCTCACTCTAGCGTGTTGACGGTAGGTAGCATTTGGCAGCGATCACATTCAGTGAACAGATATTATCTTGTCACAATTTAGAATGCCTGATGTTTGGAGGAGCTATAAACCTTATTTACATATTTGCCTTTGCCAACTATAAATTCCCCTTCTATCGTTTTTGGCCTTATGGGGTTGTAAACATTTGCCATTTGCTCTTTGAAAGTTCACCCTGAATAAGAACTATCGAAGTAACAAATGCGTCCTTGTTTCTTCAGTCCTTTGAAGAAAAAATTCAGTCTCCTCCAAAGGATCCATTTTCAACATCTCTGTCTGATATTTTTTAATCCAGCTTTTTTTTTTTTTTGCAAAAGTCTTTATTTCCTTTATAGCCATTTATAATTGAGGGGAAAGGTGTGAAATACTTTTCTTTCACACAACCTACCTTACAAATGCAAACCATATGTTATCTGTTTTCCTGTGTATTTTGTATTGCTAGTACCATATGCCTCCAGTGATTGATCTTACCGTTGTGAGGAAGCTAAAGATACATATATTTTAAGTCTCTCTTGTAGGAAATAAGATATTCCTCTATTGCTCTTCCAGATTAATGTGCTAAAAGCTTCTGCTCATGCCTAATGGATGATCCATAATTTACATCAAAATTTCAATCACTTTAAATTAATATAGCCATTTCTTTAATGAATCTTGTTACTAGAATCTCTGGTTTTCACAAAACAATCCAGTCATGGCTATTTACCATTTTTTGCATAGGATAAACTCTGAGTATCCAGAGTATTTCCCATTGTAGTTTTTGAAATTAACTAATAAATGACCTGTGCTGTTTGATAATAAGTACCTTCCATGCACCTTTTGTGAAAAATCTATTATTCGTCCCTCTGTTTTTATCTTCTATTGGATTTCAGAAGAAGGAAAGGAGAAAAATATATGTATTCTACTAAGACATAAACCTTGTGGGACTCATCTCTGAAAATAAGGTTTTGGGGTTTGTTTGTTTTTTCTTTTTTTTTCTTTGTTTTTTGGAGGTTTTTTTTTTTTGCTTTTCCTTGTTGGAGCCCATAAGAGGTAAAATAAATCATAATAATTCTAATGGGATTTAGTAGTCAGATTTTTTCTCTGCGTGAACAGAAAGGTTGTATATGGGTGTAGCAAAGGAGAAAGTTGAAAAATGAATGTCTGTGAGTTATTTTTTTATTGTAATTGTTACATAAGTGATATTGCACCTTAACACTGGTTCAGCTAACCATAGGTAGAAGTATCTGGTATGTGTCCACAGTGAAAACAAACACTGAATTATTAATGATATCTAACCATAGGGTGGAAAAACTAGCCAGTTTTCATGGGAGACATTAGGACTCGATTTATATCAAATGATCAAGTTGAATGTAGGAGGCTATTCCCCATACATGTTGAGATTAAGGTGGAAATCGTGATTCAGTGCTATTCAGCAGAGATGGCCTTAGGTGTCCAAGGGTCTTGTCTAAATCAAATGGGTTGGCACCCCCAGCTGAGCCTCACTGTACTGACCCCCCACCATGCCTGTTAGGGGGATGTCTTCTATGCGTGGTGGTTTCCAAACTGGGTTCAGAGATTCAAGGGCTACTACCTGGGAAGACTCTAGGGGCTACAAGGTGGAGTGGGTAGGAGCAGACCCAGCTGAAGCCTAAGACTTCTGCTTTTCAACTGAAACAGTTCTTCTCCTTTTACTTGTTTTTCATATTCATCTTCTTTGTGGGATTTCCTCACAGAAGAAAGACTCACCAGTGTTAAGAAAACTATTGCAAAGCAGAAGAAAGGACTCATGAGCGTTAAGAAAACTATTGCAAAGCACCGTAATAACATAGTAGCTGGATGAAGTCAAAATGTTCTCAGAGGGATAAAACTGTAAAAGATGAGTCACAGAAAGCATGGACTGGGGCGTTCTTGTGGGAATTGGAATCAAATCATATTATGTGCTTTCTCTTCCTTGATAACAGGTAGACAATATATGCAGTATACACACACAGAGATGCTCCCATTTATATATATGGATCAATAGGTATATGTATGTGTGATTATAGATTCTATGTGTATATCTGTGCATATGTGAGTACACATATAAAGGGTATAGGGAGTATACACACATATAAATCACACATACGTATCCGTGTGTGTGTGTGTGTGTGTGTGTGTGTGTGTGTGTGTATAGTATGTGTAAGGAAAGAGAAAGAAGGAGAAATCTGGCAACACATATTGTTAAATATCTATTATATTCCGGGAATAGGGCTAAACACTGGACCCTCATAAAAGAACCAGAAAGACAAAGAAGATCCCTTCCCTCACAGGAAGACAAACAAGCAAGTAAACAATAAACAAGTGAATGGACCAACGATAGATTTTGAGTGTTGGGGTAAACGAACAGAAGGGTGTGTAGAGGGCTGCATAGACAAAGGGACTAGTTGGGACTAGAGGAAGTGAGGGAAAGGGCCAGTCTGAAGTCCTCAGTTCTAGTGGTAGTCTTGTGGGACCCCAGGTGACAAAAGGATGCTGAGTGAGGTGATTTCTGCCCTAACGATATTAGGTGTAGTCCATACTCTACACTATACTCCACTAGTCTGTACTCCACTACATACTTTGGTGTAGTCCATACTCTTCAAACTCATCTAACTAGATCTAACTAATGTGGACAGAGAAGTCTCCTTTAAACAACTGGGAAAAGAAAATGGAATCAAGACTTGGCTGGGAGAATGCCTACAGAGACACAAATGTTGACGTTTCCTGATCTCCTTATTAGCATTTTTGGTCGAAGTCAGTTGTTCAGATTTCAGTCTGAGAACCAATCTTAGAGATCAGTTAGGCAGGCAGGAGTCACAAACTAAATGTCCCCACATTCGGGGCAGGTGTAATATGATGAACTAGCCAGGGCGTAGAGCAGAGTAGCAGCAGAGGACGCGCCCATTGTAAGGGCACAGCGGGTCCTCACCATGCGGGGAATGCAGGCACAGTGTTGCTCGAGGCTAGGATTAAAAAGGAGCTGGAAATCCAAGCATTCCTGTGAAAGTCCCGCCTTTTTTAATGTTGCCAACTAATGAAATGATTAACGCAGAAGAAATATCTTCAGGTTACAGAACTCAAAGTCTCTTAAAAACTATACTGTCTTAAACTAAGATAATTAAAATTGGCTCGTTATATTTTCCAGTAAAGTCTGCATTTTTACCAAAAGGGATATGAAGTATAATAGCAAAACACAGCAAATATCCTTATTCCCATGCTGAATTTTTAAGGTTCTAAAACAGCAAAAAGATGCAGACACACAGATGATCTCTGAATTTCAGAATATCAACTTCCAACTTAGATTTGGCCTACAAATGGAATATGCCATAATGTTTTTGTTCAACAAATTAGTTGCTGAACCCCCTTTCTTGTTTTCCCACAAGTAGAAAGGTCCAAAGAGATTGAGGGGCTTCCTTGGTGCAGACATAAAGTGAATGGCAGAATTAAGTCTAGATCTTCTCTGAGCTCATCTAGGGCTTGTTTCCCACTTCTTTCCACCATTCCTGGGGGATGATAAGTCTCTAATGCATGATCTGAGGAAAAAAGTATCTAATCCTCAATTCAGTAGCCATCTCTGACTTTCAAAAACAGAAAAGAACACACTGTGACCCAGCTGAACTCCATGAATAGCAAGACATACAGAAAAAAAAATTGTGAAGGAGGGACTTATGGAACTCAGTATCTTACTGGATCATGGGGCAGGGATTGGAAGGAATCAGAATAGTTTTGAGCTTGTTTGTTTTAACTTCAGGGTGGAAAATTTCACACATCTATTGAAGTAGAGAGAATGGCATGACGAACCTGCACGTACGCAACCCAACTTTAATCATCAATCATTTGCCAATTTTGTTCTTATTCCTTTTCATACTTCCCAGAAGAATTTTACTTATAAATACTGGTTCTGAGGTTTTAAAGTTGGTGAGCCCAGTTTCAGATAAAGGGCAGCCAGAGGAAGATACATTTTTGTGTGTGACAATGGGGAGCAGAGTGTAGGAGAAACATCGAGGGGGGAAATAACTTGACATTTATTTGGGGACATGAGTTTGAAGTAGGAGATGTCTGGATTGGAGCAGAGTAGAGAATTCAGAAATGAAGATCAAATTTGGGGGTCCCTTCCATAGAGACGGTATTTGAAACTATGGATGTGAGTAAAATTACCAGAAGAAAATGTACAGAGAGGTGAGGAGAAAAGAACAGAGCAGAGGACAGAGGAAGGGAGAGGAGAGAGAGAGTGAAGAGGGGAGGAGGAGGATGGAGGAACCAAGGACAGTCAAGAGAAGTTGGCACTTGGTGAGGTGTGAACATTTCTGACATAACAACAGAGAATTCTACCTGCTTCTATCACGATGTCAACCACCTGTCTGCACCTATGCCAGACCTTCCTGTCTCCGGAGGAGAACTGTGGGCATTTCATAGCAAAGCACCCCCTGCACCCCTGCTCAGGATCTCACCCCTCCCACCGCTGCCTCTAGGAGAGTGGACAGCTCCCCAGCAGATGTTTCTCTTCTCTCCCGTGTCATGAATCTGCCTCTTCATTATCTTGCCATTAGCTCCTCGACAGGCTGCTATTTCTTCCACCGGCTACCTCCCTCCTGTCCCCTTTCTCTGAAAGCAAAACTCTTTTGAAAGAATTGTCAATATTTGCTTTTTCAAATTCTCTACCTAGTCCCTCTTGAACTCACTAAAATCAAGATTTTTCTCTCTATCATTCTCGTCCTTAATGTTTTTGTCAGACATGAAAGACCTAAATCCAATTTTTGATTTTCAGTCCTTAGTCTTTACTTGACCTACCAGCATTATTTGAAACATTGATCATTCCCTTCTCCTAAAAGTGCTTCCTTCATTTGGCTTCCAGGGAATCATGCTGCCTTGGTCTCCTTCCTATCTCACTGGCTTTCCCTGGTTAATCTCTTTTGCTTGCTTCGGCTATGGCTGGCTTGGTATGAGGGTTTGGACTGCAAGCAGTCACTTTTGGTAGCGAAGGTAGGAGTAAGATAGAAGACAGCCTAAGGGGTGGGCTTATACTTGTTTACTTTACCTATTCCCTTTATCTAGTAATTGACTTTTATTTTTATGTAACTTCTTAAAAATCTAGGACATGTGTATCATTCTAGTTAGGATGCTTCTTGGTAAGAGAACCTTCTCATGTCACACAGCCGAGCACAGTGCCTGGTTTGAGAGACCTACAATAGATACTGGTTGCATAAGTTATGAAATCCTGGATAAAGGGGCATCAGGTTAGGTTTCCTTCAACATAAGCGCTGGGCTTCTTCTCTTCTGTACTTACAGACAAATAAGTCCATTAATGTTTTGAAGGTTTTGTGGTTATATGGAAGAGTACTTAAAGTCTCTCAGTGTTTTGGGAACACCACATATTTCTTTTAAAATCATAGAAAGCATTAATGGCATTGTTTCTACATTCTTGCTGTCATCATTATGGCATATTCCATTTGTAGGCCAAATCTAAGTCAGAAGTTGATATTCTGAAATTCAGAGATCATCTGTGTGTCTGCATCTTTTTGCTGTTTTAGAACCTTAAAAGTTCAGCATGGGAATAAGGATATTTGCTGTGTTTTGCTATTATACTTCATGTCCCTTTTGGTAAAAATGCAGACTTTACTAGAAAATATAACGAGCCAATTTTAATTATCTTAGTTTAAGACAGCATAGTTTTTAATGTTGCTTTACTGAGAGTCACCATGTATGAAAAATGCAAAGGTTTATGTTCCAGAGTGCCTTGAAATCAGCAGAGACACACCTGCATAGTTTGATCTCATACACAAGAAGAGAGCAATTAGCTTCTGAATTAACACATCCATGTATTAATCACTGACATTTTATAGTAGCCCAAAGATCGTATTGAAAGATACTGTTTATGCATAACACACCAGAACTTAATCTAATCACACTGTGCCTAATGGAGTCACATATGATCTAACTGGCCACATCATTAAATGAAGGAATGGCTTAGGATTTATTTTGTTTTATATGTATCCGCTTGTTTGAAAATACCTCAAGTAATAGGGCCAACAAAAGGGTAGCCAAGCATAGCAATCCAAATGAAATAGTACTCATCATCATAGCATTATGTCCTTATCATTCTACGACAATGTTTTGGTAGGAACATTTCTCCCAGGCTCGGAATGCTACCCTTCCTTGGCCACTGTGATGCTAACCACTCCTGATTTGGGGTCTGTGTCTCTGTCAGTGAGAGCCACCATGACAGATGCAATTTCTGCCAAGGACGCTGAAGGCTGCCAAGCCACTGAGCGTGCCATCATGGGTTGCATGAGTATAGTGTCAGTGGTTTGCAGTGCTGTGTCTCTTTGCCATTTACTTTATGTTGCAGTGGATATTTTGATAAAGTAGCCAAGTGTGTCAGTTAGGCCTAGCAGCACACACATAAGGTACACGCCCAAAGTAGCAACTGAAGAGAGTGGGCAGGGTTCAGGGAAACCAATAAGGTGTTGGTGCTTATTTTGAGGCCCCTGCACCAACAGCATCCACATCACCTGGGAACTTACTAGAAATGCAAATTCTCAGTCCCTGCTCCAGAAGCGCTGAGTCTGAAACTTGGGATGAAACCAGCAATCTGTGTATTGACAAGCTTCCCAGGTGATTGGGGTGCACAAAGGATGATGAAGCATTCTGGGGCTAGAAATAATTAGCAGGTACAAGAGTAAAAAATGCTGAAAGCAAGCCAGGGAGAAATGGAATTGGGGAAAAGACTCCAGACCAGAGCTGTGGCTTTTCATGGAGGGTCGCCAAACGATGGCCTGGCAGAGAGGGAGCCAGGTCTTCTTGTTCTGTTCTTTAGTCGCCTGCAGGTGCCCCCCATTGGCCAAACCCAATCAGAAATAAGGGCCACAGAGCCTAGGTAAGGCAGGGGTACAGATCAGAGTGGAAAATGATCTCAAGGGGTAAGCAGCAAGTGGTAATGCTGGACCTATTGAAAATAATGACCAAATTTTAGATCAGGTGTTAAAATGGAAGCTTTATGTTCTTAAAGGCAGCTTCAGGGAAATGGCAGAGGAGATATGAGGAAAAGGTAAGCAAGCAATTAAGGGGAAGCCTGTGGAAAAGCATCACAGTAATCACCGGAGCCTAGGAGGAATGGCTGTCAGTTCTGTGAGTCAAATTTGGGAAAGCTCTGGTGAGAGTCATCTCAAATAGAAACTATGATGTGAAGCCCTCGTACTATGCCAATTTATTTTCCTTTGCAAGAGTCGAGTGTTCCAGAAAAAAAAAAAAAAAAAAAGACTAGAGTGACAATAAGTACACAGGTGACTTTTTATTACTCAGAGATTCTTGGTTTTTTTAAATAAGGCTTTCTTTACCTAATGTTTCTTGAAGTGCTGTAAAATATTCCCTTGTTCCTATTGGTATTGTTAATTGCAAAAAAAAAAAGGTTTACACATGCAAAGAGTATTATGTTTTTTGACTTTGTGGGTGCAAAGATAAGATGGTTGGGAAATTGTGAATATATAGAAGTAAAGTAATTCTTACTGAAAAAAATAGCCTTATTCTTTAGCCTAGTTTTTGGTGATGATGATGAAGACTAGTGAGTTCCCTCTGTCACCAATAGGGTTCTTCTTGAAATGTTCCCATCTTAAGAGATTTATATGTGTTTTCTTTATTTCTCCTTCCGTCATCTCTTTCATTGACCCATTCCGGTCTGTCTTTGGTCCTCATCAAAGGACCAAATAAATTGAGATTATTTCAATAAAACTGCTCTCAACAAAGCTTCCTGTTACCAGATCTAATGGAAACTTCCTGGCCTCATCTCTCAACATTTCACTGCCAGATATTTGACAGTGTTGGTCACTTTCTTCTTCTAGAAACAGACTTTTTTCTCTCAGCTACTTTGCCACTACCTCCTCTGGGTTCTTATCTCCGTTTCTTCTTCTGTTCTGATTCCTCCTTCCTGCTTCCTCCATATTCTCAAAGCTTTGTCTGAAGACCTTATTTTTTTTTTTAATTTTTGGTCTAATTTCACAACCTCTGCCTACATAATCTCACCTATAACTATAGCTTCAATTAGTGTCTAAGTATTAAATGTTCTCCAGTTCCTATCTCTAGTCAGTGCCCTTTGGACCAAGACTCGGGTGCCACCAGCATATAAAGAGATGGTAGTAGTAGCAGAAGTACCCAGAAAGGACCCTATAAAGAAAGAGTCAGAAAATTAAGAAAAGAACCCAAAACAGTCATGTCAAAGAGATTGTAGGAAAGTGGTCAATGGTATCAAAAAAACTGTGAAAAGCATTCATTAGATTTCATTTTGGAAAGATGCAGTAGTTGATGGAGATAGGAGTCAGCCATCAGAGATGAATGAAGTGTAGGTAACAAGGGAGTGTGGACTACTCTTTCAAGGATCTGGTCTGTAACGGGGAGCAAAAGGTGTAGCAAAATACAGAGTGACACAGGATCAAAGGATTATATTTTAATCACAGAAGAGACTTAACCATGTTTATCAACTATATGGGGTTGAGGTAATAAATAAGAAATTATGGGAAACATAAAGTAGAGGGCAATTATCAAGCAAGCTAGATCTCAGATCCAGCAGGGAGAAAGAGGTTTCCATCAAAAGTTCAAGTTTACTTTCTCCATAGACCATGAGCTCATCATAATAGCAAACATAATCGGCATTCCCCTGTGTTATTCTATCATATTTTGTTTAGTTGGATTATCTGTTATTGGGCATTGGATTATTTTTAATTAGTCATTATGATCATCATCCTTATCCTCACTAACATCTATTGACCACTTACTGAATACCAGGCATCAAGCTAACACAATGTGTGCAATTATCTCTAATTTTCTCAATAAACATACACTGTAGATGTTTTTATTCTTATCCTACTTTAATAAAAGAGAAAAAATTGGAGCTTAAGAGAGGTTAGAAAATTCTCCCAAATTTATTCAGCTAGTAAACGGAGGAGCAAGGGTCAGAATTCAGTTATTTTTGACCCCTGAACCTAAGCTCTTAGCCACTATGATAAACTACCTCAAATTTTTGCTTAGATGAATAATGGTGCTTTGAATATCTCTGTGAAAAGTCCTTTTGAGATGATGCACTTAGAAAATTGTGAACCCTGGGCTGCCTTGATTTCCTTTTTTACATCTCTCTTCTCAGTTATAACTTAAGATCAATTCAGGCTACCTCAGCTCCCCAAGAAGGGCCAAGGTAGGGCCAAATCCCAAGCTCCCTGCAAGACGAAGCTTGACTGAGCCTTCTCCTTTTCCACTGTTTCACAAAGTATTGGGAGTATATGGAATATGGTTCATGGATGCAGGGTAGCAGCCAATGATGTGGGCAGAAAGACAAATTGGTTGTGGTAGCTGACGGGACTGAGTAGAAATTCCTGATTGGCCCAAGGACCAGGCCCATCAAAGTGGAGTAGAGCTGCACAGAACTCCATACCAGACTGGAGCCAGAGTCAAGGTTAAATCACTAAGATGTTATTAGGGTACTTAAGTCACTTAACTTAAGAGGACCTAGTAAGAGAGTATGTATGAAAAAAGGCTTCCTTCCTTGAGTTTGCAGTTTTATTAGTAAACTGCAGAGAGGTCCAGGGTGGGTAAGGCATTCTGAGTAGAGATTCACATGGAAAAAAAAAATAGAGGGTAGAATTCAACAGACTATTTTATCAGTCCATCGTGCCCTTAAAAATGCCAAGCAACTAGCCAATACCTATTTGCAAAATGGAGGCCATGATTACTTCTGATTATGGGTACAATGATGGATGTCCTCCAAACATATCAGGTCATGAGGAAGGGAGAAGGACAAAGAAGGAAACTGAGGTTGTCCTGCAGGTCAGGGTAACAGGAAATATTCAGGGGCCCCACACTGCCTGGTGTCTAGATAGAATTGCATTCATTACAAAAAGTAGAATCTAAAAAAAAAAAAAAAAGTAGACTCTCTTATCTTAAAAAAAAAAAAGTAATTACAAGGGCATTTCAAACCTCACTTGAGTCTTGTGAAGATAAAATATAATGAAATTCCTAGCTCACACTTCAGCAACCTCCTTCAGTGCTCTCTCATCCTCCAGACTGTGCCACCAAATTTAAGGAAGCAAGCTATCAAGTGGCTTCTCTGTCTACTCTCCCTCTGATCTTCAATGAGTAGTGGATCTAGTCTTTTTAATTCTTTTTTTTTTTTCTTTCTCCCTCCCTCCTTCCTTCATTCCTCCTTTCCTTCTTTCCTTCCTTTCTTCCTTCTTCCCTTCTCTTTTCTTCTCTTTAACGTCTTTCCCAGATTCTCACCCACAAAGGCGAGTTCAGGAATGGGCTCAGCAAGAAAGTCTCCTTGTAGTCCACTCTGTCTATATCTGCTCTCTGATTTTATAAGCCATGGAATATGGCTAAAAGGAAAACAATGTTCCCCTGGAGGGTTACTGAGAAGATTCCTCCAGCAGATAAGTCAAGATCCCCCTTGTGGAAAGTTTGAGAGAGGACGGAAAGTGGGAGGGCTCAGAAGTTTAATGGATGTTGTCCCAGACCATATACGTTCTGGGAAAACAAACAAACAGGAATTCAAATAGTTAATATTCTAGACACCTCCATAGACTGGGGCAATTTTGTAGAATGAACTGTTTTCCTAAAGTAGTTAATAATGTAAAGATTAAAAAGTGTCTGCTCGGAGTTGAAGATTCACAGATGATCAGATTTTTCTAGGGTGAAAAATATTTCTTGAATTGAAAATCTCCAGCAGGAAAAGATCTCTAGATGCTTTTGGAAACCCTCTTTACACAATCATGATCTTAGGCATGATTCCTCTACCTTGAGCCTGCCCCTCCTCGTGGTCAGCTCCTGGTATGATCCCCAGCATTCCAGGAGTGTGGCCCATGGGCAGGTCCCCTGTGGGTTCAGGGAAAGGAAAATGGGCAGGGGCTCCACCAAGTCTCCACTTCCCACCGTCTCAGACATTTGGATGGGAAACATTCGGTCCCAGGTAACTCCACCCTTTTAGTGGGACAATAATCCAATTTCTCATTTATTCTTAAAATTAGTGCCAAGCT
This sequence comes from Procyon lotor, assembly GCA_028646535.1. Classification (NCBI taxonomy): domain Eukaryota; kingdom Metazoa; phylum Chordata; class Mammalia; order Carnivora; family Procyonidae; genus Procyon; species Procyon lotor. The sequence goes on along the minus strand of CM053604.1, from coordinate 160,842,799 downwards.
TGGGTTCCTCTTCGCTATTGTTGAAGGTGAAATGCTTAACATTATAAAGGTGAGAGTGTGATGGACGAGCTCAAAAACATTACCTTGTAATAAATCATCAGCTAGGTGGAACTCGTCCAAGCAACACGAAGGAACTATAGAATGAAGTAGCTGTGCTATTCACAAAAATATGTCATTTATCATGGAAAACAGCCGTTGAACTGGAAGACTGGAGGGCTGCCAAGGTGATACCCATCTTTTTAATAGGACTAAAGGTGATCTCAGAAATTATACATCTGTGGGCTGCATATTGACGAAAAGAAAAATGTCTTTACAATTAAAATGATCTCCCAGATAGCCTTGCGCGTAGTTTATAAAAATCACTTGGGCTACGAAATTGTCATTAGGTCTGGAAAATGTGCCTTTGCACCACCCACATTATCTCTCACAGATTCACTTCCCGTGCACACGTCCAAGAGAGGTCCCCACAGGTGTAGACAACCTCTGGACACACACGTCTGTGAATTAAATAGGCCAATACATGTTACGTCTTGGGCACAGGGTAGTGCGGTCTGGCACAAAGATGACATATAAAGGTGTTCGGTGTTGTTGGTGTGTTGTTGTCAGCCATATACACAAACATTAAAAGGCACATGCACAATTCTGCAGACATGCCCATTCTGCTGTCCATTTTTTCCCTTCTCATTTGTGCCATTATTAGTGCTTTCTTCTCCTCCCGCCTAAGCTGTACTCTTCATCTTCATGTCTTACTTATTTTATAACTGCAGGTTTATACCTCTTAATCAACCTTACCTATTTTGCCCTTCCCCAAAGTCCCCTCCCCTCTGGCAACCATCAATTTGTTCTCCATAGTTATATGAGTCTGTTTCTGTTCATTCTTTTGTTCATTTTGTTTTGTTTTGTTTTGTTTTAAATTCCACATATAAGTGAAATCATATCCTATTTGTCTTTCTCTGTCTGACTTGCTCCATCTGGGTCCACCCGGGCTGTTTCAATTAGTGAGATCTCATTCCTTTTTATGGCTGAGGAGTATTCCATTGCACACATAAACCACATCGTCTTTATCCATTCATCTATGGATGGACACTTGGATTGCTTCTATATCTTGAGTATTATAAACAATGTCCCAGTAAACATAGGGATCCTTATATATAGTTTTGAATTGGTGTCTCCATTTTCTTCGGGTAAATACCTAGTAGTGGAATTGCTGAATCCTGTAGTATTTCTATTTTTAATTTTTTGAGGAACCGCCATCCTGTTTTCTAGAGTGGCTGCAGCAATTTCCATTCCCACCAACAGTGCATGAGGATTTCCTATTTCCACATCTTCACCGATACTTGTTACTTCTGATCTTTTTGATTCTAGCCATTCTGCCTGGTACAGGTGACATCTCATTGTGCTTTTGATTTGTATTTCCCTAATGATGAGTGATATTGAGCATCTTTACATGTGTCCATTGGCCATCTGTATGTCTTCTTTGGAAAAACGTCTGTTCAGGTCTCCTGTCCATTTTTAATTTCAGATTATTTGTCTTTTTCTTGTTGAGGTGTGGAAATCTTTTATATGTTTTGAGTATTAACCCTTTATGGAATATATCATTTGCAAATATTTTTCCCATTCAGTAGTTTGGCTTTTTCTTTTGTCTATGGTTTTCTTTGCTGTGTAAAAGCTTTTAATCTTGGTGTAACCCCAATAGTTTGTTTTTGTTTCCCTTGCCTTAGGAGACATATCCATAAATACACTACTAAGGCTGATGTCCAAGAGACTATTGCTTGTTTTCTTTTAGGTGTTTTATTGTTTCAGTTCTCACATTTAGGTCTTGAGTCCATTTTGAGTTTAGCACTTCTGTCTTTCATCCTGCATGGAGGACAAGGACATTTTATCTTAAGGATGAAATACAGCATTATTTGGGTCTGATATCATAGTAATCTAGAGACAACAGCTGCCTCACAGGGGTGGTGATCTGAAGAAGTGAAAGTGAAATGGAAGGAAAACCTTTGAACTGTATTATATGAAAAAAAAGAGGAATGGAAGCCATCAAAAGGATCTCCAGAACGATGAGGCAAGAAATGTTCTTTTGTAACCCACTGTCATTAATTTTTTTCTACTGTTAAAGGAGGTCTCCTTTTATTATTATTATTTTTTTAACTTAATTTTATTTTTTCAGTGTTCCAAGATTCATTGTTTATCCATCACACCCAGTGCATGCAATACGTTATTAATGTTACTCAAGCTGAAACCTAAGTAGGGGAGAGACTTAATATTTGTTGACCAACTGTTGTCCCATTAATTCTCCTAAAGATCCTAGGAGGAAAAGCATCATCTTTGTTTTAAAGATGAAGCACTTGAGGTGCCCAAGTGGCTAGCCTAAGATCACAGTAGGCAATAGCTAGAATGCATACCCAGATAGGCTCATGCCTTTTGTACCACATTGAACTGCAGACTCTAAATACCCAATGAGCACAAAGACAGTTTCTCCAACACTTTACCAACTTTCTGAGAGCTATGGCAGCAGTGAAGAACTCGCTGCATATAATTTATTTAAACACTGGAAAGTCTCATGGTATGTTCTCTCGGTAGAACTTGTCAACAAAACTGAGTCACAGAAGGTAATCAAAAAGTCTGTTGTGGACTAAATGGACAGGGGGAAAAAAACTCATTTTTTTTCAATGACAAGTATTCATCAAGGAAAGATCAAGAGTGAAGTGGCCCAAGAATGTAGATTAAGCATAGTGTATATACACCACCTATATTGATGATTCAAGTGACAAGGGGAATAATAAGTATCAATATTTGCTGATGATGCATTTTTAGGGTAAGTTAAGAAAAGGAAATACACTGAAAGTCTCCAACAAACATGAAATGCCAACCTAAAACCAAGCAACAACTTGACAGGTAAATTAAATTTTGTATAGACAAGTGCCAAGCGATATATACATTGAATATACACATGTGCACATACACATTTATTTTGTTTGATGAAACATTTAATAGGTCTTTATCCAAGCTGTACACCTCTCAGGACAAACACAGAGGATTCAGTTCTAAGAATTGAGTAAAAATATTACATATGGAAACTGTAGGAAAAAAATGAGTCTAGATGACACTTAAACTAATATTAGACCATACAAATTAACAACTGGGCCGAAATGTTGCACTGTGCCTAATAGTGTCACATACAGTTTTCTAAATGGGTTGTGTGCTCACGTTTTGCTCTCATGTTTATTTTTGTCACTCATTTCACAAACGAAACAGCTGCAAGACAAAATGACAACAAAACAGTCCAGGAATGTGTCATGAAATTTGCAGGCACTACGGGGGAGGGGGAGGGGGAGAGCAACTCCTCCAAGAAGAAAGATAAGAGCCATGAATATAGAGACGGGAGCAAGCAAAAGGACACGCTGGAGGATGTGCTGTGGGAAATAAGGACTAGTGTTAAGAAAACAAGCTGGGTACCCTTATTTTCTTTTCTCAGTAGCGAAGAAACAAGGAAGGAGCCCGGGGACAACCAAATGGCAGCAAATCTAAAGGGCGAGAGGGCACCAGATTCCCCACACAGCGGGTAATTCCACCAAGAGGCTTGTTGGGTTTCAACTGGATTCCGACATTTGGGGGAGGCTTGAGAAAAGGATGCTGCATTGCTCTGAGTAAGAATAGCACTGGCATTTTATTGCCAAGGACAAAATTACAAGGACGCTCAACTCCACCGCTTCAGGGCACACACTGCTGATCACCAGCTGGGGACTGGGAGAAACGGCCCCCTGTGGTCCCGTGTTGCGCAATCAGGTGTATTACAGGGGGTTTTCCATCTTCGGAACTGTGCAGCATCGGAGAGAGGGCACCAGACTCCCTGCTTCATTGGGCTGTGCTGGTATGGTAATTACGATGTCCCCACACCCATCGTGTAGGTTTTACAAGTTTCGAAATCACAAGAGTGCTGCTGAACACTACGACAGAGCTATGCCTCTCAACCTGCTCCTGCTACAAAGTTCGCATAAACCGTAAAGAGAAGTCCGACTTCCATCAAAGGGTTTCCCTGCCCTGGGGTATGGTTGCCTGTTTTCATTCACTGTGTCCTCCTCGGAGCCACTAAACTGATTCATGTCCACCCCGCCAGCTCTCCGGCACTGCCACTTGCCTTAGCCAAGTCCTTTGACTGAATGACCCGATAGCAAGTGTTGGCAGGAAGAAAATAAACAAAAAAACACTCTTGGCTTTTGTACAATTGAAAGTCGCTACAAAAAGTCTCATGTTAGTTTCCTTGAATGCGGCCCTACGGTTCCTTTGGGGAGCTCGCGTTCTTCTTTACAAAAGGATTCTGATTTACCGTGTGCTGAGGCAGGAAAGTGGATTGTTCCAGTTCCCTTTCTCTCTGATTGGACACATTGGACTCTTCAGGTAAATTCTGCACTGTCTACCTGTTACCCAAAACCACGCACCTGTTGGTGGGTGTCCCGCCGAAAGCCACCACCGAGCCAGAGAACAGGAAAAAGAAGAGTTTTTAGTTGCAACAAGTTAAGAACACCCAGGATGTTTCCCAAAGCACTGTCTCCCCTTGGCGTTTAGTGCAGGAAGCTTTTCTTCAGTGTGCCAAGGGCGCGGGAGCAGGAAGCTTGCATATGCATTAGGGAAGTCACCCATAGCATATTTCCTAGGCGGCTAGGATAAGTGCGCAGTGCGCAGGCTCGGCATGTTAACAGGCTGGTACATATGTCATGTAATTATAAACAACCGGGAAACTGTACTCACATTCTTTAAAACACTTCATCATTTGTCAACCTCTCTTCTACATCCTGTGCATGTCAACTTTTTTTTTTCTTTCTCTTTCTCTCTTCTTTTTCTTATCAGGGAGGAGGGCTGGGATTCTGATGGTTACTGTGGGCAGTTCCAGGCCTTTGCCTCGAAGTATCATTTTTACCCCTCTCCACCTCCATTTCTAGCAGAGAAGGAATTTTTCAATCTTTGAAAACGCATCAGGCTGAGAATTTGAATAAATGGTTAACTGCTGCGTGAAAACAGTTTTCATTGGCTTCCTATTGCCAGAGCGGAGCCTCTTTCCTGTCAATTATTGAGGCTGGTGATTACAGTGACTAATGCGAAGCCTACAGCCATTCTCCCCCACGCGTCCATCAATACCGGCATGAGGCATATAAATGGGATCAGGTGGGAAAAGGCAATAAGTCATATTTGATAGAAGCTTTTTTTTTTTTCTCTTTTCTCTGAGTTATCTTCTAAATGGCTATTTCTATGTTGGTCCAGACTGGCAGTATTACACAGGATAAGGCCTTGTGGATTGACAAATTTGTATCAGTATTCATATGTCTTGGACCCTTGGCTCAAAGAAGCCAGATAAGTCTTGAGAGAATTGCTGAACGAGAGTAAAGGACAGTTGGGTACCATCTTGGGGAGGCAATTGGAACGGACAGATAAGTTTTTCCTTGCAAAAAGTGGAGAAAAAAGATCTAAGAGTACTGATTTGTTTGTTTGTTTTCTATGAGCACAAGTTGAGTTGAACATGAAAAATGTATTTCAGTACCACTTGGTAAATTTGATTCATTTCCAATCACCTGGGAATAAATAATGTTTGACAGGGCAGAAAACTAGGTGATGTTTTATAATAACATCATTGTCTACAGTCCCTGTTCAGTAGAGCTGTTGTGGTACAGAGATAATGTGTCATCTCAATCAACATGGATGCTGAGTGGGTTTTCGGTCCTTAAGAAGTTGTACCTGGGAGGAAATAATAGTTGAAATTGATGGAGTTCTGGTAGGAGTGATTATCATTGGGTGAGGGATTTTGACAGCAGAGACAAACTTTGTTTTGGGGAAGTCACTCATCAGACAAGTCAGGTAAGACTTTTTCAGAGCATGTGGGCTTCTGATTATAAAAATCTGAGCAGGTTTGATAACAGGAAAGGAATACCTGTCACTCAAAGATTATGCACGATAGCCTCACACTGGCATATCACTCTGACTGTTTTTAAATTCCCAGGACACTGCATTTCCTAAAACAGATTTACTAAAAGTTAAATCCAAAACCTGCACGAGTCAACAAAGTCTCCTTTGTCATCCCATCCATTAGAACCTCATAGAATTCTGCTTCAGAACTCAAATTAAAGAAGAAAATGTAAGGAAAGCAGGGGGGAAGCAGCGCACATACTATTACAGTATGTGTGGTCATTTATTATGTTCTTGTGTCACATTGTAGCAATGCGGGTCTTGTTAAGCCTTTTCCACTTGCTTAGAAACTTCTACTTTGGAACGCTCCTTGCCCCAACCTTATCATGTGAAAACTGGATGTTCATTATCCATTTTCGTGCTGACTGTCCCAGTTGTCATGGCTACCGTCACTTTGTTTCCTTATCACCTATAATCCTACAGCTCCCCATTACTAGCAGTTGTAATAGATTGTTCTGGCTTAACATGCATAGGAAAATATACGGTGATTGAGTCAGTATGCCGACTCTGGATGTCATTTAATACTGTTAAGAGAACAACAGAAATCTAGAGCTTTCTTTAAGAAATAACATCAATAGAATGAGGGGTATGACAAATGTTGGAGAGAAGTATAGCACATTTAATGGTGTTCATGGGGCAAATGTCAAATTCCTATTTTTATATCAAAATGTTATGTAGTAAAAAAAAATGTTATGTAGTGTTTGGAAAGATAACCAATAGCGTTACTCTTATATGTACTGATTCATATTTGAATTATAACATACATTTTGCCAGCATACAAAAGGGCAATTTATTGTTTCATAAACAGCCACATTAAGAGTCACTGTTCAGTTCTTTGTTCCCACTTGTAATTCCTCAGCATATGGGGGATTTCTCCTGCCTTCTAATGAGGATGTTGTGTGTCTTCCTATCCAGAACGCTGAAGACATTACCGACATTTTAGGAATAAAGAGGATCAAAGTGAAAGAAAATACTAATCTATGGTTAATGAGTACAGAATAAAATTTGAAACTTCTATCGATGGTATTAATGTCAGAATTTAGATGTCAGAATTTAGATGGAAATCAATGGGAACTGTTTTTCCAAAACTTAGTGAAGTAAGTACATTATTTTAAATAATAATCCAATGTCATAGAAAGCAGCAGTGTATGATTTCAACCTGATGTCAACATTTCAGTGACTCATCCTAGATAGGGAGGACTCTTATTAGTTCTGCGAGTAGATATGAAAAATGAGCTGGCATCATAGCTGCCACCAAGGAACTTTGAACTTCTAGAATTTTCAGAACTAAAATGATTCAGAGAGTGTTGTGTCTAATGTGTTATCTGGGCTTGTTCTGCAATAGCATATCATAGAATAGTCCTAATATCTATGCCAAATGAAACTTTCATCTGAATCAGACTGATCTGCCTATTTTGTATTTTAACTGACAATAAATAAATAAACAAACAAACAAACAAACAAACCATGAGATAAAACAAACCAAACATATACAAAAAAACTTAACACAAATGAGCTCAGGTCACTTTTTTTTATTTTATTTTATTTATTTATTTGACAGAGAGACACACAGCAAGAGAGGAAACACAAGCAGGGGGAGTAGGAGAGGGAGAAGCAGGCTTCCCATTGAGCAGGGAGCCCGATGAGGGGCTGGATCCCAAGACCCTGAGATCATGACCTGAGCCTAAGGCAGACGCTTAACTACTGAGCCACAGAGGTGCCCAGCTTGGGTCATTTTAATTAGGGTTTTTACTTCAAATACTTTTGTAACTTTTATGTAGAGATTAGCTTTCAATTTTCCTTTTTACATCTGGGTACAATACTTGTTTGCCGTAATAGTTGATACCGTATAATATAAAATCATTATTTAGCATTTACTTGGTTGTCTTGTGCAAAGAATCAAATTGTTGCTCTTCTTTTAATCCCATTTTTTTTTCCCTTTTGGCAAACTATCAGCACTTTGAGGAAAAACAAAAACACGAACCTTGGGATTTTGTGGTCTTCTTCAAGACATGGTTGAAGGAAGCCCATAATTCATTCTGACATTTCTTCAAAGGGGAAGGTTTCCAAAGTCATCATTATTGGACCAATAACAATGTTGCCCTTTGCAGAAGTCAATGTGGCCACACTAAGATATACAGGCTACTCTAAACACTTTGACCCTTTTCATCCACAAATTTTCCTCTTCATCCCCTGCACTCTCTCCACGTCTTCTGCTTTATTAAGACAAAAGCCGAATGATGTGACCAATGTCATCATTCTTCATTTTTACCCCAAATTTCTCTATATCTTATTTATACTTTATTTCCATTATCTAGCACAATGCTTGGACTTAGAGAAGATATTCCATATTAAACGAAGGGCATGGCTCCTGTGTTGGACTGCTGCCCTTCCAACATTGTCTTGGGAATCACCTCTTCTTCCTCATGAATCTTCAGTATGCCCAGTGATTTCTGTGTCTTTGTTCAAGCCCCTTGGCCTAGAAACATAGCGTAAACTTCCCAATCCTTAAAACACACACACAAACACAAAACAAAACAAAAACCCTTACTTTATACTCTGCTAAAATTGAAAAAAAAAAAAAAATCAGGACTTCCAGAAACAAACATATTCCCTTCTGTCCCCAAACAACATTTTAATGGAATGAATAGTTCCCCAGTTTCCCAAGTCTGAAGACTTGAGTTCTAACTAAATTGTTCCTACTCTACCAATGATGGGGTCTTTACCAAGATTTTTAACCTTTCTAAAAGTTATCTTTTTTTTTTTGTGAAAATAAAAAAAAGAGCTTCCTTCATTAGATTCTTGTGAAGATTAATTTTTCATATGCCCACAACAATTTAGCGCACAGCCTAACACATGGTAATAACTTGGAAATTGGTAGCTGATACTATGAGTTCAATCTGCAGTTACTTAAGAGGTGCTACCGTAAGCCAGGCACTGTACCAGACAGTGGGGGTGAGGCAGTGAGGGATGGCACTGGCTGGGGCCCTGCTTGCTTGGAGCATTTCATCCTGGCCAGCATTTTTCAGATGCCAGCATGTTTCAGTGTCACCTGGAGCACATGTGAGAACACTGATTGATGGGCCCCGCCCCCAGAGTTTCTAATTCAGTAGATCTGGGGTAGGACCACAAGAATTTACATTTGCATTTCTTCCTTCCTGCATGCCGGCCTGCCTGCCTACCTTCCCTCTCTTCCTCCCTTTCTTCCTCCCTCTCTTCCTCTCCCTTTTTTCCTTTCCCTTTCTTTCCCCTTCTTTCCTTTCTTCTTCTTCCTTCCTTCCTTCCTTTCTTTTTTTTTCTTTCTTTCTTTCTTTCTTTCTTTCTTTCTTTCTTTCTTTCTTTCTTTCTTTCTCTCTCTCTCTCTCTCTTTCTTTCTTTCTTTCTTTCTTTCTTTCTTTCTTTCTTTCTTCAGAGAAGAGGACATTACTGGTGTGTAATTAGTTAAAGGAAAAGTTTCTTGGAAAAGAAGCTACCAGAATTGAGCTCTGAACAGTATCTCCTCATAGTATTCTTGCAAATACTAAGTGGGCTAATGAATTTGAAGGTTTAACACAGTGTCTTAACCATGGTAATTGCTATTTTTCCTGCTTCTGTGTGTGCTCTCTCTCTCTCTGTCTCGTTCTCTGTCAAATAAATAAATAAAATCTTTAAAAAAAACAAAACAAAACAGAAAGGGGTGCCTAGGTAGCTCAGTAGGTTAAGCATCTGCCTTCGGCTTAGGTCATGATCCCAGGGTCCTGGGATTGAGCCCCGGATCACATGGGACTCCCTACTCAGCAGGGAGTCGGCTTCTCCCGCTCTCCCTGGTTGCGCTCTCTCTCTCTCACTCTCTCTGTCAAGTAAATAAATAAAATCTTAAAAAAAAAAAAGCCACCAAACAAATTGTATCCATGATGACAATGATGGTGGAAGAAAGATAGGAGGAGGACTGGGTAGATAGAGAGACTGGTAATTTTCAGGGAGCAGAAGGCATTTAAGCAAATGGTAGATTTTAGGATAAGCATGGCATGATGGAAGAAAGTTAAAATAGAGGACTCATTCTGAGGAATCAGAATAACAGAGAAGTGAGTCCATGTGAATACTGAGGACTTTGAGTGTCAGCCTAATGCACTGAGATGACTTTTCTATAGGCTGTGAGAAGCCATGACACTTGATGGGCTCCCCTTGCAGTCTAAGGGGGCTTTAAACTTCTCTCCAAGACAGGAACAGCCATGTAACCACATTTCCCCAACACAACATGGTACAAAGAAAGATTCAGGCAATCAAACGATAATTTTTTTAAAGATTTTATTTATGTATTTTGAGAGAGAGAAAAATCACAAGGAGGCAGAGAGGCAGGCAGAGAGAGAGGGGGAAGCAGGCTCCCCGCTGAGCAGAGAGCCCAATGTGGGGCTGGGTCCCAGGACCCTGAAATCCTGACCTGAGCCGAAGGCACAGGCTTGAACCCACTGAGCCACCCAGGCGCCCCTCAAACGATAATTTCTATCTGAAGTTGTCTATTAAGTGGGTTGACAGTTTGGCTGTCTAGCAGTTACTTTTTCTAACTTGTTATAGTTTGCATTTCTAACAAGTGAAGATGAGCTGCTGTGATACTGGTCCAGGAATCACTCTTTGAGAATCAGTGGTCTAAGCTATGATTTTCATTGTTGTTGCTGCGGTCTGGTAAAGATCTGTCTCTCTTTTGTTGGCACCGCCATATCTCCAAAAATTCAGATGGGAAAACTAAGAAGTGTCCCTTAGTCTTACTTTCTCACTGCCCCCTTTCTTCCTTTCTTTCTTTCTTTCCTTCTTTCCTTCTTCCTTCCTTTCTTCCCTTTCTTCCCCTTCCTTCCTTCCTTCCTTCCTTCCTTCCTTCCTTCCTTCCTTCCTTCCTTCCTTCCTTCCTTCCTCCTCTTAAAATACCTTTTTAGAAGTGATACGCACTCTTTTTAGCTAGTCTTTTTCTTCTGCCATTTTCCTCACATGCTGCTTCCAGATTAATACTCTTAAAACAGGTTTGAAATATGTCAACTCTATACCCCAAATCCTTTTCTGATTCTATCTTGCCTTCCAAAAAGACAAAAACAAACAAAACGAAACATCTGAATTCATCACCTGAGACATTTCAGAATTTAGCAATCTGGCATCCATAATTATTCTGCTGGAATAAGTAAAACTCCACAGAGTTTTGAGCTTGTTTGGAGGAAAAGAACATTTCACAGAAATGAAAGGATGTGTGCTCACTGGTGAGAAATAGCCTGATGAATTCATGTGGGTTGCATCAAGTTTACTCTGTTCAAACCACCATTTCTCAGTGATCCTCAGATCGTTCACCCACATGCTTTACAAATGCAGATTCCTTGACTGACAGTAATTTCAATCCCCATCCCACTCCCAATCTCAGTCCTTAGGATTTAACAGTTCTCATTTTTAACAAGCTCCTTCAACTCAAAGGGAGACAACCAGTGCCCTAGATCAAGATCAGGAAGGGGGTGCATGTAGAAATATAAAGTGAGACCAGGTTTAAAGATAAATAGATCACTAGCCATTTTCAGTTATTTGCAATAGAGAGTAGCTAGAGATTTGAAACATTACAGTGTAATCAGCTGTGATCATTAGGGAGGAAGGGCTGGACACAGGAAGAGCAGCCTCGGGGAGCACCATCGGGAAACAAGTGTTGGAGTAGTCCAGGTAAAGAAGAATGGTGACACTAGGAATCAAAAGCCAAGACTACTTAGGAGGCATTTCAGAGATGTCTTAAAAATAACTTGGTGTCCAATTAGAGTGAAAAGCGAGGAAAAAGGTGGAATAAGGTGTGAGTCACTATATTTTCTATTTGGGTGTATCTAGAGAGGTGGAATTACCATTAACTAAAATAGAAATCACTGGTGAGAAAACAGTCCAAGGCTAAGGAGAGAAGATGATGAACTTGGTTTCAGTTATGCTGAGTCTGAATTGAGTCTGATAGAACAAAGACGTGGAGGATCCGTTATGCGCCAGATACTATGTGAAGCAATGGGGAGAAAACAAAGATAGTGGACCCCCGTGTTTCCAAGACCTATCCCAACACTGGAGATAGTTGAACAAATGAATGAAAAAATGGCGGGTCAGTGCGATGGCTGGTGAAGCACCAGGGGCCTTGGGAGTGCACAGCAGGTGTCCTTGTCACAGTTTGGGAGGGGACAGTCCTTGAGGACTTCCCAGAGGAAGTGTCATTCTATCAAGTCAAAGGGAGAGGGAGAAAAGAGGAAATACTAGCCAAAAAGAAAGAACAATATATGCCAAGTCCAGAAGTGATCAAGTGTGTGGCACCTTTGAGGAACTGAAAGTTTACTGGAGCTGAAGTGAAAGAGTAACGATGCTTAGGGAACAGATTAATCACGGTAGTGTCCACTCCTCAATAAGGAAAAGGTTACAAAACAAAGTGTGTAAATCCATCAGGAGCTTCTTTCTCCCTTGTGTCATGGTTCAGAGACGAACAAAACAGGGATAATAAGGTACAGGAGAGGCCTCTGCTCTCCTTGACATGGGAGTTTCCATCTCTGGATCTGAGACTGATGGTACAGCTCTTAATCATTTTCTTCCAGAAACATTCCAGAAGGGGACCAGTGGGCTCATAGCCAGTCACTTTGGTGACAAGCTTTAGCAGCTGAACACATCACTTCTGTCATCCCATCAACCAGAACCTAGACATATGCCACAAGTAGGTACAAAAAAGGCGAGCAGAGCCCTGCCTAGCGAATACCCCACAATGTGAAAGAGGCAGGATCAGTAGTATAATCCAGAAGCCTGCAACAGAAGCCCACCAACAAGGGGCCTTAGAAGCAACAGCAAGGCACTCAAACCACATCCTCGGGGATCTGGAATGAAATGATTTGCAGGTAGCCCCTAAATACAGGATTTAACGATGAGTCAGGGAGACTGGTTAGGATGAAGGAAGAGCAGAACATGTGGAGAGAAGCAGGTCTGCCGAATGACCTGGCCATTGTTCAGGAACAGCGGGAGAATGGAAAGAGTCAGGGATTGTTCTCACGTTTCTGGATGGATATTGAATGGATGGTGATGTCATGACCGACCTCGAGAACAGAGAAGGGGACGCAGATGTAGATGGCCCCGTGGAAGAGCGGGAAGGATCCGAGTTCAGTTTTGAAAACATTTACTGGGTAGTTTTAAATATAAACTGAAAGGCGAGGGTAAATATTTGGGAAACAGGGAATAGCTGATCATTAATTTTTTTTTCTTTCTGGGTTGTTCATCCAGGGAAAATGTAAAAAGGAAGGAGTAGAGAACCATGAACGGAATACAAGGGGTATTGGGCAAGGAGGTAACGGAAGGCTGACAAGAAAGAGCGTGATGCCTGGAGAGATATATCTCAAGGAAGCCGAGGGAAGAAGGAAGGGCGAGAAAATAACTAAATCTTTATTTAGAACTCAGCACAGACAGGTGTTTTCTTGTTTTTGTTTTTGTTTCTTCTAAGATCCTCACTGGCATTGCCTTGTAACAATGCCGTGAGGTCCTGTTTATCATGGCTTCCGTATTATATTTGAGGAACCCGAGGCATGAAGATACTAAGTGGGTTAGTCTCTCCATCACACACAGTACAATGGGATTCAAATGCAGGGTGTCCCGCTTCTTGGCCTGTGCTCTTAGTAAAGAGAACAAAAAGGGGGAAGAGATGAAGAAATTGTTGGACTTGGCTATTTAAAGCATGGCTGCAACCGAGAGAACAGTTTAGAGGACCAACGTTGCCTTAGTTGTCTCCTCAGAGCATTAGGCTGGTGATGTATACCAGGAAGAAAATCATTCTATAGCCCTATATAGTGGATTTGGAAAACACCACCTCCCCTCTCCCTTCCTGGCAACTTATTACCCACGATAGTTTAAGAAGTACATGAGAAATTGCATAGAAAACAACGAACCTCATACAACCCAATGTTTTCCTAACCTATTTGGTCGTGGAGCTCCTTTTTCCTACCTGTTAGAATAAGGCATCACGTGTTGACAAGTTTTTGGGGAGATTGGTGGAGTCCGTGAGTAAGTGCTACAGCAGTGAAAAATCGAGACTAAAATAAACCATAATACATATGAGGGTTGAACGAAGGAGAGAGGGCGAGCAGTCGCTGCAGTGTGGGAGACAACCTCAACCTGGAAGGAAGGCTCTGTTGGACTCCTCTGGGACATCTCTGCTTCCCGTCCTCACCCCCACCCCCATCACTAATGTCCTCATCCCATACAGCCTGCCATCTGGTTGCATCCAATGCCTATCTGAAGCTCTCCAAAGACGGGGTTTGGTCATATTGACTCTAGCTGCCGGAGCACCATTGACAAGAGCACATTTATGAAACGTTTACCGGGACACTCTACCTTGATGCCACGCCCTTTACATCATTGTATGTGCAGAGCACGCACACTGGATCTCACCTCGCGGAGGAGGACACAGATTTAGGTGAAAGAAGTTGGCTAAAGCAACAGCTGCTGAGGGATGGAGCTATGAGACTCCATCCCAAATTTGTATGACTCCCGGGTCGGCCCCCAGGGCCATCCTTCTCGACAGAGTGGGATCAAAGAATCACCCGAATGAGAGTGAGTGAGTGAACGTCAGTAGTTCCAGTGACCTGTGGCCACTTTCCTGAGTGCATGTGCGTTAAAATCACAATCTGAGCGTAGCCCTTATAGGTGAACATCAGTGAGTGATGGTGTAAGGTAGAATGATAGCAGCCTGTCCCCCAGTTGCAGGAAGGCAATCCAGGAAGAGGGCTGAAATGTTTGTCTAGCTAAAGTTACTAGCGATGGCATCTTCTCTGAGCAAGGAGCCCTTTTTTCTCCTGCTCTTGACGATCGGTTGGAAGGCTTCCCCTTAGCCCCAGATATTAAGGGAGTCACAACTAAACAACGCTGTGTTGACTGGATAAACATATTTCCTTTTTATCACCTTTCTTCCCCCAAGTAGTACTGTATTGAGTTACTACGGCCTCATTCACTGCTTCTTCTCGGGAAAGACACTTTGAAAAATTGGGCCTTTGTAGTAATATTGACAACAAAACCAGGTGTTGTCACCTCCCATTAGCATTAGTTTAATTGGCGATTCACTAAAATAGACAACTAATACCGCCCTGTGGTGGGTCTTTCTGGGAGAAATGAGGACCAACAGAAATAAACACAATTACTGAAAAGGTAACGAGACTACCTTTTTGGGAATATTAAATGTATGCTGTATAAATATTTGTTTTCCTTTTATCAGTAATGAAAAGTTCTTAATTCATTCCATACAGGGAAGACCATTGTGGGGGTATGGTTAATTGGTCTTGAAAGACAATTAATATCTGTCAGGAACACATACAGCACACACAGGTTTTGCAAACAGTCAGTCCCTTTGCCCCCTTTTTCTCTGTTGTTCTGTTTATTGTGCCCAGTTAATGTGCTCTTTTGCCATAATAATCTCCAGCTAAATGGTAATTGCTCTATTGACGGCATTACTGTACATTTTTGACAGATCATTATTCATACTTAACCACTTGACCTGGAATAAATGTTAAAGCAATTACCACTGAGAGGTT
Source organism: Procyon lotor (assembly GCA_028646535.1). Taxonomy (NCBI): domain Eukaryota; kingdom Metazoa; phylum Chordata; class Mammalia; order Carnivora; family Procyonidae; genus Procyon; species Procyon lotor. The sequence continues at coordinate 160,827,305 of CM053604.1, read as the reverse complement.
TTCTATGAGAAAATTGAGGCAAAGTTTAGAGATAATCAAAATGCAAAGCTGATCATGATAGCAATTGGAAAAATGGCAAATCCTATTAAACAGATTTTTATTAGCCAAGTTGATGCCAGTAGATATTATCTGGTAATTTAGTCTTATTAAAAAGAAAATAAAGCAGCTAATTGTTTACTATTCTGGAACTTATTCCAGTTTGCAATTTGCAACTGAAATTAGACTTTATGTGGCTCATCTATTTTGTCACATTGAAATATGAAATCGTTTCGTACAAAGCACATCTGCTCCATGTCTCTTACATTACTGGAAAAATCCCTCATTCAATATGTTTTGTACCTGTTGGAGGCATTATGGATGGATTAACTTATAGCAACTAATATAAAAAGCAAATATTCAGTATATATTCAGTATATTTTTTATTATGTCATATATTTTAAAAGTCTGTATTTCTAAAGATTAAATTTCATCCCTGTTCTATCTTTCTTTGTATTCGAACATTGACACAAATGATTCTGTTTTCATCAGGTCAGAAGGCAACAAGTTTCTGAAAGCACCAGCCATATACATTCTAATCAATAGAAGTAAGAAATTAAGCATGGACTCCAAACTTAAGTCTATCAATGAAAGGAACAGGGTAATTTTTAAATTTTACAAGCTGATTAAGGATGCTGTATTAATTATGTCGTGATGAAAAATTTTAATGGCCTAAAATTGATTTTAATATCCATGGTGACAGTATTTTTTTTTCTTGATCTTACTACACTTTAAAATCAACACATTCTCATGAGCTGGCTCTTTAGGATAAGTAAAAATAAAATCCACTCCTTCTTATTTTGTGATCCAAATGGGTCATGGAAAAAGCAAACTTGGAGGATGACGATCTTCAGAAAATTGTCTTTTCACGTAATCTTTCCATACAAAGTTGAGAAATTATGTAAGACAAAGCTTGACAAAATCCCCTTTTAATTTCCACACAGAACTCCCTTCCTCTCTACTTCTTAAAGGCTGCCGAGCTAAAAGTTTGGTATGATTCAGTCTTTGGACTAATATCTGGAGCAAAGCTCTAATGAGAGACATTTACCAAAAGAGAAAGAAATCCATACATGGAGAATGTAACATTTTACTGGCCCCTGCTGAATCATGAGCCCTGTTTGAAAACTATCATTAAAATTTAGAAAACCAGGGGCACCTGGGTGGCTCAGTGGGTTAAAGCCTCTGCCTTCAGCTCAGGTCATAATCTCAGGGTCCTGGGATCAAGCCTCGCATCGGGCTCTCTGCTTAGCGGGGAGCCTGCTTCCCCCTCTCTCTCTGCCTGCCTCTCTGCCTACTTGTGATCTTTCTCTGTGTCAAATAAATAAATAAAATCTTTAAAAAAAATTCGGAAAACCGATTACTGATATGCTGATACTATTATCTTGGGAGATACAGTTAGCAGGGTATCCTCCTGTGGTTGCTCTAGTTTTTGTATTTAATGAAGGGTTTCTGTTGTTGATGTTGTTGTTTGGGGGATTTTTTTGTTTTTGTTTTTCCCTGAGAGTTAATAAAAGAAGAGACTTTCTTTTAATAAGTCCATAAAACATCGACTGGATTTTTCCCTTTGTCTTCTGTCAGTTTCTTCTCCCTAAAGAGCCCTTTAGAAAGTCCAAGAAGTACACATTTCACAGTCAGATAAGAAGTGGCCATTTGTAAAAACTCATTCTGCTTTGTGGTTCTTAGGCTTGGCCTTATCAAACTGATAGTGTTTGAGATAACGGACTCTAATTGTTTCAAAGTCTTTCCTATGGTAACATCACTTCTTTTTAGAAAGACCTTCCCATAACTTTTCTGGATGATCTCAAAGTCTAGTGGCCAGAAGAGCAAAGAAGGCTTGCAATTCTCCTAATCCTACGATTTGTTATCTTAAGTTGATTTATGATAGGATATGTTTATTTCAAAATTTAAATGGACTGTTTATCCACTCTGGCTTACATGTCCTGAATTATTTTATTTTTGAAACTGATGCAAAGCTAAATAAAATTGAGATTTTTTCCCCCCAACATGTTTATTTAATACTGAGTTTGCATGATACATTGTATGAGTGGGCTAAAATGACTGAGTTATTTTCATTTGATTTTTGGAAAACCTGAAAAAAATCCATGAGCCTTCATACTTGAATGTATGTAGACCGTGAACTGTGTCTACTACCATGATTAAGGCCATGTGTGTTCTGCAATCATCCCATTATTTCATTACTTCTTTGTACAGCTATTGAACTACCACCCTTGTCCCTCTTCTGTTGGATATTGACATCTGAGGAATCCGAGCGTGGGACTTTCTTTTGACCTTGGCCTGGGCATAGACCCAAGACTCTATTCTCCCATTAGGGCATCATGTCATGAATTTAATGTATGCTTCTTCCTGAATAATTTTAGTCTTGTGAAGACCCAAACAGTTGAACCATATGTGTCTCATGTCAGCCACATAATGAAAGGGCTAAGTCACCGAACAATAAACAACTAAGTGCTTTATATTCTTCTCCTTGAAGAGTTTTACACATTGATTCTGCCCAATTTATTCTAAGAGTCCTTTTTGCCCCCTTAGAATTACTCTTTTACCCTCTCCTATTTTCTATTTATCCAGGATAGAAAAAGGATAGATGCTCAACTGCTGACAAATAGTATTGGTAGTAAATGGCCAGAGACCAATTAAAGATAAAAGATAAAGATTGAAAACTGTCATAGTCTTGGAAAGCAACTGTATCCTAGGCCTAGAGTCCATCCAGTACTGATAAATTGGCCAGCAAGACTTTGTTTTCCTCCTCTCCCTTTTTCTGTTATACTAGACCAATTTCTCATTAGTAAAATTATTTAAAACTTTGTTTTCAACGAGATCTGAAAAAAGTATTACTAGTTATTGGTGACCTCTCAAACAAATGTTCTGCTTCATGGACATTTTCCAGGGGGTTGGACAATGTTCCATGTGGAAAACTTCATCTCTCGGCCCCTGAAGAGCCTTTAAGTCATCTGGTATTATTCCTAGTTTGACTGTCTCCACAGGCCATTGGTTGGTAGAAATGGAGGTTGGCTCTCTCCTGGGCTCTGCATATTCCCTTCTCTAACACAGCAGCAACTGCTTGAATTTCTCCAAATGCACATGGGTTTGGGCCAATCGTGCATTCTAACATAATGATGTTAAAAATTCATCAAAATTATAGCACAAATAATTGAAGACTCTCCAGTCTTTTCTTCAAATTCATTTTCCTCCCTTCTCTCCACTCCTTCATCCTTGATCTCTTCTGGCCACCTCATGTCCC
>CM053604.1:160806436-160823510 GCA_028646535.1 Procyon lotor | reverse complement strand
CCCACTCTCTGCCCTGGCCACACCCACTGCTTCCACACTAGTCCCTTCATGGAGCAATAGAGAGAACTTTCCAGATCAGTACATAAAGGTCTACTTCATTCCTTTTCAGGACCACACAATATCCTCCTGAATAGATACAGCCATACTGCCATATTCTGATAAGGGCTGTATTAGTTTGCGGGGGCTGCATAGCTAAGTATCACAAACTGAGTGGGTTAAGTAATGGAAATTTGTTGTCTCTCAGAAGTTCTCACGGTCAGGGGTTCAAGATCAAGGTGTCAGCAGAGGCATGCTCCTTCTGAAGGTGCACAAGAAGGCTCTATTCCAGGCTCCTGCTAGTTCCTTGGACTGTGGAGGCAAAATGCCAATCTTCGCATGCCAGTGTGTCTATGTCCAAATTTCTCCTTTTCTTAAGGGGCCCGCCCTACATCAGTATGATCTCATCCTAATATGTTGTATCTCAGCAACTCTATGTGCACATAATCTTACATTCTGAGGTATTAGGGATTAGAACTTTGACATAATGGATTTTGGGGAGCACATACCAACCCACAGCAATTCCTACTCCTTGCCGCTACTCTTTCTGTCCCTTCTCCCTTGAATGCCCTGTTTTTCCCTACCTATCTGACTATCACTCAAAGACTTCAACTCTCATGCTATCAGAAAATTAACCTGACTTATGTTTTACTAGTTTGATTTTTTTCTTTTATCTCTTCACCTTGATAGCAAGATCTTCAAGAACATAATGATAGATGGATGATAGATAGATAGATAGATAGATAGATAGATAGATAGATAGATACTTTAAGAACATAATGATAGATGATAGATAGATAGATAGATAGATGATAGAGAGAGAGAGAGAGAGAGAGAGATAGATAATAGATGGGGAGGAAAGGATAGGGAAGAGAGGAAGAGAAAAACGAAAGAAAGAGAGAAGAGAGAAAGAGAGAGAGAGAGAGAGAGAGAGAGAGAGAGAGAGAAAGAAAGAAAGAAAGAAAGAAAGAAAGAAAGAAAGAAAGAAAGAAAGAAAGAAAGAAAGAAAGAAAGAAAGAAAGAAAAAGAAAGGAGGGAGGAAGGGAGGGAGGGAGGGAGGGAGGAAGGAAGGAAGGAAGGAAGGAAGGAAGGAAGGAAGGAAGGAAGGAAGGAAGGAAGGAAGGAAGACATTGCCTAGGGAAGTGCTCTGCTCAAAATACCACCAATAATAGCTAAACAATGAGTAATTGAGACTTCCTCACGACTTACAGCACTGTCAACAATGAAGAAGATACCTGAGAAAGATTTTGCCAGTGAAAATCTAACCCTGTTCAGACAGCAAAGGCTTAAATCCCTCACATTGCCAAGGATATTTTATAATAATAATAGCTAAGATTTATTGAAGACCCATCAAATGCTGGACACTACTCTAAAACTCTTCACTTACTAGTGAATCTAATCACCATAACCCTGAGAGACAATATAATTATCCTCCACCTTTATTTGATGAAGGGATTCTCAGTGAGGTTAAGTAACTTGTTCAAGGTCCTGTGCTACTTAATGATTTCTTGGGAGTTGTCCCAAGGCTGTTTGGCTCCAGAGACCATCCATTCCAAATCACTATTCTAAATTCCCTATTTCTTAAGGAGATCAAAAGCATACCTCTAATCCACACACCCTTTAAAGGGTAATACTTGGATAGAATCCTCTCAGGAATCATGGGGAAGTGGAATAAATCTTTTTCTTCACTTTTGCCAGTTCCCTCCTATCGTCTGCTTCCCTGTTCCATATCTCCCCATGTCTCTCTGTTCAGATTTGAGAATCACTCAAGCTGGGTCAGGCATCCTCACCCGCTACACGAGGAACCTCTCTAAGAGGACCGATGGCTTGTGTTCCCTTTCTGACTTGCAAACCTGGAAAAATGTCTGTGCAGTGCTTGGCACAGCTGAATGGCTGTTCAGTGGATTCATCTCACCTTGACTTTGGAGACCACAGATGAGGCCCACTCTGTCTGAGAATGTTATGACTGTGTTGAAATTCTTATTTGATACGAGCTCTAGAGAGAACTCGAGTCTACAGCTACCTGCTGAAATCTTTCGACAGAGCCACATTAAGTTGAAAGCCTGCATTAAGGAGAGCGTAAAAATATGGCTTTATTAGAAAGCTATTAATAAGAATCATTTTATGAGTATTCTGTGAAGAAGCAGCTTAAAATTTCTAATTTTAGATATGAAGTTTGCCCTTCATAGATTATCCAAAAGTATCTCCTCGCCAAGAAAAATGTAGACGATAAACAGCTTATAATACGACTTCTAGAAATTGATCTCCACACTCAAGGTAAATGGATCACAAATATTGATTAATACTTTGGAATGAATACCAGTTCATAACTTTTAATTAACCACAAGGTAATATTTAATGGAAACTACATAATGTAATATATATGAATTTGAAAAATGGAAAGGTAAAAGCGTTCTGTCCCTTAGTCCCATTGTGGTAGAAAACAATCGCCAGGAGTGACCGGTTTGTTATCGTGTTTTCTTCTCTGGTAATTCTAGCTTATTAATGTCCCAAAGCACAAAGCAATGCTATTATATTAATTCTCTTGGCCTTGATATGATCTATCACACAATTTAAGACCTATGCATTTTGTTGCCACTTAAAATGGATTGTTTTTGACCCCGTGAAAGAAAAAGAAAAAGAAAAAGAAAAAGACAAGGAAGATTATGGAACTAGAGAAGAAATTCACCTATGGGTGTTTTCTTTTGGAAACACTAGCAAGACCAAATACGATTAGTTTTGCCATAGATACCTGGCATGGAAGTAGGAGGCAAAAGATTTATACTTGGTTGCAAAGCATTAAATACTTTAGGTAGCCCGTCAGGGTGTAGCCTTCCCGTGGGAGCAGACACAATAAAGATACAGTCTTCACATAGCCAACGATTAGAAGTACTGTGTGTTGCGGGAAGAGCCCAGAATTTAAATGAACCATTTATGTCTCTGCTGCCCTAGGGCAGGTACAAGGTACATTAATAATGCAGTGTTTATTTGAAATATTTTATCATAACCCACATTTATTACTAAAAAATCTAAACAGCAGAAAAAAAAAGCCAGCATTGCACAGGGTTCAGCATTCTGGACAAGTTATTTTCAAAATAGGATTCTTGGCAAATTGTATCATTTCTTTCAATACCTCACCTGTGACACTATAAATAATACATATTTATTTAAGTAGTGGTATTATACACTGCTACTTGTGTTGTACATAATTTATAGAAAATGATCTACCAACACAGGTGGGTAAGGTTCTCCGTGAAAATAGGGGGTTGGAACGAAAGAGTAATGAGGGGCTCTAAGGTCGCCTACTATTAGCTGGAGTAAATTAGACTCCTTAACATGTTACTTTATATTTTCCAAAAATTGTAATCACCTTGCCTTCGGTGATAAACATGAGGACAGTCATCACTGGAGTTTGTTGCGAGTGAATTGATGTCCGTACTAAATACAGAGAAAGGAACGTGAGGACGACGTTTCATTTCCTCCTGAGGTGGCCGTCGCCGAGCTGTATTTCCCAGCACGAGGCGGGGTGGAGAACCCAGGACCGGTCGGAGGTCACTCAGATCTCCTTGCTGTAAATGGAGGCGTGTAATCTTGGGACTGGACAGCCCTCCATAATTGCTGGTTTGAGTGCTCTTCGCCTGTATGATTCGGAGCAAGTTTTTTCGCCTTTCTGCCTCTCCATTTCCTGTCTGAGCGGTAATGCCCACCTCACAGAGTCAGCAGAGGAATGCAATAAGGGAAACAATGCAAAACTCTCTGCCTGGTACTCAGCAGACCTGATTTTCTTTCTTGCAATGATGGCCCTTTGCATGGAGGAAGAGTACTTACCGCATAGTCGCTCAGTCCCTAGCTGTCCACCCCTCTTTCTCAGCCAGCAGGTTATTCTTAGGAAGGAAACTTTACCTCTTTCATCTTTGCTTCCCCTGCAATGAGCAAAGGGACCTCGCACCTTGTGGTTCTGGCTCACACATTAATATGATTCCCTCTCATGTGCTCTGGTGTCTTGGACAGAGTCTTTGGTCTGGCCCAGGAGGCAGTTCTGATATGTCTCTGGTACATGTGAAGGATTGTACCCTAAGATGGAGCACATTTTTGGGTTTTGGGTTGTTCTTCTTCGTAAAAAAATATATCCCTTGAAGCTTCTTAGGTTTTTACCTAAGTTACAGAATTCCAAAATATATATATTTTTTTGGAAAAAAATATATTCCATTCCTTGGAATATTTGCCCCCTCTGCAGGGTCAGTCACCATGTTTGCATATGCAGAATATCCGGCAAACGTTCTATGTGCTTCTCTCATAATAATAATGCTGTGAGAATCTGTCCAGAGGACACTGTAATATGATAAAACCTTCACACAAGATTCCAGGCACCCCTTCTTCCCCTTCTTGATCATGTCTTTAAACTTAGCTCTGAGCTTTACTTTTTGTTTTTCCTGTGAAGTAGAGAAAATAGAAAATCCACTCTGATTTTTAAGTGAGATTGAGTGCATGCTAGGTGCTCTAAAAATGGAAGTTTGGGTTTGTTATCTCTGTAGATGGTACTAACACTACTTTCCAAGACAAAAAGAAGGAAATTAATATTTGTTGGGTCCCTATGCCAGACAAGCACTTTGCCAAGGATTTTTCAAGTATTATCTCATTTAAACCTGCACGGACTTCTGCAAGTGAAGTGTTATTAACTCCCCTTGTTATCCAAGGAAACTACTGGGTGAAATTAACCAAGATCCTGTGACGAATAAGCACGTAGGCAGGATTCAAATGCAACTTTCTTCTCCCTTGTCAAACTGCATAAAAGCCTACTCAAATAAAGGGGAGACTATTCTAACATTAGGGTGTGTTATCATAATGATTGTTGCTAATTTTATTTTATATCTAGCTCGGTTAAAAAAAAAAGTTCTTTCCCATGTATTATAGGGCCTAGCAATAATTTCCCCTTTTATGTGCCAGGAACTGTGCTAGTACTTCGGACATAATGTAATCAATCTTCAAAATAAATTACACAGTGGGTATGATCCTCATTTTATAGACATAGAAACTGATGCCGAAATCGCGAAGTACTTTGGCCTTGCCACTGGTTCATAAATGATGGACTCTCACTCCTACTCGGGTCTGATGCTCATTTTTTGTGGAGCTGCTTCAGAAATCTATGTTAGCTGTGTCAGCTTATTTTGAGCAATACATAAACAAAGGGGTAGATGATAAAGTCTCCATACCACAGATAAGGACATCATAGCTCAAGGAAATAGCCTAAAAATGTGTGGGGGGGGGGCGGTGGCTAGAAATAGAAGTCAGGGCACAGTCTTAGACAACACAGAGTGAGCATGAACACATTCTTTGTAGAAATCTGGCATAGAGGACAAGTTTATGAAATCCCCTTCCTAAAGCTATCTATCCCTACTCTCTCAGTATAGAAGACTGAATCTGTTTTCCACCGTGTCACAAACGTGTTTCCATTGGGATGTGGATCTTTCCATATACTATAGATCATTTCTCAGTCCCAGTGACCCAAACGACTACCTCAATATATAATAAGAGGACTGTCATTGATTTAAAAACCTATATATCAGTTCCATGTCATATGACCTGCAAGGACATATAAATTAAAACAACAATGACATACTACTATGCACCTCTTAAAATGGCCAAAGTCTTGAACACTGATAACTTCAAATACTCACAACTAATATGGAGCAACAGGAATTCTCAGTCATTGCGGGTAGAAATGTAAAATTACAGCAACTTGGGAGGGCAGTCTGGTCATTGCTTACAAAACTAAATATGCTCTCACCATACATACAGAAATTACACTCCTTGGTACTGACCCAAAGGAGCTGAAAATTTATGTCTACACAAAAACTTGCACACAGATGCTTATGGAAGCTTTATTTATATTTACCAACACTTGAAAGCAATGAAGATGTTCTTCTGTAGGTGAATGGATAAATCAATTGTGGTACAGCCAGACAATGGATATTTCAGTGCTAAAAATAAATGAGCTATCAAACCATGAAAAGATACGGAGGAACTGTAAATACACATTACTAAGCTTCCAACTCTGTGACATTCTGGAAGATCAGTGGTTGCCAGAGCGTAGTGGAGAAGAAAGGAAGAAAGAGTACTGAGGATTTTTAGAACAGTGAAACTAACCTATATGATGCTAACATGGTGGATAGATGCCATTATACATTTGTCCAAGCCCATAGAATGCACGGTATGAAGAGTGAAGCCTAATGTCAACAGTGGAATTTGAGTGATAACAGTGTATCAGTGTAGATTTAACACTGGTAACAAATGTACCATTTTGGTGGAGGATCTTGACCATGGAGAAGGTAGTGCATGTGTAAGGCAAGTGGAATATGAGAATTCTCTGCACTTTCTGCTTAGTTTTGCTGTGAACTTAAACTTCTCTAGGAAATAGTCTATTTTTTTAAACCTGTATGTCTAAGAGTAGAGTAAAATGTCACATAAAAGCAGGCAGTTCAATAAATAGTAATGGTCGATCGCTTCTCGGCCTTTTGGCTAAGATCAAGTGTAATAAATAGTAATGGTCGTTGACAAGAATTATGGAAATTTTATACAATTTCAGCAATGTAGTAATAACATATTGAACATCTGCAATGTACCTAACATAGTACTTAGAGGTAGGGGAAGAGAGTGGTACAAAAAAGTCAGTGCCTGCAAAAAACTAGCAATGACCTCATTTTACAATAAAGACTCTCAGAACGTACTATTTCATAGAGGCGGTTTACTACTCACAATTCCTTTGAAATGGAAGAAATCAGAAGAAGAATAAAATGAATCTATCATTGCTTTCTATTATGATTTCTTAACTTGTATAGCCATTGTCACTCAAGTTCAATCTGGATTCAAAGTCTCCTGGATTACAGGACTTTCTGTAAGGAAATTTTGACCAAAGAAGTGGTAGCCACTTTGGAAAAAACACGGGTGTGCGTGTGTGCGCATGCGTGTGTGTGTGTATGTGTGTGTGTGTTAGAATTATAGCAAAGGGATCACACATGATTGTGCTTACAGCCTTGTAAATCAAAAGGTGCACCTGGGGTACCGCAGTGTTCACCCAGCACAAAATAGAGATTTCACAACAACAGTAATCATCGTAGCAATGTATCTAGCTCACACTTTTAAAACTGGAGTTCATCCAGATGTTAGTAAAAGGCCAATGCAAAAAAACCATTCCATGTTTAATTAAGTTTGGGAAATGCTGAGTTAGACACAATCAAATGGGTTCCTTTTGTGCAGGACTTCTCAGAAAAATTGTTAAGCCACATTGTGAAATTCCAAGAAGATAGTTCAATAGGCAGTGTTTCATAAAATTACGTGAACATGTAACTTTTTGTCCCACAAGGCTTCTGTTAAGCGTTCCCCAGAATATAGTCTTAGAAATGCTGATTTAGAAAAAATGGACAGTTGAGGCCACTGATTATTTTCTTGCACCAGATTTATTCTGAGTAAACAGTATGATATTCAGCACGTCAATATGCATGCTCTATTAGTATTTTTGGACCATGTTTAGAAGAGCACTCTGTTTCCAAATTTTCATGCTTTTGTTAAAATCTGATTATCAGAAATCATATCGAAATATACAAAAGGGACCCTTTATATGTATTTTGTATAGTCATCACATTTTCCCAAATTACTATCACATATTTTTTTTTTACTCCAAAATTGAATTAGGAACAAATTCTGTGTCTTTTACAGTGCCTCATAAATCACCTCCAGCACCTGGTTCAGTATTTTAGAAGCAGAAGGTGCTCAAATCAAAGCTATTTGATGATAATGACTTATGATCCTTAAAGACTTCTCATGTGAATTACCCACTGAAAGGCATGCCTGGGTCTGCCTGTTCGGCTACACTTGCCTGAATCTAGGTTTGTTTGAATAGGACTTATTTTCCAGAAATATTATCAAATCAAAGAGTAGATAGAATGCCCTTTTGGATACATAAGATATAAGACTTATACTTCATATGAAAGACAGAGCTTTTTTTTAAAGTCGTCATTCATATTTTATAATGTGAACCATTTCCTCGCAGTTTGGAAAATGAGTTATATTGGAAGAATTGTGGCTTCTAGGTGGTAATAAATATGAATGTTTTATATGTCCCCTTCTATTGTTTCAGAACTTAGCAATGTACTTAAATTTTTTTTCTCCCTGCTAATATCATACAAAGTTTTCTTATGATTAGCCCTATCTGTCACAATTTGGAAAATACACATTCATTAGATAGAAGGCAAAATGGAATTAAAGGAAGTGGAGGACTTCAAGTGTGATGATATATTTTATTATCTTTTTAACAGATTGTGAATTAAGTGTTCACGATGCCAAGCACTTTGATGGGCATTGCAAAAAGACCCATGGCTCGTGCATGTTCTGTGTCTTGCAAAGGCCATCAGGATAATATTTTTCTTCTGTATGGCCAGAGTAGCAAGCCTGATTTTTCCGTGCTCCGTGAAAATTGTTATCATCATTTTACAGTTGTAGCAGAGCGGGTAAACATTTTTCTCTGAAAATAATTTTTTTTTTTGCATGCGAAATGAAGATAGAATTGGTGAAGAAATACGGTTGGACTTCTCCAGCTCAGTGATTTCAGATTCCATATTAACTGCTTCAGTTTGAGTTGGGTTAAATTGGCAGGTTTGATAATAAAAGTCCCTGCGGGAGATAGGGAAATGTCTTATGCAGAAAAATATCTTAGAAGAGAAGACATAAACAACAGCAATGTTACATCATAAATCAAGTTTCTTCCTCATCCATTGACCCATTTTCAACATGTTTTCTGATAAAACCATCACTAATGAACTGTCTTAAAGTGTTCTGTGAGACTTGGGGGAGGGCAGGCATTTCCTTTTTCTACAGTTTAAGTGCTAAGCACTATCTTTTCGGGGTAGTTTCGAGCTTCAAAGTGTGCTGTAAATTGGACTTGCAATTCTGAGGGAAGGCGTATTGCGATGAAATGCACGCTGGCCTAAATCACAGTGGATATTGGATCTCTATAAAGACAAATTCACAAACAATGTATAACATGAGAAATAAACAGTAGTGAAGGGAAAAAATAACTAATGGTTGCAAAACCTGGCCTCTATTTTCGACCCTGTGGATGAATGTAACCTTGGAAGTGTGCCTGGACTCTTTCTTCATCTTGTTTTTTTTTTTTTTTTTTTTCATCTTTAAAATAGGGCTTGGATTAGAACAGATCATCTCTTCCATTACAAAAATCGGAGAGGCACGTTTCAATGTTCATTGCACGTGACTACTCTTATTGACCATTCCTTTCTTCCTGAAATGCTTGTTTGCCTTGGTTCCAGGAACACAAGATACTCTCCTGGTTTTATTCCATACATATGTGGTATTAGCATTCTTCCCTTACCGGATATTCTCTTCATAAGTGAACCAATCTATGTCCACCTAATATCCATGATTCACAAACTTCATCTCCAGGTCTGAATTCTCACTTTCTGATTGGTGTATGCAAACACCCCTGTCCATCTCTATTGGGGTATCTCCTATATGTACCTAAAACTTAGCCTGTCACAAACTCTTAGAGTTGGCTTTCTCCCACCCGAATCCTCTTCCAGAGTTAACGTCCAGAGAATGGCAGTCGCCATCCAGCTGTGCAAGAGAGAGACCTTTCTTTGAAGTGTCTCCTCCCTCCTTCCACATTATCCAAGCTGGTAACCAGTCTGCTTATCTTAAATGCATCCCCTGTCACCATGTCCGTTGCTTCTCCCATAGCGTAGGATATCCCTTTCCGTGAGCTAAATGACAACCTAGCCTTCTAATTGTTCTAGTATCTTACATTCATATTCTCTCCAAATTATCAATTTCCATGCTGCAGTTGGAGTGCTTCTATAAAAGTTCAAATGAGGTTATGTTTCTCCCTGTTTAAAACCATTGTCACTTTTCCTTGAGTAATGAAGACACTTAAATGATCAGTGAGGCCCTTTGTAATCTGGCCCCTGCTTAGCCCTGGGGCCCCATTTCATACTCCTATATTCCTTTTTCTGAGATGCAGACTCATTAGTCTTACTTTAGCACCTTAAACACGTTTTCCCATATAGGAATTTGCACATATGATTCCTTCTGCATTTTTCCCTTCTCCCACTCATTTACTCTGCAGAACATTCTTGGATCCTTTCAGTCAATTTCTCTTCCATATGGCCTCCTGGCACTGTATTTCTCCGGGAGAATTTATCTCAGTCAAAGAGTCATATTATTTTCAGCAGTATCATATGCATACATCAACACATTTATTGAGCACCTACTATGTGCGAGGTACACTGTAAGATAATGGTAAACACTGGTGGGCAAAACAGACAAATTCTATGCCTTTATGATTTATGTCCTTATAGTCTAGTGGGGAAGACAAAATAGACAAATATACCGGAACAAATGTAAATGTTGAATTATAATAACTTTTAAAGCAAACAGAGTTCAGTGAGAGAGAAGGGATTTGTGAGGAGGCCTGTTTTAAGAAATCAGGAAAGACCTTTCTGGGAAAATACCATTAATGGTGGGATTTATATATATATACACACACACACACACACATACACACACACACACACACACACACACACACACATGTATGTGTATATATGAGGGACTGGGATGAGGGGGTATGTGTTAAAAGGAAAACACATTTATAGCAGAGGTAAGAGTATTGAAAAAGTCTCAAGGCGGGAAAGAATTTGGCATACATAAAGACTGTAAAGGAGGCCTTTTTATGTCTGTCTCTCCCTCTAGTTGGTTAGTTCTGAGGAGAGAGCAGATCTGTTTTGCTCTTACTGCAATTCTAGTGCCAAATCCATTGATTGGCATATAGTTACTGAAAGAAAATAGATACCCAGATATAACTCATCTTACAAAATGACTTGGCCCTAAAACAAAATGCATAATTCAGGTTTCAAATAAAAGTGTCATTTAATAATTACTTAACAATTTATTAAGAAAACCATTGCTTACCAAAATACTTTGTTAAATTGTTTTACATATACTCGTACTAAAGAATATATCTGCTTAATTGTCTTGATGATACCTATGTCTGTTTCTATCCAAATCACATCTCTTATGCTATTTGGATGACAAACTTGCAGGGAAGGTTTTAAATGTAACAAAAAAGAGAAAACACAATTTGGGTTAGCCTTGCCTATCAATAAAAGCTGTAAATCATGGTAATACAATGATAATACTATAATCTCTTTGGTATCACAATACTTCTCAGTAGTAAATTATAAACTTTCTAACATAACCAGTTTAAAATAAATTTCTGTTCACTCCTACATAGAGATCCTTAAAACAGGCAACTTTCCAAAATCAAATGAGTACAAATGAGTAACACATATGTTTGATATCCTCTGAAATATTTATATGATTTGATTTACTGTTCTAGATGGAAGTTCAATTAAAATGATAGTTTTTCAAGCTATTTTTATATAGGCTAAATCATTCTGAAAACAACTCATCTTCCTCCTCTAGAAATATATGTAAGTATGTAAGGTACTGACTCAATTCACTTTAAAGCTGGTATAACTTCTTAAAGTATCACATATCAAAACATTTGATCAACTATATTATTGGGACTGAATTATACTAAATTGCATATATGTTACAGTAATGTAAATAATACATAAGTCTAAGTCTCTATGTTGAAAATAAAATGATAATTTGTCTAGATAATTTAAACATTCACTTCTGCATTATTTATATAGTTAGTTCAAAGTAGGGCTCAGGCAGGATGAGACTTGATACACAAATCATTGTGTGACTCTCCCAGCTGGTTTGACCTGGTAGACAGAGTTCTACCTGGCAAATTGCTCAAGTGTATCATGATCATGTCTAATCAATTTCCTTTCCAAAATTGTTTCTCATTGTTGTAAATACCTATGTCTATAAAAAGTGCCAGGTGTAGCTCTCAGCTACACCCACCTGCAGCTTACTGCCACGCTATATCATAGATTTAGACATTCTATTTTATACCTGTGAAATTAAACCCATTTCCTCCTAAAATCTTATTTCTGGGCTCATATCCTCCAGAAATATATCTCAACTCTATGATCTGTAAATTAACTGCTTTACCACATATACACTCACTCACACACACACGCTTTCTCTTTTTTTCTCTCTCTCTAAAGAGTATAAACTATAAATAATAAATAATTCTAATATAATAATTCTTATGGTACTTTCTGCTGTTCTTATAAAATTTGTTCTAAAGAATATCCAATATTTATCTCATCTTTCTAAAAAAATATGATACTGTTAATCACTTTTAATTGCTCAAAAACATTTTTTTTAACTGAAATTTAACTGATTCTGTAAATATGCTAAAACAAACCAATCAAACTACAGGTCAGTAGAGAAAAAGCTTCACTAGAAATGTCCTTGCCAAAGCAACATGGTAGACCTATGTTGGTCATAGCCCTTAACTACTAGAAGTCTATGACATTTGTTGGTTTCCTCATGACATTTTTTTCTAAAATTAAATACCTTGTTGGCCCCAAGTATTCAAAGGCGAGTAGTGATTTTTTTTTTTGAAAGAGCATTAAAGATCATTCAGATGGCACATAAACTATTAATAGCAACAATTCATGCTGATGAATTTGACCAAAAGTCATGGATTGACAACTCATTAGGATGTTTTGACAAGAGTATTGTCTTATAGAGAGCAATTATAAAGCTTTCAAAATGACGATAATAAAAAATGTAGAGAATATATTTCTGTCCAAACAACCCTATACAATCAGTGTCTATCATTTGCATGTTTGTAATCTGCCAGGTTGTTTCTCTGTCTTGCCTCTGTCTTTGCAATCTTTACTATGATGTGTTCTACTTTGTAGTTCAAATAACCAGCCTAGGAGTTATAAAAATAGAATAACTCTAGATTGTAAAGATAACATAAGTTATCTTAGTTTTGTGGGTTTTTTTTTTTTTCTCACTACAAAGTGAGTGTAGAACCAAAGTGTTCTATAAACTGTAAAGTGCTAGATGGATAGGAGATAGTGCTATGACTCAAGTCAATCTAAAGTGTTTAGTTATATGGATGCATCCTTAATCCCAACATTCTGAAATTTCCATTGACTTTTTCTGAAAAGGTGCCTTCAGCTTAATTATTCAAGTGATTATGTCAATTGTACACAAAGAGAAATACTAAATCATGTGCAGAGGGTCTATGGAAATTGGGACATCCTAAAAGCTAAAATGTGACCTGGAAGACATACTGGATATGTCTTTTGGTCCCTTTTATTTATTTGTCACGGCAAATTATATATTTGTGTAAGTATACATTCCTCTAGCTTGTGGGAGAAGGAGCGTAGACTGTGTCCAAGATAAGGACATTCTGGTTAAATGGGAAAAGTTCGTGTGCAAAATTTCCAACCCAGATGGAAAAGAGAAAAGGTACCATGCATTTGAAAAATATTTTGCAAGTCAAATCCCATAGTTGGCCGGGATTGAGAAGTGGTCTAACTGAAGAGGAATGAAGAGAGTATTGCATTTTGGCTTTCAGAAAATAATAGAAATAGCATTTCTATTTCTAACATTTAACTGGACCTTGATATTTCCTTCTCTCTGAAAGAAACCCCTTGAGTGGTCATATGCAGGTGTAAAGAACACCAGAGACTTTTTCACCTTGTTCGAAAGGCATTTATCACTAAAATTGCTCAATTCCAGAAAGCCTTAGGGTTCCAGTTGGCCATTACTGTATGAGTACTCTTTTTACTATCCACAACTAGCAAGGATTTTTCCTTTATTGCCCAGATGCAATATCCTTCGTTTATAAGTAACCTTATAATACAGTCAGTCAATGCTTACTCTGCCCAGAATTTTTCTTCATCCTACCTAGAATATTACTGCCACTTTAGGATGATAATGATTAAAGCAATTACTAACTCACGACTATATATCAAGTAAACACTTCCCACTTCTGTGAGAAAGAAATGCACGTGCAAAAGTTGGTTTTAGGCAGACATACTTGCCCCTACCTCCCATTACAGATGAAAAACAACATAAAGCAGGTTACTTTTCTAAACATCTTTAAATATTTTAAACAACTTATTTAAAACATGACCCATTTGAGGCAAAATGCTGCACTTATATTAATCAGCATTTCCAAACTATGAGCACACGTGAGCTGTGGCTGGAAGGAATACTCCCATGTGTTGGATTCTAACTTAGTTAATCTCACTCCAAGTGAAAGTTGGATGACGTCTTTGCAACATGTCGTTCATAAAGGATCAACCATCCATTTTTAACTGAATCTAAGGAAAATATATTGTAACAATATTGCCCCGGTCTTGAAACCTACTAGACGTGGATTATCAGACAATTAAGTATGACTGGCATGGAAGGCCCTAACATGGAACACAGTATAATTCAAATCCACAGCAACAATTAACAGAAAGAGAATTCAGTAAGTCATCCAACAAGAAGTCCTTGTGAGTATCCTGCCACAGCCACAGAGGCTGTTTATATGACTGAATTCGAAACCTCATTAAACCAGCTAGAGCCTTTACTTTCAATTTCCCTTTTTGTGGAGGTCTTCTGTCCGGTGACAGCCAGTTTTTTCCAAGACATTTTCCCTTTGTTTTCCCCTTCAAGTTCGCATCTGTAGGCAGCTTACCAGTCAGTTCAGTGAAAAATATGAAAAAGCAGTTGTTTCATCAAATTGACTGGTTGATTGTTAAAACAGTTGATCCCATGACCTCTCTCCATGTAGACGCTGACGTTTTGTGTGAACCTTGGACATGACCTCTGTTATTTAAAATAAAAGCAACTGGACTTGCTTTTGGGTCAGATTCAAAATAACATTGCCAGGATGGGGAAAGAAAAAAATATATATATACAGACATAGATGCACTCATATGTAAAGACCGACCTGTACCACATCTAATACAACCAGGCTTTTAAATGACCTTGCTAGACTGGAAGAGTGGTCAGAAATAAATAGTATGAAATTAAATAAGAAAAAATATATCTATAAAGGGCAATTCACTTGGACTATGTGGCAGAGGAAGAATGAGCACAAATTCCAACCTAACATGACTAAATGTTGGAGCTAAGGTGGATAAAGAGCAAGACTCGCTGAACTTCATCTTGGGGTAGCGTGTATCCAGCGGCGTGCTGCTCCTGAGGACTCCCAGCTGCAAGGCCAGTGGAAAATCCTGACCTAACAAGGGTAACGTACAGAGATCCTTAAAATAGAATGTGTGAGGAAAGGTTAGATAATCAAGATTGCTTACTAGAGAACAGAATAGGCCCCTGAAGTTTTTAAGGCTTTCTATTTTATCATGTCGTCGCCATAATTATTTTACTTCCCTCATGCCTCCTCTTTAGGTAGATAGGACAGCTATGATCATTCATTCCCTTTTTATAAATGGATCAAGTGTGGTTCGAGAGGTTAGGTGACTTTCCCAAGACCCCATCTTTCCCAAGATGACCCCAAGACCTCATCTCTGTGGAGGGGCACAGAGATGAGATGAGATCCTTACCTTCTTTTTTGTACAGGCTTTGTCTCTACCATCTGTGTGGTCCCTAACAGCCTCTTAGCTCAAATTTTTAAAAATTTATCAAGTAGATATCAAGTATCTACTGGGTAGCGTTAGATAGGATAGATGCAGTGATGAGAAGATATACAATCCAGGGAAAGCTCAAGGTCTATAGTAGATATAGATATGAAACAAAGTGTGATACGGCATCAGGAACATAACAATAAAAATAAAGGGGTTAGAAATAGCAAAAAGAAGGAAGTAATTGATCAGCTCTCTTGAGAAAAGAAAGTTCTCAAAGTTTTTCTAGAAGAGGTGATTTCTCTGCTTTGGTTTGGAATGACAAAGAGAAATATTTTTGGTGCAGAGACAAGGCTGGTGAATGAAGAATAAACATTTGAGATAAAGAAACAGCAGCCCAGAGACAGGAGGGGAAAATTTGGTATGTTTGGAGCAATACAGGGAACTGGACAATGCTGATATTTAAAGATGGGTGACAGAAAACGAGGTTAGAGGATTAATAATCACAGTAATCGTAATAATCCCTAATATTGGGCACCCATTATATACTACATATAGGACTGTGATTAATTAATTTTCACATAAAATCTATGAAATAACTCCTCCCCATTTTATAGATGAGAAAAGTGAACATCAGTTGTGACTCAACCGGAGTCTCAGTCATGGGCAGAGCAAAGATGCAAATCAGGCATTCTGACTCCAAAACTTACACTTCTATCCACTGTCCTCCCCACAGTTCCTGGCTTGTAATAGTCCTCAAATCTCTTGCCAAACACGAGGGACTCTCGGACTTCAGTGTGCATCGGAATCACCGGAAGACTTATTAAAACACAGATTGCTGGGTCCACTCCCAAATTGTCTTATTGCTTAGTATGTCACGGGTTGGGGCCAAGACCTTGAGTTTCTCCAAGTTCCCAGGTGAGGCTGATGCTGCTTGATGGTCATACCACCCTTGGAGACCCTCCACCTTAGAAAATAGGGAGCAGGCAAAGTAATTGAATCAGAATATCAGGTCTGGTCAGATGGTGTATCCAGTTATGCGTCCAAGACAATGGTCTGGCAGAGCTGAAGCAAGTATGATCCTAAGCTGTGGACACAGGAGAAGAGTTTGCCTGATGCCAGACCCCACTCACACTGTGACGCGCGATGTAATATGAGGCTTAAGTGCCTGCCTTACGACTAAGGGAGGGGCTCCACCACCTTAGTAGTCTTTAGCACACAACTTGACTGATTCTTCCATTCCGTAAGCTGATTTAAAGATCAATGCCTTCTTCATTAGTTTTGTGTGTGTGTGTAAAATCAAATAGGTTAAATCTATAAAGAAATTAGCACCATGCCAAGCATTTAGCAAATATTAATTATTATAGGAAGGAAAAGGAGTCTGGGATAAGTCTGGGCAGTTTCCAGCTTTAAAAGTCTAGGTAGTTGCTTAGAGTTCCTGGTATACTCCATGCGGGTTTATACTTCTGGGTCTTTGTTTATGCTACTCCCACCTTCCTTGCCTCCCACAATGCCCC
>CM053604.1:160784103-160805936 GCA_028646535.1 Procyon lotor | reverse complement strand
AGCAGCAAGTACCGATCAAAGTCTGATTATTCAGTGGTGGATAATCCAGCTCTTGGTAAAACTGAGGCATGGTCGTCTTCTACCGTATCTTAAAAATGGACTGCTTGAGGGCATTCTTTCTTTAGCCTTTCACTGGTGAAAGGGCAAATTCAGAGAAGGCACATAAAAGTCATGCAGTAATCCATAAGCAGCTTTCACGGTTGAAGGTTTGATGGACTAAAAGGAAAAAAAAAAAAAGAAGAAGCTGTCTAAAATGGACTTTTCTTGGGGAGCCTGGGTGGCTCAGTGGGTTAAAGCCTCTGCCTTCAGCTCAGGTCATGATCTCAGGGTCCTGGGATCGAGCCCCGCATTGGGCTCTCTGCTCGGCAGGGAGCCTACTTCCTCCTCTCTCTCTGCCTGCCTCTCTGCCTACTTGTGATCTCTCTCTCTGTCAAATAAATAAATCTTTAAAAATAAATAGACAAATAAAATAGGCTTTTCTTGGTGGTATACATTCCATGACAAGACTAAGGTAAGTTGACTGCTTGCATAACCAACGAAAGCCTTAGGGACATACATGTGGAGAGTAGAGGTAAAATTTTTAGTAAAAGAAGGGGGAACAAATATATGTGGAAGATGGGTGTTGGGGAGGCAGTGTTAATTGCCTTTGGAAAGATTGCCATGTACATATTGGACATGTCAGTCTAAAATAAAATGTGATTCCTAGGCATCCAGTATGGCAACCGAGTCTAGTTGATGGGGCTCATTAAAGCAGTTTAAAACATCTGCTTCCCCTGTTTAAAAGACTAAAATTCAGAGACTGAAGTGTAAGTCACTCACAGAGAGGGTAGGCCTGTTAGCATTTAAGAACCAGCGGGAAAGCACATACATGTGAGTACACCCACGCACACATGCACACACACAGACTGTTTAGCACTCTCTCACACAAGGAAAACAGACATCAAGATGTTCTGTGGTCTTAAATCATTCAAACCAGGGCCATCTACTTTGTGAAAAAGCTCTGCAATTGTGTGGTATCACTGCCGATAACCATAGTCACCATGTCTTGTCAAAGCAAAGCCCATTTATTTCTGGAAGAAAAGCCTGAAATATATAACTGAGGTAGACAAGGATTTTTTTTTTTAATGGAAATATAAGCCTTTAAATAAATAATTGTCTTTTCTGAGCACATTAAAAAAAAACATATGTATAAAAAATCATACTGAAAAAATTTATACTCCACGAAATTGTGACACTCACTCATCTAAAAAGCTTTGCTCATTCAAACCAGAGAGATTAATCACAGAAAGGAGATAAAAAATTCCCTGAAAGAGAAGGGAAATAATTTAGCAGTAAATCATAGAGCAGGGCTAACATGAATCACAGAAAAAGGTACCAGCTCTTATGATTTAGGTGACATATAAAAAATAGCCCTTCGTGGATTGACAGTTATAGGTATAAATGATCAAATTATTCAGCAGTGGTATGTTCTCTTCTTACCATTTGTCATTTTGCATCTGATTACTCCTAAGAATTTAATTAAAGGGGCAAGAGGACCATATAGGCCTTTTGCAACTCTAACAATCAGATACCTCTTTAAGCCTTTTTAAAGAAAAATATATGACTACTCTGTCCTTTTGCTTTGTCTTTACTAAATGCTCCATGAATCTTCATGCACGTTATTTTTTTTCTTTTGTATATCATTTTAGACTTGCAAGAAAAATTTATTAGGGAAACACTGAAAATGAGTGGCAAAAGCATTCACTGCTATTAGCAGAGAAATTGTTTTAATTTAAATATACACCGAGAGACAATGAGTAAGAACAGCTGCTTATCTGATGGCTCCAGATTTTATTTTTGAACTAAAATCAAACATAATCATATTTTTCCTCTCTGTCTTCTCAACTCGAAGTAATAAATATGAGCTGTGTGTGTGTATGTGCCTGTCCATACGCATGAGTATGCACGCGCCACACACACACACACACAAAACCATGCATTTCGCAACAGCATTATAGACTTTTTCTCCAACAGAACCATAAATCAAAGCTTATGTTTAATATAAAAGGTGAATGACATCTTTTAAAGGGTGTGCGTCAAAATGCAGTTTTAGCAAAGAGGGCCCCTTTCTGTGTGTGTGTGTTTTCTCTTCTACTACTGTAATGGCGTGTCAGGTGGGTTTATACAAATAAATCCTGCCATAAAATATTCACCGTCGAAATTCTTAGAAGGAAAATTAGTTTCCAGAACTATCGTGACCATTATACAATGTTACCAAGCAATGCATCCTTAAGCACACACCTGTGTGTGCCTTGTATTTGCAGTTTGATAGGACTGTTGATACTGCAGACCAACTCAAAGTCACTTCGAAGTTTTGGTTCAAACCACTTCAGTGCCTTAACTGACTAAATTAAGGCTTTTCTGTGTTTCCCCCATCTCCCAGAGCAGAAATTAAATCAGTTTTAATTTATTTTATTTGCTAACACTGTGGATATAATTATTGCTGCTGAGTCTTTTTAATTGTTTTCAACTAGGTGCTTGTCTTTAAGTTGCAATAGACTTCTAATTCCACATTGTTGATATTCCCTTGTTAATTCTGACAAAGCATCATAAATCCAGGTATTTAGGTTTATTGAATTTTGAAATGAGGTGATTAGTTGGTGCATGGATGAATGGATTGATGCAAAGCAAAATGAATTTTATGATTTACTATGGTTTACCAGTTCCCTTGGAACCATTATGTGCAAATTGTAAAATGTATTAAGAGGTAAGATATCACATTTATAATCAACTTGGCAAATTTTGCTCAAGATATTCAAGCATTCTGCAAAAGAGTCACTGTTGAGTAAGCGTTTGGCACACACAATTAATTTCTGCTGTGTTGTCTTACGCTCTGTCATTTAGAAGTCTATAAGGTGCCAGAGGCTTTACCATCATTGTGGAACACCACGCTGTGTCATGTTTTAAGGTTTTGGGTTATAATCTACTGTTCAAGGTGATTTACCAGATCCAAATTCTACTGAGGGGCATGTAACTGAACATTTCACCTTAAAACAAAAGGTTCATACAGACCCCTTCACCGAAGAAGGCCATCAGTATATGGATTTTGTTCTGATGGCCTAGAATCCATGCGTTTAGTTTGATATTACAACCATTGCAAAAACGTGTGATCTTGTGTCCATTGCCTCAGTTAATTAACGTGGAATATGCTAATAGCGAACTGTTACAGTAATACCAAAGGTATTAGGCAGGTTAGGATCCACGGCTGGATGAGTTGGCAAGCATATACAGCCGGATGTGAGGGCCATGAAGGAATCTTTGCTGCTGCTGAAATGCTACTATCAGTAACTTACCTCTTTTCTTTTTTTTTTTTTTTCTCCTCTCTTCTTTTTACTTACTAATATTACTAAGTCCCCAAGGTAAGATTTAGCCTCCCATGAGCTGGCTGAGATCCGTCGTTGCAATAGAAGTTGGGGAGGGTAGGACATGGCAACTACTGCAGGAATTCAGTTCTAGAAGAGGCCCTGCCAAGGACATCTTTGGGTCATTAGGAAGTCCTTCTCA
Source organism: Procyon lotor (assembly GCA_028646535.1). Lineage (NCBI taxonomy): Eukaryota > Metazoa > Chordata > Mammalia > Carnivora > Procyonidae > Procyon > Procyon lotor. The sequence goes on along the minus strand of CM053604.1, from coordinate 160,802,393 downwards.
GGGCCGAGCCAGAGGTTAGCAGAGAGAGTAGTCGAAGAGTATGCTTATCCTGGTCCCCATCCCAGACCTGCTGTGTTACTGGGAGGTCAGATGCACCAGAGCCTTCCGATCCCAACAAACTACATGCTCTTGCATTTAGTGTCAGGTAGCACCCAGCCTTTATAACTATGTTAACAAAATGTGCTATGTCAAGTACGTGGTGGTTAAGAGTGAACTTGTCGTTTGAAATATCCTTTGGCAAATGTATACGGTTGTGTCTGTTGGATTCATAAACAAAATACCCATTTTTCTGTGGCTCGTCTTAGAGGGACTTCACAAGCTTTCAGAGGTGACCTGTCAGGTTTATTTGTTTCTAATCAGAGCCATCATCTGTAATTTTTATTTCTTTTGCGTGTTAATTACCACTGACAGCTCATTCCTTAGAGGCCCAGCGGAGATGGCCCAGAGCGCCTGACACCGTCTCATCATACATGACTGAAACGTGTAGCCAACCAGGAAGAGTACAGTTAAGTGATCTCCTGACTTTGACTTTGGAAAAAAGCGGAGAGCTGAATTACTTTTGTTCTCAGGGAAAGAAAAGGAATCTTCAGGAGTCCTCATTTTTTCAGCTCCAGGAGCTGAGAGCTCAAGTACAGCTGTGTAGTGGGAGTCCGGGCAGAATTACTCGGCACTCCCTCTGAGAGCTCGCTATGGTGCCTAGTTCAGCAGCAGCAGGGCTCCCCTGGAAATCTTATCTTTAGGCAGAAGGACTTAGATCTGCTTCCCCCCACATGGAATAAAATGAGAATTTTTCACATGTAATAGGCACCAGTGGAAATCCTATTGGCTGATTAGGCCTTCTTGAGCAAACATATACAGGACAGTGCCATTTTATTAATTTTTATTCTATCTTCGGAACGTGATGACATTCTAGAATGATCCAAGTATAGTAACTAAGAGCACAGTGTCTATAGTCAGAGTGTCTGAGCCTCTTGCGTAAATTACTTTATCCTTCTAAGCTTTCATGTCTTTATCTAAAAAGGGGATAATAGTATACCTATCTGAAAAGATTATTTAGAGTATTACATGTGATTATTCTATTGTGCCAAACCCCTAGAACAGCACCTAAAGCGTGGGAAGATTTCAGTAGAGATCAGTTGTTGTTATTAAAGGAAGAGAAAGAAAAAATAAGTTTCTGACTTAAGCTCGTGCACACACACACACACAGGCACACACCCCCCCACACACGCGCACATCCTGGGTCAGAATAAACAGATTTTGTTTCAGGTCAGCTACAGACTCAAGCTATCACTATAAAATAGCAAATACATTTATCAATTAAAGTTTTAAAAACTTTATTCAAGTTCAGTGCATAAGTATGTATAGCGACACAGACATTTACTGGGTACCCACTCATGTGCCAGATCTAAGGAGACAGAGATAAAATAAGATGGAATCCTTACTTTCAAGGAACCCAAAGACTAGCTGCAGACATCCACAGGTAAATCAATTGTCAAGATACAGTGTTGATGTAAAAGTATGTTTAGGGTGTAGTAGATTAGTATTATTCCAACTGCCTGTCACCTCAACTTCGGAACCAAACTACTGCAAAGTCAGTATCATGCTCTTTCTCTTCTTGAACCCAAACCTTCATTAAGATGTTGATGCATTTACTTGATGTTGATTCTATTGTAAGCACTTTGCTCGCTTCATAAAACATGGAAGATATAAAATATGATAAAATGATCATTTATCATTCTAGTCATTGTAATTAACTAGTTATTTTCAACATCCTAAGAAATGGCATTTGCCTAATAAGCAATTTTTCTAATAAATTATTTTTTTCAGTTGATGGTGTAATAATTGAATAATCTGATCCCAAAATTTCTGGGAAAAATATATAGCTAAAGAAGGGCTCTCTGCTCCTCAGACTCTAACATCATCTTATGACCCAGAATTTATCTGAAGACGATTTAGCAAATAGATTCAACTCTTGGGCAATAGACCCAAGGGAGGGGAGCAGTGATGTGAACAATTCAAAAACTGGGTAATCCCCAAATCAATTAAATGCAGCATTCAAATGTGTTTTTATTAGTTACTGTATATTTAAACAAAGTATTTGTAATATTTTGGGATTTCACAGAAGAGCAAGCAAAATAATGAAATCCTGAGATTTTAGTTGATTACTCAACTTTGCTTTCTTTCCTCCCACTGACATACCCCCTCCCACTGCCTACTTTATGCTCGGAGTGGATGATTTCCCTTCCCATGCTGATGCCGAAGATGGAGCTCCCTTATGCATTTGTTCTTTCCAATCAGGGAGATAATTGTTTCATTTGAAAGAGTTCTAGCTTCTGAGCCAGAATAGGCAAAAATCCTTTTATGTTAACAAAGGACTTCAGTAAGCAGAGTAGGTAATTTTGTAGATTAAAAAAAATTTTTTTTGGAGAACCTACTTACCTACCCTGTAATGGAGACTTGGCCACAGTCAGTTGCCAGCTTGATCAAGAGAACGGACAGTTTATGCCAGCGAGAAGTCAGTGACACCAATTGTATTCTTTTTACAAGCTAAGCACTTTCTAGAAGGAAGTTTGGGTGTTTTTTTTTGTTTGCTTTGTTTTTTGTTTTGTTTTGTTTTTTAATGTAGGGGGTTAAGGAGTCCTTGGGTGGCTGAATGGGTTAAAGCCTCTGCCTTTGACTCAGGGCATGATCTCAGGGTCCTGGGATTGAGCCCCGCATCGGGCTCTCTGCTCAGCAGGGAGCCTGCATCCCCCTCCCCGCTCTGCCTACTTGTGATCTCTCTCTCTGTGTCAAATAAATAAAATCTTTTAAAAAATGTAGGGGGTTAAAAGAGCACTTAGATGCAAGTCTGAATATATTTTTACCATTCTGGAAATTTGATTTGGAATAATAATCGAAAGGAAAGCCATGTGTAAATGAACTCCCCAAAGCTGGACATGTGTTCGCATTTTCTAAGACTATTATTTTGGCATTTCATGACAACACAACGTGGTGAATTATGACTGGTGAAATTACCTTACAGATATCCTTGTACATTAAGGACTAATAGAATGAGACATTTTAGCTGACAGCGGCATGGTTTTATAGCACGTACAGTAGCAATCTTGTAGTGATAAAGCAGGTCCCTACTAGTCGGAGCACACAGAAGGCCACGCTGTTTTCTGCCGCTGCCTCACCCACCCCTCCCTTTCTCCCTCACCAATACTTCCTTTACTACCTGACATATATTCACCAAGGTATTGAACAAAAGGGAAGTTGTCTCCCAAAGGCCATAGTAATAAACTGCCCACATGAAGAATATATCAGGGATGCCCTCTAATCTCACCAATAACCAGATTAACCTGAAACACTGGCTCCCAATAACCCCCTGGATTTATGTGCCTAGCATTATATACCACGGTAGCTCAGACGGAGCCCTTTCGTTTGTCTCTTTCCATGTGTTCCTAAGGAAAATTTGGCTAGGTAGACCTTCAAGGTAAAGGCCAAGGTTGATGCAATTTTATAGCTTCAATACCAAGTACAGGCCTGGCTCCTAGTGCCAGACCACACTCAATAAATGGTAAACCAAACTTTGTTATCACAACTCTCATTTTATGGTGGAAGGGACTGAGGCCCAAGAACTTGGATGCCCAAGGTGACAGCTAGCAAGGTGCAGGGACAGAGGCTGAACTTGGAACATTTGACTCCAGTACTCGGGGCTCTTTGTACATCAGCACTCTGACTCTCTCAAGGCTTGAGGGAAGAGGATGAGTCAACACGACGTCCTCAGGGTGCCAGGGAATGAGGAGACAGTGCCTGTTTCGGAAGGCAGACTTTATCTTTTTTTTTCTTTTCTTTCTTTCTCTTACAAATTTTTTGGGGTCAACCAACTTCTCACTTTGTGGCTCACATCCCTGCCTCTCCTCTCTCACTGATCAGGATCCCTTGATAACTAATAATTCTCTGTCCCCTGCCACTGAACTTTTTCAAAATCGGAATTATGACTTCGAGCATCTTCAAACAGAATGAGATGTGGGCCCTGGGTAGGCAGGTCCTTCGCTCTGATGTGGACTGACCATTACAAGGAAAGTCTGTGGGTGAGGACACAGCTGGCTGCCTGAAGCCAGGTTTGGGACCTTTTCCTTCCCAGCTATGAGATGCGCGAAATCTATCACTATACGGTCATCCTGTCCTTGTCCTTGTTTTATAATGTTATACCACAGTGCAAATCTTACTGCATTTGTGTTATCGAACACAGTTAATGAGATGTACAGAATAATCAGATTTTGTTCCCTTTAATGCTAATTTCTAAGAGTAAAGAGGAGGAAAGTAACAACTACTGAATGCCTACTTTGAAAGGCATTGTGTGTCTGAATCTTTCAAAAAAAAAAAAAAGAAAGAAAGAAAAGGAGCATATAGGCCTTAAGATAGAACTTAATACATCTCTCTTTATGAATAAGGACAGTGGAGTCAAAGATGTAAATAAGGTGCCCAAAGCCAAAAAATAGCAAATGGCTATTGAAATCTGATTCTAGAGATCCCTGATGCTCTCCATGGTCTAGTCCAGGGCTTAAAGATATTTCTAGTTACATATTTTAATGCCAAGGAAGTTACCCATACATAAATTTCCTGCAAGTCATGTGCTGAGAGGCTGTATTTTAGAAAAACCTATTCTGGCATGCTCTGAATATGGAACCATACCCCCAAAGGGTTACCATCTTATTCAGCAACCCCATGGCCTTCATAGATTGATATTTTTGTTTTCAGGATTTTGTACTGAAAGGCAGTGTGGAATAAAGAGAAAATATGACCCAGTAATAAAAACTAGCAGATCAAGATTCTGATCTCAAATATGCCAAAAACTGCCAGTAAGATCTTGGCAAATCATCTAACTTCTTTGGACTTCAGTTTCCATTTCAATATAATCAAGAAGATATTGAAGGTGCTTTCCACTCCTAGAAGTTGTCTATACATTTTAATGACCTGCCATAAGAGAAAAGCGATTTCCAATTATTTATGCAATACACGATTAATTGTACCTTCCTTTAAAAAAGCTCTCAGGGCCATAAGTCTGTTGGTTTGTGTTCCCTCTCATATAATTTACTGATACTAACATGGTTAAAGGATTTGAATGAAAATTGCTTTTATTTAACTCGTTTTGTGGAGACGCAGGACTTGGGTAAAACTTTTGCTGCGGATTAAGTGATGGGAAAATAAATTCGCCTTTAGGTAGAAGAACAAAGTGAACACTGTTGAGACAGAGCTTCAAGTATCAATTTGTGGTCACGTGAGGGGCTGAGTGAGTTAGTGAGTTTACCCTAGTCTCCATCAAGATTCAGGCCTGGGCAAGAATGATAAGAAAAAACTGAAGTTGTATTATTAACACATCGTTTTACAATTTATGGAAAATAATTAGCTGACGACTTTGCACAGTTGAGGTAGATGCAAAATAAGATTTCCTTTAAAAATTAAGAAGGGAATTTAGACCAAGCCCTTTAAGTATATTTACTTATGCAGTTTCACTTTTAAGCCCGAATGAGAGCTACACCTACCATCATCTCACACAGACAGACTTTTGTTTCCTTTTTATAATAAAGCAACTCTTTGTAGAAACTATTTGAAGTCGAGTCATTGCAGAGAGAAAACTGGATATGTCCTATGAGACAATTTGCACCTGGTAGTTTAATCTCCACAATTAATGAATGGCTGCTTGACTAGTATGTACTTAAATTCAGGGGAGGATTAACATCAAGTCTTCTGAAGAGGATTTTTTTCTTTGAAGAAAAATGATCGTTGACAAAGAACGTAGTATCTTAATGAGGTATTTCTATTTTGTTTTGTTTTAATCTTCCTATAGACTTCTACACACACACACACACACACACACACACACACACACTCCTGAAAAATTTAAAAGTGACCCTCCAGGGCGACTATTGAGTCATTCACATTCAGAATCAGTGAGGATTTCCAATCAAGTAGGCATTGACCGCGTAGAACAATGTAGTACATTGCTACATTGTGCAGATAGCATGTGGAAAAATAAAATGCTCATGAAAATTGCTTCCTTGAAGTGAATGTCAGCAATTCTAGGTTTGATTTTTATTTTATTTCAGAGTCATTTTTTTTTTCTGCAAGAAAGCAATCCTAATAGAAGTTAGTGACAAAAAGATGTGTAATTTTTTGCTTCTCAGAAATACATTTATTTCTTAATTTTAATCAAGTTAAAAAGAATCAATTGCTTCTAAATGAAGCTGTAAATATTACTGATGCAAAGAAGGAATCAGTCTGTTAAAATTGGTGGGATATGAGGGGAGGAGACAAAATACATGTTGTATGTGATCTCATTCCGCCTGACTTTGACATTGTTTCTTAGTTAATACAGTACAATCAATTTGTGTCTCATTTCATTGCTACTTGCTTGCTTTTGTGTGTTTGCCAACTGAAACTGAGTCCTTGGGAGAAGCCTAGCAATCTTGATGAAGTTCTTAATCTCATCCAATATTATCAGCTCCCCCCGCCCCCATTTTCTGTGACCTGTTTATGCAACCGTGCTGCAGAAAGTTGAACCATTTGGTCACAGGAAATATACCTTTGCAAGGAAAGTTCACTTGCTGGTACGAGTCACTATAGTTTTGTGGGTTTGTCGCTCCGCAGAGCCACTCTCAAGTGCAAAAGGGTGGTATGGGCGCTTCCCCTTGGTGGAACGTGGTGGGGCAGCATTTTTGATGTGAATCAGGAGAACTTGGAGAGGATCACCTGAGCAGTGTGGACAGACTTTAATTTTGAACCGTTTCTTCCTTTATTTTGTCGAACAGGGAATTATGGCTTGTCAGATTTCCAAGTTTTATTCTTTACACATTTCAACAGAAAACATATCATCTTTTGTTTTTAATCCCACCTTTGCTGCTGAGGTGAAGGCAGTGTCATTCTGTTTAATTGGCTACCTGCAGTTCATTAAGGGAGGCAGCATATTGTTGGAGCTAATCTGCCAGGCGCTTAGCGTTCCCCTTGACCTTGTTAAAGGTAAAGGGGGCCAGACTTGGGTTCAGCGGAGGCACTCTCTCGCCAAGGAGACTGGCATGACAAAGTAATCGGTGTGTGTCACTTTTCATTAATCACACCACTTTCCTTTTCATGAACTACCAGCAGATAATTGTTACTAAATGCGATTTGCAACACTCCATGCAGTGGTTGAAGAACCAGAAATAGGCAAACAGATAAAAACATTGTTTGGCTTGCAGGCAGCAAGTGTTTGCTATTCAGAGGTACATCATGCATAAACATTGATTTAGCCATGAGCTGACACTTATAAAGCTTTTGCTGTTTCCAGAAAGCCCTGTGGTCAGGCTAAGTAATAGCCAAGGGCAAGCACTTTTACCTGGATGGCAAGGTTACATTCTATTTAAATGGCCTGATCTGAAATAAATCAGTTTCCCTAATGTTAGACCAGCTGCAAGATTGCCATAGGTAAGAATCACGTGCACTAAATAAAATGTTTGCCTTTATAGTGAAAGACTCCTGGAGGGCGGTTTGTTGATTTTGAATAAATATTTCTTTAAGTCCGAGCTGCTGCACATAATTTGGGAGCTAAGGATTTATTTAAATCAATGTAGATATCCCACTTTCTTTCACAAATGGGTTACATTTCTGCACAATGGGCAGAACTTGTTCTTATCAGGGCTTCCGGATTTTTAACTCCTCCAAAGTGACTGAAAGTACTCTCAGTCGCTTGTAAACGTGCCGGTGGGTTTGGCACAGGACAGCTCCTGGTCCCCCCGCCTCTCAGCGAGGTCCCCCCGCCTCTCAGCCCCTTCCAGGAGGCAGCGTAATTCTGCGTGGTCGGCGAGGTTGGTGGTCCTCAGTACAGAACGTATGTGGCCATCGTACCCTGAATTTATGCCACAAATGTTGCCAGACACATGATGAAGCAAGTAAATAGTGCAGCACGTCTCTCCCTCAACAAAGCTGGTCTGGAAGCTTCGCCTGCAAACAGCAGAGAGAAGCTTGGCAGGAGCGGGGAACTCACGCTCTGGCCACAGTTTTCATAGGCTCCTTCTCCCTGTCATTTGGCTTTTGTTTTCCTCTCCTTTAGCCACGGATATTCCACATGAGGTCTAATAGGCAAGACCACCTTATTTGATGTTAAAATACATAAATAAATTTGAAGACCTCGACCCTCACCCTCGGCACTCACTATAAAGAGGATTCTTAAGAGAAGGTGAATGAACATTGGATCGTGTTGTTGCTGTTAGAAGGAAAAGTAGAGGGAGAGCTGTTATCAAGCCCAACTTCCCAACATTTTCTCAGTGGATAATAGGCTTGTCAAATAAAACTGTGATACTCTGTAGAAAGGAAAAAAAAATCATATTTTGGTAGAATAGAAAAAGTGATTTGATCAGATATGTACAGATTATTATTTGTTATGAAAGATTTTATTTATTTATTTGACAGAGAGAGAGAGATCACAAGTAGGCAGAGAGGCAGGCAGAGAGAGAGGGGGAAGCAGGCTCCCCGCTGAGCAGAGAGCCCGATGTGGGGCTTGATCATGACCTGAGCTGAAGGCAGAGGCTTTAACCCACTGAGCCACCCAGGCGCCCCTGTACAGATTATTTTTTAAAAAGTTATTTTCTTATATAAAATCTATTTGGCAAATAATTTGATACTGAGGAAGTGTTTTCACAAAGCCTATTTGATTCTGAAGAAGTGTTTTCACAAAGCCTATTAGAAAAAATCCAACCAATAATGCAGAGCAAAACTCGTAAAAACACATTATACTCACTGCTAAAATGAATTAAAGTCCCCATTGCATAAGCAGGTGTAGTATTCTATTTTTATGAATCTGTTTCATCATAGGCTCACATTTTTTCTTATGATAACTTCTACGATCATCCATCTTTATCTTGGTTTTTAGCCACTGCTTACTTTAGAGCATTGAGCATCTGATGAAACTAACACTCTCTGTAAGTGTGAACTATTCCTAACCAATATGAAAAAAAAAACAAAAAAAGCTAGCCCTTATTAAGAGCTAAGTGTAGTCCAATTATTCTCCCCACAGTAACTTCAGCCTTGCAATATTACATGATGTAGGAGGTAAAATTATCACAAGGAAAGGAAGGTGCAGAGGGCTCCAGTATCTTGACTGGGATCCCACCTCGAGCGCCAGAGCTGCATTCACACGGGAGTCTGCACACTTAGTCACCGAATGACGCCGCCCCCAAGCACTTTCACTTTCACACATTCAAAGCTGACACACCATGTACCAGCCAGGTCTTCCTTGATTTGAGATGTAGGAGTCGTGCATATCATAGCCTCTACGTGTCTCCTCTTAGAGAACCTTCCGTTCTCTGCGAAGTGCTCGGGGATTTGAATAATTTACCCTCAGGCTTGCTTTCGTACAGTATAAAACTTTATTTCTAATATCCATACAGTCAGGTTGCTTAGTTTCCACATAAATGGATGCGTGCAGTTATGAGAGGGGAGGTAAAAGACCTAGGAACGAGATGATAGATTTTGTCCTTAGTGAGGTGTGATGTTGAGGCATGAGAATATTTTTTTTCCCCTCTCCCCACGGTGACACCCCCTCCCCCCTCCCGCCCACCGTGGGTCTCAGAAACCCTATTCAGGAATACCCTGTTTCCTGCTCTCTACAGCGGAGCGAAAGTGCAGAGGCTCTTGCGGGGGTGTTTCATCCTTCTAACAGCTGAGTTGGCGAACTTCACGTTTCCTGTGTGGAGCAGGTGGAGGCAATGTCTGTCCGCCTAGCTAAGCTAATTTTCCTTTTCCTCACGGCATCCAGGACTTATCTCCCTTCCTTCCTCTTTAATGGATAGACATTCTTTGGGGAGGTTTTTTTTTTTGTTCATTTGTTTGTTTTATTTTTTTAATTTTCTCCCTCCCCCTTCCTTGCGTAACTCTAAAGAAAAGCAGTAGAATGTTTTCTTCAACTTTATTAAATTGCATTTCACCACTGAAAAATGACCAAGCGTGTCAGTGAGTGCTTGGGTGTGAAATATGACAGAGGACTCACGAGCGTTCGAAGCCTGGTCTCAGGCATACTTGTCCAGAGCTGAAATCACACGGAAAGCTGGAAAGACAGCACTCTCCTCGGTCTTCCCCGGCACTATACCAGCATCTGCACGAAGGTGGATGGATGTGGTCACACAGCGCTATGGAGAACTTAATGCAACCAGGAAAGGAACATCAAAATAATTCAGATCCTTGCCTCTTATTGCTTGAGGCTATAAAGTTGTCACCTCAGCCACCCCTTTAGCGACTCCTTGTTTATTCTTGCCTTTCACTGCCCCATTTATTTATCCCACTCACATTCCTTAAGTCATCTCTGGTCCAAGAGGCAAAACTTCCTTAGCCACAGGCTCCAGGCTGCCTTTCCTCTTCCTCCGATCCTGCCATGCAGTCAAAGAACTACATCTGACCTAGGAGAGTCTGTTAAGCATCTGCCTTCAGCTCAGGTCATGATCCCAGGGTCCTGGGATTGAGTCCCACATCGGGCTCTCTGCTTGTGGGAGGGTCTGCTTCTCCCTCTCCCCTTGGTGCTCTCCCCTGCTCGCTCTCTCTCTCTCTGCCAAATAAATAACATCTTAAAAAAAAAAAAAAAAGAAATGTCAGTGACAGAGATGGGCAGATTAAGAGGAAAAAGAAATTCTCTGTATCAGTGTAGCAAAAGGGAAAAGTTGGTTATTCTCATGTGAATACATTTTCTTCCTCACAAATAGGTGCTCTCTTTTCTTTCCTTCCCTCCTCACTATAGCCCCCAGCCAATCTCGTTGAGATCAAATGTTGTTGAGATAAAAATCTTTTTTGTTTCCTTTCTGGTAGACATGTAAACTTACAAAGTGAAGCGGAAATAATAATTTATAATCACAGAAGAATTTCCCCACTTTGGAAGTTATTTATTGAAAGTTTATGTACTTAGAAACTGACTGGATCTTTTCCTATATGTTTCTGCAATGCGCCACACTAGGTGATGGGATTTTAATGATAAAAGGGAGACCCCCCCATCTCTGTCCGATTGGGTGGGTGGGTGGGTGGAGAGAGAATTGTCATCCCATAAATTAACATCGCCATAAGAATTTTATTGAGGTTATTCTAAGAACTTTATGAAAAAGTGCAGTCTGCAATGAAAGCTATAAGGGAGAAGTTTCACATAAAACTAGGGACGGCTCCAGCATGTCCTGAAAGTTTACTGAACAAGTGAACCAACGCATGCAAATATTGTATACATTATACAGATATACACAAATATACATTTGGAGAATTCCCATTTACTGGAAAATCTGAATTATCTTTTATGTGTTCTCTTTTTGATCCATTGCTTGCAGTGTAGAACATGCCAAAGATAAATCTTGAAAGTCGATAACAGGACAAATCTTGTTTAAATTTCAGCTCTCTCCTGTTTGAACCATCATTTTCATTGACAAGAAATGGCTGATTGCTTTTTCATTCCCGTCTTTCACTTTGGTTGATAAGCAAAAACAATGCCATTAAACATTAAGGTCTTTGAGACTTGATTCTCTCTGTTTTTTTCAAGCCTGTTTATGCATGCCTACCAGCAGTCATATTAAACCCATCTCACCCGTGAGAGAACAAGTTAGAAACATTGAATAGCATGGCCTTGTTTGCAGAGGACAGTCACCCTGGCTTCCAAATCTCACACTACCCTTTACAGGTCTGGTTGAATATAAATGTAAGGCATTGTGTTAGTTTCTTAGGGCTGCCGTAATAAACCATCACAGACCGAGTGGCTAAAACAACAGAAATTTATTTTTACAATCCTGGAAGTTGAAGATCGAGCTGTTGGGAGGGTAGGTCCTTTCTGAGGTTGAGGGGGAAGGGGCTATCCCAGGACACTCTCCTCGGCTCACAGGCGGCCATCTTCTCTTTGTAACTTCACATGCCTTCCCTCTGTCCTTGTCTGTGTCCGAATTTCCTCTTCTTATAATGACACTGCTAAGAATGTGTTACGCTCACCCTCATGGGCTCATTTCAGCCTACCTCTCTAAGGAGCCCATCTCCAAATAGGGTATTGTTCTGAGTACCGGGTATTGGGATTTCAGTTATGAATGGAGAGGGGGCACAAGTCAGCCCATAGCAGCCTTCTTCCTTCTTCTTCCTGCCACATAGTCTTGTTGGTACTAACATAGCATAGCGTATTTCCTCTTTGTAGGAAATTGAAGTCAGCCGTGGCAGTGTTATCGAGATAAATACATGACATATGCAACTGTGAGGTTCGACTTTTGTCCCATTAGTGATATTCCTCAGATAAATATTGGTATCAGATAAATAATGGTATCAGATAAATGGTATCAGATAAATAATGGCATTCCTCAGCTATTCCTCAGTTTCCTCAGATAAATATTCTGTATTGAAATAGGATGATTATTAAAGTTTAAGAATATCATCCATACTAAATGTGATAAACTAGAAATGATTCTGTGTTCATTAACCTCACTGCACCCTGAGAAAAAGATAAGGATCTATTTTTGAGTTTCTAAGGTCTGGCGACATCATAAATAAGACCTGCATTACAGGAAGTAATAGAGGGAGAAATGGATAAACCCAGGTTTTGGACTTGATTTTCCCCATCTTGAGACCATCGTAGGCGTCCTAATATTTATGAAGCCATTTTTCCACTTATGGCCATTTCATCTGGCTACTGATCTCTGGAGTGCAAATACCAGCAGACTCCCCTATCAGTGAGGCGGCCAGCTGCCTTGTCCTGGGAGTTTCCAGATAAGGATGTTCAATGGCTTTTCCTTCTTCATCTCCCAAAAGTGAGAATCTGATTGAAGTGGTAGATTGCAGACCGTATCAATATATTCTCCAGAAGATACATGAGAAAGTGCCTCACAGTCAAATGGGTCATTGCATAGGGTGCCGGGAAAGGGGACCTGCCTTTTTTTACCTTTCTGGCTGTCAGCTTTGTTTGACCCCAAATCACATCACTTGGAAAAATAACAAATTGAGGAAATTGTAACAAACCAAAATAGATGTGCTGTAATAAATCTGGAAGCAGAAGGCTACTCTCTCATTTCTGTTTTACTGTGTTCAAATAATTATTCTCTCTACTGGACCCATCTTTTCATTTTAGACTGAAAACAATCTGGCATTTCAAGGACAAATGGGAGCTCAGTGTGTTGATAAAGCAGAAAAACGCAATCTTTGGAGACTTGTGCCAAACTCCTATGTAGATATAATAATGAAGGAAACACTGAAATAGTGATCCTTGAGTTCTTGATAAAGTTCCTGTCCCTTTGTAGATTTTAGTTTTCTTATCTATAAGATGGGCTTTTGAGAAGTCCATGGCTAAACCTGCAAGAAGACTAGGATGCAAATGTGTCTGTGGTCGTCTCTGCATTATTAGTTTTTCTATAGACAGAGTCCATAAATTCCCTGTGATGATCAAAGGTGTCAATAATCAAAAAAGTCTAAGAAATATCTGGACTAGATGCCTTTCAAGTAACATTCACCAATTATAGGTTCTATACAAATTACCTGCTTTGAATCCTTCTTTTAGCCATTGTCACCAAGAGCCGATCAGTCTAATATTAAGTACAGATTCAAAGTTAGCGTGCATAATTTGGTTTAGCATCTCATGGATTTTAATGGATCTAATAGTTGGATCATAAAAAGATGATGAAAGGATAAATTTAAAAAAATATATGGGATGCAGAAGAAGTGGGCAGATACATAATAGTTCTGAGTCTTTTTTGTCTGGGACAAATGATTCAGTAGCTGGACATGTGCTCAGTGGTGTCTTCAGAGCTATTTAAAATTCCCAACATGTTAGCTGTGATTTTACTTCTCATTCTTAAAGTATATTATAGGGAGTGAAAAATAGTGACATTAGGGTCTTTATACTGTTAAACTATTTCTAAGACATTAGGTTAAGAATCTAATAAGACATTTTATAACATGTAGTAATCCTCATGTATATTTGGCCTAAATATCCTTGTCTAATTATAGCATATACTATTTGTTCTTAAGCCCTCAATGGAAACGTAAAATGAATAGTGAATTGTGGATATATTTTAAATACGCCCGGGTAAGATACAATTGTGTTTAAGAAAATGGAAAACCTTCGATATTTTAAATAATGTTGTGACTTACAGACATAATTTGGTATGACAATATACAGCATGGTATCGCATATGTCAGGTAAGAGAAGCTGGGACTTTTGGAAGTGCCGTGAATTTTAAGTTTTCTATCACAACAAGATATGAAATAACTTAATTGAATAAGTTATACTGAAGACATGAACGTGAGTTCAACTTTCAGTTTTTTAAACAAAAAAAAAAATTTTCTATCTCTAACGTAACAGAAGGAGGTCCTTGCATCATCTATTTTTTAATTAATACTCATATGAAAAATCTATTTGGTATCCTGATTTGATTTCAGTTTTGGCTGCCCTTCCAAAAAAAGTACTGATACCTGGATCCCAACACCAAGATTCTAATTTGATAGATCTGGGGTAGAACCTGAGCATCGGGAGTTTTAAAAGCTCCCTACGTGACTTTAATGCACAGACATGCTTAAGAACCACTCTCTGAAAGAAATTAGCATTCTTGGAGAATGGCTGATTCTAGGTTTACAGCTAGCAACATCAGGATGGATCTAGAACATCTTGCGTGGTTAGAAAAGGAACAATAGCTTCCAAACTATCTGGGATTGGGCTAAAAAATGTAGAAAGAATTAAACTTAGAGGAATTTTCCAAGTTGATGCAATCTGAATATCAAATGGAAAACAAGTAGTCAATTGAAATAAATGGAATCTATGAAAAGTAAAAAGACCATAATAATACAAATGTATGTATAGGAGGGTCACAAATACAAAGCCACTAAAAGAAAAATATATTTGTAATAATATTTATAGAAAGTACTCAATATTCATTAATTCCAATTATTTATTCAAAATTTCCTACTTTCTTTATTCCTGAAGAATTTGAATATCTTTTATGTGCCAGGTACCATTCTAGTTACTAGAGATATGTTGTTGATGTTAATAAAGTCCTTGACTTCAAGGAGTATATATCCTAGTTGGAAGAAATTGAGGCAATACATAATAACACATTGGCAAATGCTATGAAGAAAAGCAATTCAGAGTAAGAGGGTAGAGAAGTAGGACAGAATGAGCCCACTGTAGAGATCACTACTAAGAAACTTTCTAAATGTTTCTTAACGTTAACATTAACAAAGAAACTTTCTAAAATGTTAATGTTTGAATAGAGATCTGAATAAAATGAGGAAATAGATTAAGACTCTCTAGGGGGAGAGGAACAGCAAGTGCAAAGGCCCTGAGGTATGAATGGTATGAATGATCAGCAGGAATGCCAGCATGACTGAAGCAAGGAACTGAGGTCAGAGGGGCAGTCAGGGGTCAGATCATTCAGGGCTTGAGCATGAGTGCGAGATAGTCTATTCATATGTGCTTATGGATTAAAGTAGGACGCCCTGGAAACAGGATACCAGTTGGGAGACCAGGTGAGAGTCTAAGAGGGTTTGCAGTGAATAGGTGGAAAGTGATTAGATTTAAGACTTTTTTTTTTTTTTTTTTTTTGTAGAGCTAAAAAGAATTTTTGATAGGACTAGGTTTGGGAGAAAGGAGAAAATCAAAGACGAGTATTTGTTTTCCTTGGACAAAAGGGACAAGAGTGGTGTCATTTATTGACATGTGGAGCCCAAAGCAGAAATATATTTAGGGTGGGGAAAGGAACATTGATAATTTATTCTGGACATATTAAGTTTGAAATGCATATTAAATATCCCAGTTTAAGGAAGCCAGTTAAATATTTGATTATCAAGCTCAGGGAGCACATTGATGCGGGTAACAGAAATTAGGGAACCATCAGTACATAGATGGTATTTGATGCCATGGCACCCAAAGCTAGAGAGAAATCAGAGAAGTGATTTGGGGACAGAGTCCTGGGGTACTAATACTTAGAGGTCAAGAGGAGTCAAACAAAACAAAACAACATGAGATTAAAGAGTCAGTACTTCGCAAAGAAAACCAGAAATGTGCTTTCTAGAAGTCAAATCACAATTCTACGAAGAGAGTAGTGACCTTCATAAATGCAGCTGAGGGTCTAGTAAGATGTGGACTGAGAATTGAACACTGGATTTGGTCACATAAAAATTTTCTTGTAAAGACGATCAAAGAAATGGGATCATAGCTGAAGGGGAATATGAGATGTCAAGGGAGGACCCTGGACAACATCTAAGTTGGCAATCAGACAAGGGTACTTATAAATATAATGTACATCATCTGCTAAATTTAAGTAAATACAATCAGTTCTCACTGTTTGCAGCAGTTATGCTCTATATAGTTGCTGCAAAGACTGAATTAATGACAAGTAAACTATTACCCCCGGGGGACACAGGGTGAGAGTTTTGGGAACCTCCGATCCATTTCTTACAAATAAATTTTAGCAAATAGGTGACTTCATAAATCTGAAATCCACAAATAATATGGATGATTTTGCATATAACCAAATAAATGATGATATAAGGATGGAGATACCTCAGTACCAGCCAAAGAGAAATAGACAGTCAAGTTTATCAAAGGTTGAAGAATAATGGGAATCATGCTTACACTTGTTAAGGTCATTGACACAAACAATGGTTCTTCATCTTATAAATTGTTAAATGTTTGCACATCAAAATGGCTCTAAAGTTATTCAGTGCCTGAGGACTCCATACATTGGAAAATGCACTAAGTGCACTAAATGCCTCCATGAGAATGATGTTGTAGAGGACATAGAAAGGCTATCTCTAAAATTATAGTGAACCAAGAATGTTATTCCTAGACTTAACTATTTGAGAAGGAATGAGATGTGCCTCAGTTCTTAGATCCTCTGAATCTGAATTAAATAGAAGCAACACAATCCTATTTGAAATTTTATCTAAAAAATTAATATAAAATGAGAGGTTGCAGTCCTAAAATAGTCAACAATATCACCCATAACGTAAATGAATTAGTTTAAGACCTATACCTTGTGATGGACAAACTGTCAGAGTTTTTCAAACTTGGCAAACACCCTCTGTGCATTCTTGTTCTCATTAAATTCAGTATTTCATTAGAAGGCCATGTGCAGTGTTGCGTGTACAAACTAGACCCATTTGCCCGTATTCGAATCCCACCTTGGCTGCATATCGGCTGGGTGACCTCAGGTAATCTTTCCCTTCTGCCATTGTTGATCAGCTGTATGGGGTGGGTGGAAAGAGTACCTGTCTCACAGGATTGTATGAAGATTAAATGAATGAATAACATACAGTGCTTAATTAGAAGAGAGCCTTGCGCATGGGAAGCCCTATACATAGGGGTTTACAGAAATCTCCATTATTTTTGTTTTGATGTAGCGATTATGGCATAATCACTAAACAAATGATCACCAGATAAATCATGCATCTTTATTTTGTATTAACAAGTCAAAGGAGAAAATATTTCATTACTACCACTCACCCTCTGACTTGCCAGCAATTCAGAATTACAAGAAAATCAAAGGGAGGAGCATTGTCTGAGGCCCTTACTCCTCATTTCTTTTAAGGATTTTAAGGCAACTGTTATTTTATAACCCCATATTTAATTGTCTCTCTTCCTTGGAAAACAAGTATAGTAGGACTGTAGTTATATGAAAGTATATTATGCAAAGACCTTAGTTTATCTTTTTTATAATTATAACTCTCTAATGCAAAAAAAGAAAAGAGAAGAAAAAGAATAATTCGAAATTACAAAAATCTCTCTTCAAGCATTATGCCATTGTCAGTAAGAATGATTTTGGCAAGTAACAGAGGCCTCAACTAAAAGTCCCATAAAAATAAAAAACAGAGAATTTATTCTTCTCATATTGTAAGAAGCCTGAATGTAGGGGAACTTCGGAGATGAATAATTTATTAACAACATCATAGAGGAAGCAAGTTCTTTCCATCTGAGTCCCTATGAACATTCAGAGGTAGAAAAATTTATTATTATTATTTTGTAGGGTGTATTATTTTTAACTTTTTTGCAGAACCTCCATATTATTATTATTATTATTATTTTACTTTTTGATGCAGTTGTAAATGAAATTGTTTTTGTTGTTTTTCAGATAGTTTGTTATTAGTGTATAGCAATGCAACTGATTTTGGCATGTTGAGTTTGTATTCTGTAATTTTTTTTTAAATTAATTTTTATTAACATATAATGTATTATTTGCCCCAGGGTACATGTCTGTGAATCGTCAGGCTTACACATTTCACAGCACTTAACAGAACATACCCTCTCCAATGTCCACAACCCAGCCACCCCATCCATA
>CM053604.1:160728449-160783603 GCA_028646535.1 Procyon lotor | reverse complement strand
CACCGCTCCTCCCGGAGGAGGAAGGAGGGGGTGTCTCCGGAGCTGCCTCCCGTGGGGTCCCCGCTTGAAGTGCGGCAGCCCTATATGAACTATATGTCTCAGTTCCTATAGTCCAAGTTAGGCCAATGCAGTGTTGCCTGGCTTCTTCTCTGCTGCCGGTTTCTCTGCCCCAGTACCTGGGAGCTCGGCCATACTCAGGCTCCCCTGGTCCCTCAGTGACCCCACAGGTCCTGAAACCACACTGTTCCCATGAGGGCTGAATCCCCAGTTAGCCTCCGGAGTGATGTCCCTCAGCAGAGCGGACTAGAAGTTCCGGATTTTGTGTTCCGTGGCTCTGCGGCTGGTGGGAGCCGGCCCCTCCCCCCAGGGTTTCTCTTCCCGTCGCTTTAAATTCACTTTTTCCACTCCTACGTTTCTGAAAGTGGTCGATTTTCTGCTCCTAGAATTGCTGTTCTTACTCTCTTCTCTCTCCTGTTGTGTTTGCCGGCTTTTAGAGTGGTTTTCTACTTCTTTAGCTGGACTTCTGGGACCTGGTGCTTTCTGTGCGTCCTATACCTCCGCCATCTTGCCAGATCTCTCTGTAATTTTTTTTTTTTAATTTACTAAATACTTCTAACTGTGTGTGCAATTTTTAGGGTTTTCTATATATAAGATGAAGTCAACCACAAACAGAATAATTTTCTTTTTTTTTTTTTAAAGATTTTATTTATTTGACAGAGAGAAACTCAGCGAGAGAGGGAACACAAGCAGAGGGAATGGTAGGAGGAGAAGCAGGCTCCCTGCCGAGCAGGGAGCCCGGTGTGGGGCTCGATCCCAGGACCCTGGGATCATGACCTGAGCCGAAGGCAGATGCTCAATGACTGAGCCACCCAAGTGCCCCTAATTTTCTTTTTTTAAGGCTTGGATGTTTTTGTTTTGTTTTGTTTTTTGCCTAATTGTTCTGGCTAGGACTTCTAATAATATCTTGAGTAGAAGAGATGAGAGTGGTCATACTGTTTTTTCCTTTGTTTGTTTATCTTGGGGAAAAAACTTTCATCTTTCACATTCTGTATGCTATCTCTGGGCTTGTTATATATGGTCTACATTATGTTTAGGAACATTTTTCTATACCCAACTTGTTTAGAGTTGTTTTTGTTTTTGTTTTTTAAATCATGAATGGATTTTGAGCTTTGTCTAATGCTTTTTCTGCATCTATTGAGATGATTATATGATTTGTAGATTTCATTCTGTTAGGGTGGTATATCACACTTGTTGATTTACATATGTTTGAAACAACCTGGCACTCCAAGGATAAATCTCACTTGATCATGTCTGATCCTTTCAATGTTCTGTTGAACTGAGCTTGCTAGCACTTTATTAAGAACATTTGCATCTATATCCACCAAGATTATTGGCCTGTAATTTTCTTGTATTTTTTTTTTTTGGATTTAATATCAGGATATGTTAGTCTCATGATTTGGGGAGTGTTCCTTCCTCTTCAGTTTTTTGAAAGTGTTTCAGAAGAATTAACATTAATTCTTATTTAAATGTTTTGTAGAATTCAGCAGTAATGTCTTCTAGTTCCGGACTTTTCTTTGTTGGCAGGTTTTTGATTCAATCTCTTTACTTATTACTGGTTTCTTCAGATTTTCTATTTCTTCAGGATTCAGTCTCTGGAGGTTGTATGTTTCTAATAATGTACCCATTTTTTAAATTGTATATGTATACATTTTTAGAGAGAGAGTGGGAGAGAGAGAGGTGTGGGAAGGAGCAAAGGGAAAGGAGGAGAGAGAGAATCTTAAGCAGACTCCACACCGAGCACAGAGCCTAATTCAAGGCTTGATCTCATGACCCTGAGATCATGACCAGAGCTGAAGTCAAAAGTCAGGCACTTAATCAACCGAGCCTCCCAGGTGCCACAATTATAGGTTGTCCAATTTGTTAATGTGTAACTTTTCATATTAGTCTCTTATGACACTACATATTTCTATAGCATTAGTTGTATTCTTTCATTTTATTTATAATTTTATTTATTTGAATTTTCTCTTTTTTCTTCTTTGTTCGTCTAACTAAAAGTTGGCCAATTTTGTTTTTCTTTTAAAAGAAACAATTCTGGGGGAAGGAGTTAAGATGGCAGAGGAGTAGAGAAACCCTAAGTTTGTGTCATACCTTGAATACAGCTAGATAGTTATCCAATCATTCTGATCACCCGAGAGAGATCAGTCAGAGTCCTGAGAGAACAAATACTGCAAGTCTGAGTAGGAAAGTGACCATTTTTTGGAAGGTAGGAAGTATGGAAACTTGAATCTGGTGAGATCTAGCTGTGGATACCACAAAGTATTACAAGTGGTGGAGCCCAAAATCAGAACCACCCCCCTACCCCCCCTCCTGCCGTCTGCTGCGGGGGGTGGGAGCGTGTGGGGGGGTTCCTGGCTTAAAGGTGCTCAGGTGGCAAAGCAGAGTGGAATCCCAGGTGTGACACTGTGGCCTCAGGATCTCCGTGGCCACAAATGTGACCCAAGTGCTACACTGTTCCAAGACATACAAGCATGGAAGCTGGCTGAGACTGATGAGTCGAGGGGCCAGCTTTGGGCTATGTATTGCCATAAACAGCGAACCACTGTGTGGTTCTGGCACCACTTTCCTGGGATGGATCAGTAAAAGGCAGAAGCAAGGTGAGACCCTCCGGGGAAAAAAGAGTGGGCTGTTCTGTGGGAGTCACTAAAAGTTGGAATTTTGAAACTCCGTTATGTAACTGATATAGTGGGGCTTAGAGACAGGCAGGGTGAACACAGGGTTCTGATGGAAACTGGGGAGACAAGAGTGATCCACTGCTCTTCTGTAAGGGCTCATTGAAGAATGGGGGGCATGGGTTTTCGGCACTGGGGCTAGTGCCCCACCCACTAGTGCTGAAAACCTTCAGGGAGCAAAGCAGAGCCACCTAGTGGAGCCTGGAACTGCTTACACCAAGCCCCGCCTCCCTGCACACTAGCGGACCTTTTCCAACTAGGGCAAGTCCACCTGAGAATCAGTAAAATAGGCTCCTCCCCCAGAAGACCAGCACAAACAACTCACTAGCACCAAGTTTAGATGCAAAGTTTAAGCTCTAGGGGAAAGTAGTATTTGGCCTCCCTTGTACTTTTATTCTTTATTATTATTTTTTTAGTTTATTTTCTTATTTTGTTCAATTATTTTCTTCTTTTTTTAATTTTTATTTTTATATATACTTTGTATGTATATATATAGTTTCCTTTCATTTTATTATATATATAGTTTCATTTTATTATATATCTATATCTATCTATCTATCTATCTATCTATCTATCTATTTATTTATTCCATGTTTTAGGATCTAGTTTCTTTTAATAAGCAGACCGAAGCACACCCAGGATCTAGTTGCTTTTTTGTTTTGTTTTGTTTTCTTTGTTTTGTTTTCTTGTTGTTGCTGTTGTTTTTCTTTTTTTTGTTTCTTTTTCTTTCTTTCTTTTCTTCTCTGGACTAAATAACAAGACAGAGAAATTCACCCCAAAAGA
Source organism: Procyon lotor (assembly GCA_028646535.1). Lineage (NCBI taxonomy): Eukaryota > Metazoa > Chordata > Mammalia > Carnivora > Procyonidae > Procyon > Procyon lotor. The sequence continues at coordinate 160,780,091 of CM053604.1, read as the reverse complement.
AAGAACAGGAGGTAGTGCTCACAGCCAGGAATTGAATCAATACAAATATAAGTAGGTTGTCTGAACTAGGATTTGAAATAACAATTAGAAGGATGCTAGCTGGGCTTAAAAAAAGCATAGACGATACTAGAGAATCCCTAGAGATGAAAGGACTAAAATCTAGCCAGACTGGAAATTAAAAATGCTATAACTGAAATGTAATCCCAAGTGGAAGCCATAAAAGCTAGGATGGACAAAGCAGAAGAATGAATCAGTGATATAGAAGATTGAAATTATGGAAAATAATGAAGCTGAAAAGAAGAGAGAAAAAACTATCAAATCACAAAGGTAGACTTCAGGAACTCAACAATTTCATAAAGTGAGATAATATCTATATCATAGAGGTCCCAGAAGAAGAATAGGAAAAGGGAGCAGAAGGTTTCTTTGAACAAATTATAGCTGAAAACTTCCCTAATCTAAGGAAGGAAACAGGCATTCATGTCCAAGAAGCACAGAACTTCCCTCAACAAAAATAGGTCAACATCACAACATATCATAGTAAAACTTGCAAAACACAAAGATAAAGAGAGAATTCTGAAAGCAGCTTGAGAGACATCATTAACCTACAAGTGTAGACACATAAGTCTGGCAGCAGACCTGTCAACAGAGACCTGGCAGGCCAGAAAGGACTGACATGATATATTCAATGTGCTAAATGGGATTCATCCTACAGTAGCAGAATACACATTCTTTTCAGTTGCACATGGAACATTGTTCAGAATAGATCACATACTGGGTCACAAATCAGGACTCAACCAGTACAAAAAAGAATGAGATCATACCATGCATATTTTCAGACCACAGTGCAATAAAACTTGAAGTCAATCACAGGAAAAAATTTGAAAGGACCACAAATACACGAAGGTTAAAGAACATTGTATTGAAAAATGAATGGGTCAACTAGGAAATGAAAGAAGAATTAAAAAAATACATGGAAGCAAATGAAAATAAAACACAACAGTCCAAAACCTCTGGGGTGCAGCACAGGCAATCCTAAGAGGGAAGTATATAGCAATACAAACCTTCCTCAAGAAGCAGTAAAAGTCTCAAACACACAACCTAACCTTACACTTAAAGGAGCTGGAAAAAGAACAGCAAATTAAGCCTAAATCCATCAGGAAAATGGAAATAATAAAGTTTAGAGGAGAAATCAATAATATAGAAATATATATATAAAAAAAAAAAAAAAAGCAAAACAGTAGCACAGAGCAACGAAACTAGGAGCTGGAGCTTTGGGTTTTTTTGGCTACTTTTTTTTTTTTTAATTGTGTTCAATTAGCCAGCATATGGTACATCATTAGTTTTTGATGTAGTGTTCCACAATTCATTAATTGCTCATCACCCAGTGATGAGCCCAGTGCTCATCACCATACGTGCCTTCCTTAATACCCATCACCCCATTACTCCATCCTCCCTCCCCCTCCCCTCCGAAACCCTCAGTTTGGTTCCCAGACTCCAGAGTCTTTCATGGTTTGTCTCCCTCTCTGATTTCTTCCCATTCAGTTTTCCCTTCCTTCCCCTGAGGTCCTCCACACTATTCCTTATGATCCACATATGAGTGAAACTATATGATAATTGCCTTTCTCTGCTTGACTTATTTCACTTAACATAGCCCCCTCCAGTTCCATCCATGTCAATGCAAGTGGTGAGTATTCATCCTTCCTGAAGGCTGAGTAATATTCTATTGTATATATGAACCACATCTTCTGTGTCCATTTGTCTAATGAAGGGCATCTGGGCTCCTTCCACAGTTTAACTATCGTGGACATTGATACTATGAACATTAGGGAGCATGTGTCCCTTCTTTTCACTACATCTGTATCTGTAAATACCTAGTAGTACAATTGCTAGGGTCATAGGGTTGCTCTCTTTTTAACATCTTGAGGAACCTCCACACTGTTTTCCAGAGTAGCTGTACCAGCTTGCATTCCCATCAACAATGTAAGAGGGTTCGCCTTTCTCCACATCCTAGCCAACACTTATTGTTTCCTGTCTTATTAATTTTGGCTATTCTAACTAGTGTAAGGTGGGATCTCATTTTAAAGGAACTGGTTCTTTGAAAGAATTGACAATATTGATAAACCCCTCAGCATATTTATCAAAAAGAAAAGAGAAAGGACCCAAATAAATAAAATCGTGAATGAAAGAGGAGAGATCACAACCAACACCACAGAAATATAAACAACTATAAGAGAATCTTATGAGCAATATACACATTTACATATGTTGTGTTTTCATTTTTACTGATTGAAGATTTTTTTTTATTTCTCTTTTGATTTCCTCGATTCATTTGTTTTTCAAGGATGAGGTGTTTAATTTTCATATATTTGTGAATTTCCACGCTTTCTTTTTGCTCTTGATTTGTAGCTTTAAACTGTTGTGGTCAGAAAAGATACATGATATCATTTCTTTGTTCTTGAATTTGTAGCCTAACATATAATCTATCCTAGAAAATGTTTTGTGTATGTTTGAAAAGAATGTGTATTCTGCTATTGGTGGATAGAGTGTTCTGTATATGTTTCTTAGACCCTTTTGGTGTGTAGTGTTGTTCAAATCTGCTGTTGCTTTATATAATTATATGCCAACAAATATAGCAATCTAGAAGAAATCAATAAATTCCTAGAAGTGTATAAACTACCAAAACTGAAACAAGAAGAAATAGAAAATCTGAATAGACCCATAGCCAGCAGAGATATTGAATCAGTAATCAAAAATCCCCCAACAGACAAGAGTCCAGGACTTCCCAGGGGAATTTCAGCAAACATTTAAAGAATTAATACCTATTCTGAAACTATTCCAAAAAATAGAAATGGAAAGAAAACTTACAACACATTCTATGAGGCCAGCATTACCTTGATCCCCAAACCATAGACCCCACAAAAAAAGGACAATTACATACCAATATCCCTGATGTATATGCAAATGTGTAAGATGTACCAAAAGCAGTTCTAAGAGAAAAGTTTACAGTGATAAACGCATACATCAAGAAAAAAAGAAACATCTCAAATAAACAAGCTGGCTTTTCACCTCAAGGCACTCAAAGAACAAACTAAACCTAAAAATAGCAGTAGGAGGGGAATAATGAACATTAAAGCAAAAGTAAATGAAATAGAAAATAGGGGGAAAATAGAAAAAGTAACAAAACTCATAACTTTTTTTTCCATTTCTCCTTTTTTTTAAATTTAAGTTCAAGTAGGTTAGCATACTGTGTATTTTTAAGTTCAGGGGAGAATGTAGTGGTTCATCAGTGGCATGTAACACCCAGTGCCCATTCCATTAAGTGCCCTCCTTAATGCCCATCACCCAAATATCCCATCCCCCTCCCCGCCTCCCCTCCAGCAACCCTAGGTTTTTTTCCCTAGAGTTAGGAGTCTCTTACAGTTTGCCTCTTTCTCTGTTTTTATCTTAGTTTATTTTTCCTTTCCTTCTGCTATGTTCATTTATTTTGTATCTTAAATTCCTTTCTCTGACTTATTTTGCTTGACATAATATACTTTAGTTCCATCTATGTCATTGCAAGTGGCAAGATTTCATTTTGATGGCTGAGTAATATTCCATTATATACATATCTCACATCTTCTTTATTTATTCATACACCTCTATCTGATCCCCAGTGGTTAAGTCCCTCAGGTCCTGCCAGTGTTTCCCATGAGGTGAGACCAAAGTGGACTTTCCAGGAAATATCCTGCAATACGGGGGAAGCTGGGTTCTGACTGCGGGTTGTCTTTTCCCCTGGAGAAACAGTAAGCCCATGGCTCCCTCACAGTGCAGAAATGTGCTGACCCAGGAAATAGGCAAAATAGTCGAAGTGTGACTGGTTCTCTTATCTTTCTAATGCAGCCCTTATCTGTTTCTATGGTCAAAGCAAGTGTTTCAATCTCAGTTCCGGGTTCTGGGATTTTTTCCAATGCTGTTTTGTCTGTGCATACTTGCTAGTTGGTCCGAACTGAAGGTGGGGAGGGAGGCTGAAACTGGCAGGGGGCACCGAACCCTCTTGGTGATTTGCTTCCTGTCCATTATATTGTCCTTATTTAACTCTCATTTTTAATGAATGATTATTGAGAACTATCTGTGTTTTTAAAATGTAGAACAAAGACAATAAAATATACTTATCACCTATAAAATTTCTAGTCTGAGTAATTCCATAAAGTGTTAAGAAATTCCATGAAAAGATAAATGTTTATTTCTGTTGCAGTCCTTGGAGGTGATGATCTCAATAGAAAACAAAAATTCTACAACACTTTAAAAAAATACATTCATGGGGGCACCTGGGTGGCTCAGTGGGTTAAAGCCTCTGCTTTCGGCTCAGGTCATGATCTCAGGGTCCTGGGATCGAGCCCCGCATCAGGCTCTCTGCTCAGCAGGGAGCCTGCTTTCCCCTCTCTCTCTGCCTGCCTCTCTGCCTACTTGTGATCTCTCTCTCTGTGTCAAATAAATAAAATCTTTAAAAAAAAAATACATTCATGAATAATTTTTTCCACTTTTTTTAAAATTAACATATAATGTATTATTTGTTTCAGGGGTACAGGTCTGTGCTTCATCAGTCTTACACAATTCACAGCACTCCCCATAGCACATACCCTCCCCAGTGTCCATCACCCAGCCACCCCATCCCTCTCACCCCCTTCCATCCAGCAACCCTCCTTTTTGTTTCCTGAGATTAAGAGTCTCTCATGGTTTGTCTCCCACTCTGGTTTTGTCTTGTTTCATTTTTCCCTCCCTTTCCCTATGATCCTCTGTCTTGTTTCTCAAATTCCTCATATCAGTGAGATAGTGAGATAATATAATTGTCTTTGATTGACTTATTTCACATAGCACAATACCCTCTAGTTCCATCCATGTTGTTGCAAATGGCAAGATTTCATTTTTTGATAGCTGCATGATATTCCTGTGTGTGTGTGTGTGTGTGTGTGTGTGTGTGTGTGTGTGTGTTTGGGCTGGTGAATAGAACAGATCCACACAGTTCATTTTTGGGTGTATCTTGGTCTGTTAGAAGAAAATACTTTCCAAAATTTTAAAGGAAGAAAAACATATATACACAAAAATAAGGATAAATACAATGAAAGGACAGAATATGACTGTAAAGATGAAAATTAAAACAGATTTTAAAAAAGGAATTGATAATGGGGCACCTGGGTGGCTCAGTGGTTAAGCGTCTGCCTTCGGCCCAGGTCGTGATCCCAGGGTCCTGGGATAGAGCCCCACATCGGGCTCCTTGCTTGGCAGGAAGCCTGCTTCTCCCGCTTCCATTCCCTCTGCTTGTGTTCCCTCTCTCGCTGTGTTTCTCTCTGTCAAATAAATAAAATTAAAAAAAAAAAAAAGGAATCGATAAGAAGTTGGTTGAAAAAAGAAAGGAAAAATTAAAAAATAAAAATAAAAAGAGAGAGTGTGATTAGGCAGGAGACTGGAACAAGGCCATACACTGGATTTAGGGTATATTTTGGTCTGTCAGAAGAAATCGTATCCAAAAATTTTAAAGAAAGAAAAACTTATATGTATACAGAAAATAAGGTTAAATACAATGAAGGGATAGAATATGACTATAAAAAGGAAAATTTAAAAAGTTTCTAAAAACGGTATTGATAAGATGTTGGTTAAATTAGGAAAGAGGAAAAATTTTTTAAAAAATAGAAAAAGAAAAAATAAGGAAAATTTTAAAAATTTAACTTTGAAAGACTAAAGAATCATGGGGGAAAAAGCCATGAATTCTATGTGCTATATTTCTCTAGTGCTGGAGCTTTGCAGTTCTCATTGATTGGTGTACTTGGTCTTGGCTGGAGGTTCTTGCTGATCTTCTGGGGGAGGGGTCTATGACGGTGATTCTCAAAGGACTTTGCCCAAGGCGGGATTGCACCACCCTTGCCTGGGGACCAGGCTAAGCAATCTACTCACATTCGCTCCAGGAGCTTTTGTTCCCTAATAGCTTTCCCGGACAGCTTAGGAGGAGGAGAATGAAGATGGCGGCCTCCCAGTCTCCGGCCCATTGGAGCCAAGAGCTGAGAGCTCGGCTCTTTCTCAGTGCACTTTCAGAGTAAAGCAGTCAATCCCTCCCATCTCCCTGGCCTCCGGCCGTGCTCTGAGCTCAGCCAGCCTGAGCATTTCTGTCTCTGGCGCACGAGTCTCCAAACCCAGTAGATTCCTACAGAGTGCTCCCGCACCGCTCCTCCTGGAGGAGGAAGGGGGAGTTTCCCTGGATCTGCTACTTCTGAGGTCCTTGCCCTACTCTACAGTGGCCCTACTCTGCCAGGGATCACTATTTATGGCAACCCCAAGTTGAGAGCCCACCGCTTGGCTCCATCTCTGCAGCTGGCTTCCCCTCTCGGATACCTGGGGGCTCTGCAGCACTCAGCCCCCCCCCCCAGTCTTTCGGTGACCCTGCAGGTCCTGAGACCACACTGTCCCCACGAGGGCTCCACCCCCCACTTAGCCATTGGAGCAACATTCCTCCGAGGAGCAGACTTCTAAAAATTCTGATTTTGTGCTCTGCTGCTCTCTCACTTGCCAGTAAGTGCCTGACAGGCACCCTCGGGCTCCCTCCCCGAGGTCTGTCTACCCATTTATTGTCTCGGATTCACTTCTCTGCACATCCTACCTTCCAGAGAGTGGTCACTTTTCAGCTCATAGAATTGCTGCTATTCTTTTCTTTGATCTCCTTTTGGGTTTGTAGATGTTTAGAACAGTTTGATAACTATCTAGCTGAATTCCTGGGACCAGATGAAATTTAAGTTTCCTCCTCCACTGCCACCTTGCTCCTCCCCTCATGGATAATTTCTAAAGTATTACTAACATGTTCTAGTTGGAAAAAGAATAAAGGCTTCAAGACTTGCCTCATTTCTGTGATTACACAAGGTAAAGGAGGATCTAGAACCCACATCTTTAACTTCAGAATTTTTGAAAAAAGACTTAATCATTACACATACAAATGCTATCCTTTGAAATTTAAGTTTTCTAAGTTTTTATATAATATATATTTTTGGAGGGCTTCATTCCATTCTGTTCTTGTCTCTGTACATATTTCCAGGTCCTCCACTCTTGTTAAATGTGCATGTTTCCAGTATCATATTGCTCTCTCTATTTTAACCTCAGTGATAACTAGGTAGGGTGTTATAGTTTACCTTGTAAATTGAGGTTCAAAAATCAGCCACAAGGAGAAGCTATCTGTACCTTCTTGGGATCTTACTGAAAGCCTTGGCATATTAATAGCCAGTAAGAACAGAGAACCCCAACTTCCCCAGAAGTAGCTTTATCAAATCGTAAGACCTAGAATTTTCTGTTGTGTCTGATTTTTAAAGTATTGGATCATTTTTGTTCCTTTTGATGTTTTGGTAGAAAATTATTTTATAGTTGATTTTTTAATGAGTTAAACAGTGGAATATGAAAAAATATGAGACTGCATTTGAATTCTATTTTTTAGGAAAACAAATATACTACAGTAGGAGTAATCATTCCAAGTTATAGGGTACACTGTTCCTATCATAGTGAAAATTAGCTATGCTAACTTTTATGGTCACGTAATTAATGACATTTTGAAATATTAAAAATATATTTTAGTTTTTAAACTGGAAAAGTATGCATACCAATCTTTGAATTAAGGGATATTATTTCTTTTCCTGAAACCCAATGATAACTTGCTTCTGATTTTTAATAGCTTATTGATTTCTTGTGTTTTTTAAACATTTTCATGTGTATAAAATGACAGTAAGGAAAGTTTTCTGAGTGATCTGTGTGCTATAATCTGTTCTTAGAAAAATGACAACTAACTTAGGCCAGCGTTCCCAACATTTGTTGTTTAGAACATTGAAACATGTTCTAAAGATGATGGAACAAGAGAATTCCATCATCAAGTAAGTTTTGGAAATGTACTGTGGCAATATTTCTGCTTGTAGACTTCTCAGAGCTTTTTACTTTATAACTTTGTACTCTGAATTTGCAGAAAATGTAGTATATGGTATCTCCCAATGCGTTTGACCATAAAACGTTTTTTTTTAAGAGCATTCCATTTTATATGCTACAGAATGAAATTTGGTTAACACTGCTTTCTGTAAAATAAGATATAAAAATGTGTTTTATAATTCATCACCTAAATTCATTATTTCATAAAAGTTCGCCAAATAGTGATATTCAAGTTCTGTAATTCCTTCTTCTTTATTAACTGAAATTCTCCATAAAGAGAAACTTTCTCACATTAATTATTTGGTTACCCTGAAATAATAATTAGCACAGGAAAGACAAATTAAGGGTTTGGCTCTTTCCCTTTATAGTTTGCAAACATTTTAGATGAATTTTGAGCCACTCCAAAGACGAACAATGAAGTTTTTTATGTGCTAGTTTGGTATTATTGTGAAATGACACTGGGCTCTTAACATATTTAATATACTTTAGTTCTTGTCATTATTATACCTATTGATGTTCAGATTGTATCATCTTTGGTCGGAAGAAACTTGTTGGCGGTTTGGCTGAGTTGTTTGGACATTTGATAGCTTTATTGCCTTCTGTGACAAGAAAGTTGGGCTTATCGAGCGCATTTTCAGCCTCACCCCTGAATTCAGTTACTTCTCAGGGAACTCGAGTTTCTTTTAGTGAGAAATGGTATTTAGAGATCACAGCTGTGTTCCATGGCTCCATCTTGTTTGCCTTTTGTTTCTAGGCCTTTTGTGGACAGGACGAAGAAATCTTTCTTTTCTTCTTAAGAGGACATATATCATCGTTCATAGTAATATTGCAAGTTTAAGTTTAGAATTACACTGTTTTAACCTGAGTTGCTTGGTTTTGTATTTGTATTTCTTTTCTCTTTTAATGAAATTCTAGATTCCTGATGACATTAGCATGGTTCCTTATTTCCTTGATCCTATAGTAATATTATTATTCCACATTTGAGAATACTAACATCAGTATTACTGGTAACAAAATTATTACTGCAAAGAATGTAACAGATCTTTGTAGTTCTTTTTGTTCCGCTTATTTATACCCTAATAGCAATTTATATACCCTAATGTGCTTGAAATGACTAGGATTATTAAGCCACCAACTAAATACAGGTTTATTTTTTTTTATTTTGTATTAAAAAATTCTATGTATGTAGGTTTTGTGATACCAAATTCAAATCTACAACTCAAAGTATCATCAAAAAGGTCTAGCTTCTGTGCATGTCTCTTTCTCCTCGATTCTTGCACAGTCAACCATTTTACATAGCTTTATGACCTCTTATTTATTTAATGGCTTAATCTTCTATCTTTAAAAAACACATAAGCAAATATATATGTATAGTATAATTATATATATATTTGTATTATATTCTCTACCCTACTATGAAAAACATTAAGACAATGTATAGCAAAAGCTTTCAAACCCAGCTGCAAATAAATCACCTGGATGGAGGTAGACTTGTTAAAACACAGAATCCTGAATCCTATCCCCAGAGATTCTGTTTCAGTAGGTTGAGGATAGCACCCAGGTATTTGCATTTTTCACAGGCTCCCAGGTGACGGTAATGCTGGTGTGGGCTGGACGTCACACTCTGAGAACCAGTGTTCCATGTAGTACTTTGTACTTCATTTTTCCATTGAAGATTATATTCCAGAGATCACTCTAGCAACAGAAGAATTTTACTTACTTTTTCATAGCTGCCTAGTACTCCGCTGGGAGGAGCAGCACAGTTTCTCCTACTCATTCTCCAATGTGCACATGTGAGTTGGTTCCAATATATGGTACTAAAAATAGTGCTCTAAAGAAGAGCCTCGGGTATACTTCTTTTAATAATTTTTCCATTTTTTTCCAATCTGTCATTAAGATAGATTCCTAGAAGTGGGAATTCTGGGACATAGGGTAAATGCATAAGTAAACGTTTTAATTTCCTATTAGCTAGACATTTAAAATATTCCATCTGTGTACATTTTTTTAAAAACAAAATATATTATTCCTCAATTTATTTTTCCTTAAGGATGAGCATTCAAAATTTTAAGATAATGAGATCTTACTGCAAATGACAAAGTAAATGCTTTCTAGTGCTTTCAGTGGCGAATACTAAAGATAGTCATTTGGAATAGAAATCCTTTAAAAACTTGGGGCACCTGGGTAGCTCAGTGGGTTAAAGCCTCTGCCTTTGGCTCAGGTCATGATCTCAGGGTCCTGGGATGGAGCCCTGCATCGGGCTCTCTGCTCAGCAGGAAGCCTGCTTCCCCCTCTCTCTCTGCCTGCCTCTCTGCCTACTTGTGATCTCTCTCTCTGTCAAATAAATAAATAAAATCTTTTAAAAAAATAACAAATTATCAGTAGGTAGCATTAAAAATATCTTTAAATTGGATATTTTAAAATACATTTATATAATAACTCATATAAATTGTAATATGTAATGTATCTTATAAAATACAGTTCTATATAATTTATAAGAAAAGACAATAAAAAAAGAAAAGTAAGACAATATACTTGTTAGAACATAGGTTATAATATTTTTAAATTTTTGAATCTCAGATGTTCACCTCAATTAAAATGCTTGTTATTTAAGCCTCAGTTTCCTTATCTATGAAATAGAAATGAAAAAAAAATGGTACTTACTTCCTAAACCTTATCATTTTTAAAGATAAAATTAGTTAATGCATATGAAGAATTTATCCTAGCAGTTCTCATTCTTACCAGAACACTTTTCCCTTTCTTAAATTAGTATTTTATAATGCCTAATTTACTCTCTGAAAAATAATTTATGCATAATATAACCTAATACATAGATAATTTTATAAATGTAGTAATTCCCTCACTCTAATTTAAAGGAGAAAATAAAAGGACAGTAATTTGTAATAAAGGAATATATATTCAACATTTCAATGATTATGCATGACAAATCTAAATGACATAGGAAGTAATCAGATGTTTACAGTTTACCATCTTTAATATGGCAGATAAAGTAGTATAAATACAGGTGTGCTGAATGTGTAACTCTAATACCAAGAGCAGTGTTAACACAAGGGATGTCATTTCCTAAAATTGCAAATGAATTTTGTGAATTTCTGATCAAAGTACAGTCTTTCCTTCATTTTCATGGCAGCTGAATTCCTGGAAAACTCTGCATATTCAAATTGTGCAACAAATATTGTGTGTATTTATGTAAGGCTTTAGGCTGAGCCAATTAGTCTGAGATAATTATGAAACAATGTTGCATCTCTAAGACTATCGGGTGGCATTCTTCATTGGGCAGGATTAACCCAAGAGTTCTTGTACCACCATTGTCCTCTGGGACAACTGAAAATGGGCTGACATTTCCAAAATGTACCAACCATATGGATGACACTGGCTTTGCCCAAGGCTTGGCATATCGTAAGTTCTTAATAGATATTAGCCATATTATGATTATTTTTATTAATGGCCCTGCAGATAATAATTGGATCATATTTATTCCTTATGCTGATGGCTTGTTCAGCTTCACTGTTTACCAGTCATAGGTTCATCAATAACCTATGAAAATAACTAATGTTCCTGTAGTTGGCTCATTGGGTGGTTTATATAAATATATAGGTTCAGTTAATGTTTTTAAGCTTGAAGGGATTATAATATAATACACACGTACTAAATTAATAAAATACAAAATAAAATGAAGGAAGTATCCACGTTTGGGCTAATATTCACTCTGATTTTAAAACCAATATTGCAGGGGCACTGGGGTGGCTCAGTTGGTTAAGGGTCTGACTCTTGACCTCAGGAATATAATGTCAAGCTCCACTTTGGGCTCCACGCTGGGAATGGAGCCTACTTAAAAAATTTATTAATTAAAAATAAAACCAATATTACAGAGTAGTTAAGAGTCTAGACTAGAGGGGCACCTGGGTGGCTCAGTCGGTTAAGCATCCAACTCTTAATTTCAGCTCGGTTCACCACCTCAGGATCAAGAGATCAAACCCTGAGTTGGGCTCCATGGTGGAGCTTCCTTAAGGTCCCATCTCTCTCTCCCCCTGCCTCTACTCATGCTCTCTTAAAAAATAAAGAGTCTAGACTACAACGAACATTAGAAATACAATGTTAGTCCTTTTTTTTTTTTTTAAGATTTTATTTATTTATTTGACAGAGAGAGACACAGTGAGAGAGGGAACACAAACGGAGAGGGAGAGAGAGAAGCAGGCTTCCAGCTGAGCAGGAAGCCCAGTGCAGGGCTGGATCCCAGGACCCTAACATCATGACTTGAGCAGAAAGCAGGTGCTTAAGACTAAGCCACCCAGGTGCCCCTCCAATGTTAGTCCTAAATGTAATTTTAAATATCTAGTGTCCACATTAAAAAAGTAAAATGGAACATGTGAAGTTAATTTTAAGAGTATGTTTTATTTAACCCAATATATCCAAAATATTATCATTTCAGCCCGTAATCAATACAAAAGTTTTCGATGAGATGTTAAACAGGCAAGATATTATTATATTCCTTTGCTTACTAAGTGAAGTCCTATGTATGTTTTGGCATCTCAGAGCAAATCCACCATATTGCAATTGCTCAGTAGCCCTCTGTGGCTGTGCCTACCATATTGGCCAGTACAACCTAGTCACACCTAAGCCAGTATTCCTGGGCTTGAATCCCAGATCTATCACTTACTAGCTACATGACCTTGGGCTATTTACCTAAACTGTGTGTGCTCCACTTTCATCACCTGTAATATCCATGTCATAAAAATAAAGGCTATGTGAAAAGGCTTTGTGGGAATGAGATGAGTTAATGGTGTAAAGTACTTAGAACTGACACAAAGTTAACTTCTTGGTAAAGGTTAATAATACTCTATAGATTTATTTTTTTTAATACAATAGAAAAATGTCAAAAGCTGGGATAGAAAAACAAACTTCATCAGCCCGGTGGTGGGTATCAAGGAGGGCACGGATTGCATGGAGCCCTGGGTGTTATACACAAACAATGACTCATGGAACACGACATCAAAAACTAACAATGTACTGTATGGTGACTGACATAACACAATTAAAAAAAACTTCATCAGTAAATATTATGACACACACGGAATCTTTCTCCTTCTCACCAACTCCCCCACCCCTGCCTAGCACACGCACACACACACACACACACACACACACACACACACACACACACCTCACAAACAGAAACTGTTTCTGATACCATTTCTTTCAGTTTGGGATTATTAGCACATATACTTGCCAAGTTTGGTGGATAAACAGGAGCACAAAATGTACTAGTCTTTTAGCCACTCCTGATGCTGCGTCTTAGAGCTTTGATTTGATTTTGATCCCTCACCATATATCGTGTGTTAAGGGATGTGTAGATTTGAATCTGGAGGTTGCCTGCTGACTTCTAAGTAAACAGGAATTTATGCAGGCAAGAGGATTCACATAATTATTTCATTGTTGGGCCCCTTGCTGAATCATACATTGGAAGCATGTGAATGACCTCGTATTTGAATGTGGTTGCACAGTTATTGACAGGTCACAATGTAATAGGAGTTCTGTTCTTATTTTTTTGGCCATGACCAACTTTTTCATGTCAAAGAGAAAATTGCAGGAGGTGGCCATGGGGTATAAAATGTTCCAGCAGAGATTTTTAAAATTTCCCTTTTATTCTCTACACAACAGACATTCTTCTGTTTTCAACCTGATGGTGCCATTTTCTCTTTTTTTAGCAATGGTGATAGACACTGTAAGTAAACCAGATAATAGACTCTTAAAGTTTCTGTGTGCAAATTGAAAGAGCACATTAGAGGGCTTGCCTGTACTGAAGTCTTGCAGCCCAACCAATATGGTATATAAATACGACACCAGCAGAAGTTATAACAATAGTTTCTGTCAGCCTGTCTGAGATGGTTAGAGCATAGCGGTGGGGAATAGCACAGTAACCCAGAAATGTCTAGATTCTTCTGGCCCCTTTTATTGTGATAAATCTCTTGTGAACTTTACAGAAAGGTATTGTTTGCATCCGGTATATCTGTGTCTAGAATGTGGCTGTGTGCATCTATTCCTTCTCACGGAACTATGTAGCACAAAAGCCAATTCAATTGTATGCAAAAAAATAAAATAAAATAAAATGCTGTGCAGGAAGGGAGTGCAGATAATATATTTGAATAAGATGAATTAGCTACTTGCTCTACTTTCACCATATGCGATGTAGATAGTGAGAGGTTGAATGTTTAAAAATCTAAGTAGGGTTCTCTTGTTAGACCAGAAGAATAACTCTTACAGATACTGGTTTATTGCAAGATACGTCAGATAACTTACTCCAGACTGAGAAAATTGGGGCCGTGCATCCTACATAAAATTGTGTTGTTCCTTAATAAAAGAACTAACAGGAAGTAATTACCATAAATACTGGCAAAATATTATACTCAATTAGGTATTTCTAAATGTGTATTTGGAAGACATTAGAGAGAGTATAAGAGCATGGATGAAAAGAAGCTTGGAGAGACACTGTCTCAATCTTATGAAATAGCATTCAAAGATTTTCTTTGATCTTGGAATTTGATATATTTTCTTGCTGGCAGGCAGCCTCTATACCCGTCTGCCTTTAGATCACATGCCGCGTGTACGCTCTTCTCTGAAACTTCCTTCGTTCCTCAGAGCCAAAATGGCCTCCTCCCATCCAAATGTCATCTACGTATTCCTACAGGGCACCCCAGGTTCTGTTGAGTCCTGCCTCAGGCACCAAGTCTTTCCAAACTCCCATAGCTCTCAATTATGCCTCCTTTTGCTTTTGACAGTATTTGGTAGACTAATTTGATAAACACCTACTATATACCCATGTCACACGACTAGTAAGAGATGAAGCCAGAATTTGAATTCAGAATGAATCCAAAGCTTATCTAGGGTTTGTTCTCAATAGAAATTGCCACAAATATATGATGGTCATCAGTTATTTCAGAATTTCCAGGCTTCATTGGGCCAGCTCCTCATCTGATCCCACATTGTTCAGCCTTTTGTTTTGTTTTGTTTGTTTTGTTTTTTTAAGATTTTATTTATTTGTCAAAGAGAGAGAAAGAGAGCACAAGCAGAGAAAGAAGCAGGCTTCCCACTGAGCAAGGAGTCTGATGTGGGACTCTGATCCCAGGAACCTGGGATCATGAGCCAAAGGCAGATGCTCAACCAACTGAGCCACCCAGTTTCCCTGTTTAGCCTTATTTTGCTGCATTACTTTATAATAGAAGGTTCCTTGCTGCCCCACTGGACACGTCTGAAGGCAAGGATTGGGTCTTGCTTTTCATCTTTGTACACTCAACACTAAGAGACTGTAAGTGTTCAATAAAGGTTTGGTGAAATATATACTGACTGTAGTTTGTTTTGTTTTGTTTTGTTTTTAAAGATTTTATTTATTTATTTATTTATTTATTTATTTATTTATTTATTTATTTGACACACAGAGAGAGATCACAAGTAGGCAGAGAGGCAGGCAGAGAGAGAGAGGGGCAAGCAGACTCCCTGCTGAGCAGAGAGCCCGATGTGGGGCTCGATCCCAGGACCCCGGGATCATGACCTGAGCCGAAGGCAGAGGCTTTAACCCACTGAGCCACCCAGGTGCCCCCTGACTGTAGTTTCTTTCGTATAATTGCGAATTTGATATTTTGTAATATCAATTACAAAACTGATATTTCATAGTTTATTTCATATAATTGATATGTATCTGTATATCTGAGGTATCAGAGTTATCCTTGGAAAAAGAACACACATACACCAAAAACAAATAAAAAGCCCAAAGTCACACTGAAAAGACTTGGACAATTAATATTTCCAAGTATTAAAAGATAACTATGTTAAGCAATATTCTGTGTAATGAATTCAACTTAGAATTGCAGTGATTTCTTAATCCTTATTAAAATGAAGTTGGAAATTATGACTATAAAGGTAACTTTGGGTCACTTAACTGGTTTACTGCTACCTCCCTTGTTTCATATTTGGTGTTCAATTCTACAAATACTCATAAGTGCCTATTGCATATATTGTATCATTTGCCTTAGATTCATGCAACTCTTTTACTGTGTGACATTCTCAAAAGACCTTGATGCTTTAATGTGCTGGATGAATACTTTCTAAGGACAGCTTCATCAATTACACACCTCTTTTAATTTATGCCACATAGTTTTATTTTAAAATATTCAAGTACAGGGGCGCCTGGGTGGCTCAGATGGTTAAGTGTCTGCGTTTGGCTCAGGTCATGACCCCAGGGTCCTAGGATCGAGCCTCATGTCAGGCTCCCTGCTCAGTGGGGAGCCTGCTTCCCCTTTTTCCTCTGCCTGCTCCTCCCTTTGCTTGTGCTCTCTCTTTCAAATAAATAAATAAAATCTTTAAAAAAATATTCAAGTACTGAGCAACAATACCTTTAAATCAATATTTCTAAATTATTTCTTTTTTCCTTTTCTTAAACATAATGTTATTCATTGAGAGAAAATACTAATGATGAATAATAGTTTCATGGGAAGATATTTCTGATATTAATAGAAGAATCAACATGTAAAACATGAATTAGACTTCCACATTAGTATTGCTGTGTCCTTCCCATTAATAATCTACTCCTATATTATAATGTTCTCCCAAGATATTCCTACCTGATATCATTTTTTTTATTCCTAATGTGGTTATTTTGATGTGTTATAGTGCTATATTCTGTGTATGACTTTGCATGCTGCATTTCTAAGCATTTTTCTTATCCACTGATTTGTAGCATTTATATATGATATCACTGTCTAAAATTAAGAATTATCTTAATTTTTTCCACTTAAAATCTGTTTTATTTACTTGGTGATTTCTATGGAAACATACTGGAAAGCATGTGTACACTTAAAACTATAGTTCTATAGTACTTTGACTATTTTTTTAGCAAACGTTCAAGAATTCTTACATCTGATAACAGTCTTTTGAATATTCTCAGTGGAAAGAAGTATTTGTCCTTTGAAATTTGAATTTTTTGAAGTAGCCAAAAGTTATTCAATGTCAAATCTGTTCAGTAATTTTGGTGATCACACTGGGCAATACTACTTCTGAGCAAAAACAAAATTCAACCATAAAGAAAAGTTTTCTTTTGTGACATTCTGAAAAAAATCTCTCCAGAGGAGTTCTAATGAGGCAGACGTCATTGAAACAGGGTGGGATTTCCGGTGGGATTACCTTGCAGTGAGGTTGAGAAAGCTCTAAGAGAGGAATATTAAAACAGAGCTTGATGCGAGCACATAGGGATGGCACCTAATGTACCCTTGGATAAAGGGGAATCAGGAAAGACTTCTCTGATGAAGTAACTCCTGAATTCATGAAGATGAATAGCAGTTAGATACATAGAGAAGGCTGAGAGAAAAAGATTATTCTAGAAGGATGAAACATTATCTACAAAGGCAGAAAGGCAAAAGAATATGTAAAATCTAGTTGTTGAAGACTGGAGTATGAAGTTAGTAGGAGATGATATTGAAGAAAGAGGGAGAGTCAAGGTGGAGAAGAATTGTTAATGCCATGGTGGAAAGTTTAGACCTTATTTTGAAGGTAAGAAATGCCACAGTTCATTTAAGTAGGCAGTGACCTAGGTGGAGATAGAGAGAAAGGGGCAATTGCAAAAGTATCAAGAAGGCAAAATCAATAGACCTGGCCGCTAAGTGTGAGTGATAAGGAAAAGGAAAAGTAAAAAGTGCAAAGTAGCTTTTAACCTCTTAGTTTGGAATCCAGATTAGATGGTGTGTCCATCACTTAGTTAGAAAATAGAGGGTAGGGAAAAATAAGATTTGTTTTGGTTTAATAATGAGCTAAGTTTGGGATGTGTTGTGTCAGTGGTACCTATGGGCTGTAAATGTGGAATTGTCACTACGGCTGATCAGTATTTGGTCTGGATATCTGGGGAGCAATCCGATAGGGTATTTAAATTTGGAGTAAACATTAGACAGTGAATGAAGCTATGCGGTGAATGCATTCCATGACTTCAAGAATTTGTAAAATGAGTTGGAGAGAGATGATGAAAAGCTTCTGGAGAGTGACAGATTTTCAAGCTATTGTGGAGAAATTCAGAGTATATACAGAAAGAATGAAAGGGGAAAAAAAGGAAGGGGGATAATGAAAGGAGAACCAGAGACCAAGGTGTCATAGAATCCAAAGGTAACGAGTATTTTACGAAGGAAGAAGTAGTCGATGGTGTCAAAAGCCTCATGGTAAGCACTCAAAACATATCGGCTGGATGAAACTCCTAGATGAAATAAAAAGACTGAAGAATATCTCCTAGTGATATTCCCAGAGTTTATTCTATGGAGTCTATGGGCAGAAGCTATAGTGCTATAACATTTAAGAGTGATGGGAGGGTTGGTATTGGAGACATTGATTGTAGACCACTCCTTCACTATATATAATTATAAAGGGAAAGAAAAGGAAGGCTCTCATTAGAAGTATCATTAGGCTCAGAGGAGATTTGTTTCTTGAGTAGATGTGTTTAATATAATTTGCTGATTTTAAAGTTAATACTTATTGATAGTAGTACATAGGAAAATACAGAGAGATACAATGAATAAAATTAAAAGTATTCATAATAGACTGCTATATATCCTTGCATACGTAGTTCCTTGCATATATATTGTACCATGATATGGGGCATATTGGTGAAGTCAGCCCTCAACATTGTCTTTTATATCTCTGCAATCCATATTGATTGCCTACTATATCTAGCTTAGAGCTGCTGTCCTAGAAGCTCTATTTGTTATCCTCCTTTGAACTCTTGATGCATTTCTTCTATGTTGGATTTTCTGTATCTTGGAGCCATTTCTTCATGTTCTAGATTTTTCTCTCTTATTTTGGTAGAATACAGTCTCTAGTAGCTAAAGCAGAAGGAACATGAGAAGTAAAAATCTTATTTATACACTCTCACTTGATTGTTTACTTAGCTGGGGATAGAAATCTAACTTGGGAATAGTTTTCCTTCAAAATTTTAAAGGCATTGCTCCATTGTCTTTGAGTTTCCAATGTTGCAGTTAAGAAGTCAAAAGTCATTATGACTTTGTATATGACCTGTTTTTATCTCTCTGAAAACTTTTAGAAATTTTGGCACATCCACAGGTTCTGAAGTTTCACAATGATGTGCTCTGGTGAGGGTCTCTTTTCTTCAGGTAGACTGAAGACTAGGTGGGCACTGGAAATTTTATTGAATTACATCATTGATGATTGTTGAAAGATAATTCTCCATGATTTTGCAAACTTTGGACCTGTATAGTCTGCAAATACTTAGCAAAGGACATTTTTTACTAACGCGCAGTCTAAGAAACTAGAGATAATTTATCTCCCTAGAAAGATTTAGAAGCATGCTTCCCCAGAAATGTTTTAGAGTAGAGAAGATTAAAGCTTTCTGCTTCTTTCTGGAAGTATTTGCTTAAATTCCAGGATAATGCATAATCTCTTTCATTCTGGATAGAGAATGACAAGATATGTCAGCAGCCTGTAAAAGCTTCATTTTCTAAGATTTGGGATGCCTTTCCAGTGGTGCCCCACATGGTACACAAAAGTAAATCCTCATTGTGTCACACTATGGGGATTGGGGCATAGGGAACCAAGACAAAATGCTATTCCTGCTGCTCTTTTTGCTTTGAGTAATAAATGATTTGTGTCTCTTATGCAGGCTATTGTGTCTTCTGTCAGCATATGTTTATAAATCTGTTGCAGACTAACTTGTGGACTTTCAAGGGGAGTAAAATCTCTAACGCATTTACTGTTTCTGACTTATTAATGGTTACCTATTGTCTATTTTCTTTATTTTTTCTTTCTAGGGCTTACACCTCCTGGACTGGTTCTCTAATATTTTATTGTCTATTTCCATCTGAGATCATTTCAACTTCATTTTCCAATGTTCTGTCAAATTTTTCATTTTTGCTGTCATATTTTTAATTTCTAAAAGCTTGTTCTTTTCTAAATATAGTTTATTTTTAATAACATTCTGTTTTTGTTTTGTGGATGCAGTAACTTTTCTTATCTCTCTGAGACAGTTGTAATTCAAAACTTACTTCTGCATAGGAACTGACTTGTTTTATTTATTTTGATCTATATCTTTTATACTAAAAGCATCTTAGATTTCTAGTCACCTTTGGTTGACTAGTCATCTTTGGTTGATTATTCTAGTTCTACAATGATTCTAGAGTTCTAGAACATTTGGTTCTAGTCATCTTTGGTTGATTATTCAGATTTAAAAGTTGAGGACTAAATATTAAATAAAGATTCTACTCACTTAAGTAGCAGTTGTTGACTTTGAACTTGACTTTGGGGGGTGATGTTGCCTGCCTTTTGTTGCTACCTGGTGTCAAGTATTTTTGTTGTCTCTTCTTGGGTCAATCAGAATCCCCAGAAAATATTCTGTCTTGAGGGTAAAGTCCAGATTGCCAGTTTTCAGGGAATAGAGAAAGGGATGAAGAGGGAAATGGGAGTCTCAGCATTCAGTAAATACATATTTTTAAAATTCTCATTTGGTGAATAGTAACTCTGCCAACTGTGTTGCTGAACCCCAGCCTAGAAATCCTGGGTTTTGCTCTCAAGAGAGTAAATCTTCAGACTCACCCTAGTGCAGAGCGTAGGAAAAAATAAGACTACTTTCCAGTTTTCTCAATTGTCAGCTTAGGTTTTAGCACCTAGAATCCACTAAATTCGTTACCACTCACCTTTTGCTTTTTAGCCTCTAAAATTCTATTCTATTGCTATTCTTTTCTCTCTCGTTCTTCCTGTTTTTGTAGGTTTATGCACAAATATATATATTTTTTATTGGTGTTGTAGGGGGTCTCAGGAAGAAAAAGCATTAAATGAATACATGCAAGTTGCTATCTTTCCTTGAAACCAGGTTTACTTCTTTATTTGGATTTTTTGCATTTACCTTTTTAATACATTTGAAATTACAAAATGAAAATCCAGTATTAGTTTGTGTTTTGTTCCTCAAATATAGCCAGATTTTCAAAACCATTTTAAGTGATTCTCTGTCCTTTGGCAGATGATAGCTTGTGATTATTAAAAGTTAAGACAGGGGCGCCTGGGTGGCTCAGTCGTTAAGCCTCTGCCTTCGGCTCAGGTCATGGTCCCGGGGTCCTGGGATCAAGCCCTGCATCGAGCCCCGCATCGAGCCCCTCATCGGGCTCCCTGCTCGGCAGGAAGCCGAGAAGCCTGCTTCTCCTGCTACCATTTCCTCAGCTTGTGTTCCCTCTCTCGCTGTGTTTCTCTCTGTCAAATAAATAAAGTATTAAAAAAAAAAAAGTTAAGATATAGTTCAAGACTACCTATTGTATTTCATTCATCAATTAGTTCCATTCTGGTACCAGTACCATGGAACTTTAATGATGATACTTTCAGCAAAAAGCTTAATATCTTGAATACCAAGTCTCAAGGGAAGGGATGCTGTTGTTTTTATTTGCCTTTCAAAAAAATCATGGATACTTAACGGTGTTTTAACGCTAACAGGAAAGACCAAGAAAGAAAGAAATGATAATAAGAGAGAATAAGAGTATAAAATTTTAAAAGATATATTTATTCATTCAAATATAAAATTATTCAAATTGTATAGTGTAGAAATACAATATGTCTTATAGAATTACCAAATTTTATTAAAAAATTACAGAATATATTTATTGATTGAAAAATAAAAAATACATCATTTTTAACCGTCCACTATATGGTAAATAAAGTCTCTGGGAAGTTGAGTGAGTGGAATAATGCCAATTTTCTTTCCCACTGTGTAGAAGTATCAGAGGGCTTTATGTGTAATAAATGTCTTATAAGTCCTATAATCAGTATTTTCATGCAATTTTACAATCCACTTTTTAATATTAATACTGTATGTAGTTATTACCCTCCTAGTCTTTAAATATATAGGAACTGTAGCTCAGAGAAGTTAAGTAACTTGCAGAAATTCATACAGTCATGAAGTATTACTACTGAATGTCAAATTCATGCTCCCCTAGTCTCCCAAGTATAGGAAAAAATTTTTAGGAAAAGAATTTGGTGATTTTCTAATGTAATACTACCTAATTTACATAATCTATTTAAGAATATGGTTTTCATTAGCCTCAGTGTAAGGTAGCATTTAGAATATTAGAGAAAGAAAATATTTACCATATTTTATTAAGTCATATTTAATAGATTATGTTCAAATAAGAGCATTTGAGAATTGAACACATAAAACCTATAAGTGCATTACTAAGCCTATTTGAGACTTTTCTTTCTGGTTCCCAGACATTTAAGTATTGGAACAAGTCAAAAATGCTTTCCATATTTCCATGTTCTAATTAAGACTGTGAGTGAGCGAATAAGAACTAACTGAAAATCCACAGTGTTAATGACTAGCCTTCATGTTAACTTCAGAATCAATCAAGAATCTACTGTACCTTAATTTGGTAGGTGACACATGATTTGATCTTCTAAAGCCTAGTAAATAAGATAGCCAGTGGGTAAATATCAGACATGATTTTTAAAATGGCTTATAGATTTTCCCACCAAAATCAGATCAGTCTGATCTTTATGTGATTAACTATATAATGTAGTGAGAGTTTGTAGCAGAGTCATGTTCCTGCCTTTTAAAAATTTTATCTAGGTACAGTTGAAAAGAAATGATGTTCAGTTTAAAAGAAAATCACAATTCCCATCTGATATTTAAGTCATTTGGTTGTGTCTAAGTGGCAAGAAAGAAGACATTACCATTATTAATTATTATTATCATTGTCAGTTTATGTGACTTCTGGGTTAGAGTAGAATTTTTTTTTTTACATCCAAGATACATTATTATATTATTTTCTTAAGCATAATAAGGATTGTTTTATAATTTAATAAATGAGAACTTATTTATTCACTGTTATTGTCAACATATATTTATGTTGCTCTAAGTACATGCAAAATACTGTGAATTCTCTAGTGATATAAATTGGATGTAAGTTCTTCATTGAGGAAACTTGCCTTTTCATAGAGGCCAAACTTTATACGTAATTACAGTAAGTGCTGGAAGTCCCCAAGTACAGATACAATTGTGTGGGCATTCATAAAAAGGA
The DNA here is from genome assembly GCA_028646535.1 of Procyon lotor. Taxonomy (NCBI): domain Eukaryota; kingdom Metazoa; phylum Chordata; class Mammalia; order Carnivora; family Procyonidae; genus Procyon; species Procyon lotor. The sequence goes on along the minus strand of CM053604.1, from coordinate 160,757,094 downwards.
AAAATGATTAAACTAGTTGGAAAAGTAAAAAATTTTATCTCTGAAGAGGTGGCATTTGATCGGGCCTCAACAGGTAGTTGGGAACCATTGACGTTATCTGAACACTGAAAGGAGAGTGACTCTAGAACTTCTGTGCTTCTCTCCTTCCTGTGAAGAACAAATAAAAGAATGTGGCAGAAGGAAAGCTCCTATTAACATGAAGTCACCCTAAAAAATGAAAGTTTATAATGTACTCTTCAGAGGACCATGAAAATGCCCTCAGGTTATGTTCATTTGCTTTATATTATGAGAAAACCTTTTTCTGACCATATCATTCACAGATAGAGTGGGGTGAAGTTTCGGTTAAATTATGAAGGAACGCCCAAGACACCATATCTTGAATAATACAGAATGCACTCCTCTTTCACGTGGCAGTCATGACGCTGGTGCAGGCTGCCAGGGTGCCTCTTCTCCACTGGTCATTCAGGGAAGCAAGCGCCCCCATCTCGTTGCTCTGCAAGCCCACAAGGGTGTTATTTTCATCCTTATAGTGAGAGCAGGGTCCCTGTTAGATCCATTGTCCAGTGACTTTTGTCACTGTCCAGCCAATGACAAAAGTGGGAAAGCCAAGGTCCAGGGAAAGATGACTGCTCACGTTCCATTAACCTGAATTTAAATACATGGCCACACTACCACCAAGAGAAGCTGGAATGTTATTTTCTGGGTGGACAGTTGTGTTTTCAGGAAGAAGGAGGAAATGGATTTGGAGGAAGTGGGAAAACTAGAAGTGCACCACAGATTTTTGTTGCTTTGTTTTGTTTTTACAATTCTCAGCATTCGTAGAAAATTTACAATTTAGATAGTGTTGATACCTTTATAGTTCAATGTAATCTAAATCTTATGAACAATACAGAAGGCCACATTCTATAATTACATGGTTAATTTTTAAGAGACTTCTAGAATAACTTACATACGTGGCTAATGCAACTCCCAAAATTAAGGTATGAGACTGAAGCCATTCAAACAGCAAAGCAAAAATGTGACTTGTTCTCTGTTTATGTGTTTAACAATATCTTTGATTCTCATATTTATTTGACTGTTCCTTAACAACAGTGTTTATTGTGCAAAATGGGCATTTCCAAAGACAGTAAAAAACCTGTTCTAGATTATGAGTTGCAGACCACCCAGATAAAAGCATGAATCTGAGACACATTATGACCATTTAATCACTTTTGTTCAAATGTTCAATGACAGAATCACAACTTAGAGCCTTCTCAATTCTTTAACTCAGATTGTATCCATTTTGTGATAGGGACCAAAAAAAAACCATATAATTGTGTTCAAAAAATTAGACCTGATTAATACTTTTAAAGTTCTGTATTATTTTATGAAATAGACAAGTAGGCTATTTATAGGAATCTCGGCTAAGTTTTAATATTAATGAAGATTCCCTTTAACGTGTGAGTAAACATTTTAATAAGTGATTATTCAAAATACTATTGAAATATTATTTAATAAGGGCATATTTTATAAAGTTCAGTTTACCAAGTATTTATTGAATGCCAACCCTGTCGCAAGATGGTGTGTGGTTCTCACTTAACATGCTGAATTAGGGTGACTTTGGTCACATGGTTTGATTTTTTTCCAAGGGTAGCTGATTAAAAGGAAGCGAATGCCCAGTTCTCTTTCCTGAGAAGACATATATACAATAAAGTAAAATGATTACCATCTCCTGTCCTATACATCAACAAAGTAGTTGAGAGACCAATGAGCATTATTATAAATAAACTTTACACTGAAAATGATTGTTCCAGTGGTCTGACCTCCCTGGGCACCAGAGTCAGTTCTACAACTTAAGGGAGTATATAAGATGAATGGGATATGGCCAGACTGTGTTTTATTTATATATCAATCTCTAACTTACATAAAAACCTCAAAGGCAGAAGGAATCTAAAATTAAATGGAAAAGGAAAAAGAATATGAGTCCAAGAAAAAAAAAATTCTCTGCATATATTTTACTTATCAGACACAAAATTAGTTGTCAGATTTCCCCCACTTCCTCTTCCAATTTGCTTTAATTATAGCCCAAGGCAGGAAACCCAACAGCAATAGCAATGGGCTGAAAATTGATTGGATGGGTGGGTGGTGGGACTAGAGGTTAGGAAAATAGATGAGATATATGGCGGGAAAGAAGGATACCAAGCGACCTTGGCAAGAAATGACATTGAACTCAGAAATTACCCCCGGAGGAAGAGCTCACCAAAATGGGATTCCAGAGCCCATAGTGAAGGACAGTCTCACCCACTCCAATGCATCTAGAGGCATCCTTCTGTTCACTTAATTCAAGTTCTTTGGTTTTATGGTTTTATTTCCTATGACAGTTTCTTAAGTGCAGGAGTGTGTGATGTCTTCATTTTTTCCTAGGATTCCAACCAAAAAAAAGATAAAGTAAAAGCATAATGATTCATAAGGCAGGGCTAAGCAGACATGGTTTTGAAAATCCACTTACCCCTCGTACCCTTTTTATAAATCAGGTAGAATCTTAACTGGTACAGTTATTATATTTACACAGTTATCAATTGTGTTTCTGTAAAAAAAAAAAAAAAAAGGCTTTCCATTTGATATTTGCATAGCATTTGCATATGTACTGTTGATATGTCAGTTAGTACCAATTAATAGAAAACTGAATAGCAAACCAAGAAGAGGGGCAAAAAATAACAGAATGAGTCTTTGCCTCAGTGTGACAGGAACTTGGATTTTGATGTGGGAGTAGGATGGAGAGGGCATGGGGATGAAGAGAAGAGATAAGTGTGGTGATAAATTGACTCAAAAATAAAATAGAACACACGGAGCATCTTAAGAACCACCGAGTTACTTTCAAACCATTTGCAGACTATTGTATAGACGTTAATTTATTTCCAGGAGATAATTTTTGTATATAAGAATTAAAAAGTCAGCCAAGACTCATTGTTGCATTATCCATTATTTATGGAGACGGAAATGAAGGAGGAGAATGGACACAAATTAGAATCGCCTAACTGTTCTGAGAGTACCCTAAAGTGTTGTGATTTTATATGGCCTGAAAATGCAGAGGGTGATTGCAAGTCCCATTTCAGTCCTTGGACCTCTGGAATTAAAATCATTATGCCAGCAATTTCTTCCTGTTACAGTTATTACCATGGAGAGAAGGTAGAACTTTATTTTTCCTTGACTTCTGAAGATAGATAAATAGATAAATATTGGTAGATGTAAATCAATATAAATGTATGATTAAGTCCAATCTTCTGAAACCTATTTATGTTAAAATATGACCTTATGACGGAGTTATTTACTGAATCTTCTCTATAGTGAATTTAGATATATCTTTGAAACCCTTGGAAAGCTTACATATCTTTATAACCCCAGTTGTTGCTTATCTCTGTAGACTAGTGTCATTTTTCTGTGATCATTTTCTGAGGAAAAGGTGACTGAATTCACTGTGTCTCAAGAGAAGTTGTTAATTCTGCATCCTCTTAGGGTTTCATTTTTAGCTTTTCATAAAACTTAAGCACTTTGAGGTCCATGGGTTAACATCAATGCCGTCCCTAGATGGCCATTTCCTTTTGTGGGCATCACGTGTAATGATTGGGATATTGTAACCAAATCTGAACTAGATTGTAAAAGGCAGAAAAAGACTAAATCTCTGAGTATCTTTTGGGGCACAGGGATAAGGAAAGGGGAAACTCCAAAATTGAGATCAAAGCAATCATATCTTACTGTTTTAGGCACTTAGAGTCTCTGAAATAGTTATATTGTTGAGTATTTTCTTCCTATTCTTTGTGTTTTTCATAATCTTTTGGATTGTACTTGAATAATAATTCAAGACTCCTTACCATGAAATTCCGGCATTATGCATTTAAAAAAATGTAAAATCTATTAAACCTTAATATACTGTGACTCAAATCTTTGAAAGAAAAAGTTCTTTGTTTGCGGCTTGGAACCTGCCATTCTATTTTATTATTGCAGAAGTTCCCAGCAGGCATATTCACCCAGATTTAATTATTAAGCCATAAACGTATCTTTGAAAATTTCCTTTTATACAGAATGCCTAGAAGTAATTTAGAATTGCTCTTTCAATCATCTTAGGTGGCAAATCAGACTTCAACACAAAGTACGTTTTCAAGTGATTTTGGAAAGTGAAAATCACCAAATTGATAATGGCATCAGGATGCCATGACACACGAACTAGATAAAAGAGGAGACCAGATCAATATATTGAGTTCTTAGGGAAAGATTCCATCTATACATCTACTGGAAAAGAAGCTCAATGAGGGCAGGGTCTTCGTCCGTTTTGCTCATTACTTTATTCTCAGAACACAGAAGAGTACTGGGCACTTACATGGGGGCTAAATAAAAATTCATTGTATAAATTCCTATGTGAATGAGCCAGTTAAATATCATTTACACCCCCCACCTCATCACCACTTACCCACATTTCTTTGATGAATGGAGATGTTGAAGGCTTCTACTTGGCATTAAACATATGCATGCAAATATACAGACGTGTATGTGTGTGTGTGTGTGTGCGCATAGGATATGTATATATATCAATTACCCACTTGTTGTTTGGGTGGTGTTGACTGTAGGAGACCAATTTTCAAAGTGATTCATATTTTATACGAAACTATAACTGGTTAAATAGAACTCTACCATCTCAAGATGTTCTAGATCACTGAAAAAAGTCTCTATGTTTTTCCTTGATTTGAGTTATTGAGAATATGAAAACAAGAGAAATAAGCCTTTACTGTTGATAGTGGAAATGGACCATATAATAACCCAATGCTCCTTTAAAAATATCCTGTGTATAGTTTCTACAGGATTTTAAGGAAATGGCCTAATAAAAGTGAAGCTTTCTGTATACAAGTACGGAGTCATTATGTTCTACACCTGATTCTAATATAATGTTATATGTCAATTATACCACAATTGAAATATATGTCAATTATACCACAATTTTCAAATGTCATGACATTTACAAGCTTATCTGGAAATAGTGAATATTTGTTGAGTATTAAAAAGTTCTCCACTCTCAATCTTCTTTAAAATAAAACCATTTAAGTTAATAAAAATGCAATTAACAAGTATGGGTAGTGTATACTTATATGCCCATATATAGAATCTACATGAACACAGAAAGTGGAGAGTATATGAAAAAATACACTGTTTAAGAATAAAAATGAATGTGGACTACCCTTACAGTATTTCACCACGAGGGTTTCACTTGTAAAGTGTTTGAATAGTTTCACTTACTGCCAAACTTTTCATTGTGAGGGACTGATCTTTAATTGCAAGATTACGTTTGAGTATGTTCTTAATAGAGTACATTAACTACTGCCCCCTTCTATTACTAAACTTGTAGAAGAGTTACAGGAACATAATTTGGTACTTGAAATAGTCAATACAAGTACACATTAGTTGGCGTCACTTACATCACCTAATGCTCATAGAACTGTTGGAGGTGGCTCTTCTCCCCCTAGTAATTTAGATGTCAAGAAAGTAACTGGAAACTAATTTTCCTAAGTCAGAATAGGAAAGGTTTAAAAATATGAAGCTTACTACAATTCTGACATCAATACTGGACTAAATCATCATTTATTTATTATTCTGTCTTATAAACATATCAAAGCAGAAAACCTCTAGGCTCATGTACAATAAAATATTTTAGCATTAAAACTAAATAATAAAATGTCAAAGATAAAAGACTGATAACCCACTCAGCCATCTCTCCTCTATGGCTTAGGGAAAAATCTATCTAAACAAGTAGATTTTGCAGAGCACTGGCCCAATCTCATTCTCCAGACCTGCACATTTTAAGACACTAAGACTTGCTTTGGCTTTCCTTCACTGTCCTAGGTTGAACTCATTTCTGTAAAGTTTCCTATATGGAATCTCATTAATGGAAATAGGAACATCTCTGATAATGCATTTCATAATTACCAATGTGAATTATAAAATAAACTCAGAGTTGGTGTTTTTATCCTTTTTATAGGCTGCTGGAAGTCCCACTTTATACTTTAATGATCCATGTGTTTTTGAATCCAGTGTTCTGTTTTAATTTCCATAATTTTTTCTCATGATACATCCCCAAAATGAATTTCTATTCATTCTAATATAATTTCTCAGAAAAAGTAGAGGAGGTCAGACAATAAACCTGTTCTTTCACACTTAATCACCAGTGATAAGACAACATAGAACTGGGTCATTTTATCAACAGCTTCATTATAGTTTGCCTTTGGATACAAGTCCCATGAGTATAGAAAATGTAGCAAATTAATATATACTAGTTTGACTGATTTTACTGAATGAATTAACTAAATGTTCAAAAGAATTTACTGGCCCACCTCGTAAAAACTATTCAATGAGTAACATGTACTCTAAGTCTTTGTTTTCTAGACCACTTAGTTTCATGTGACTATATTCACTCAAATATAGTTAACAAAACAAGTCCAACTATGCTATTTTTACATAGCAGATGAATTAAAATTTAAGTTGAAATTGATGGAGCCTTCATGATATCACTACCAGGGCTCACTTTTTTTTTTCTTTGATCAATCCCCAGTTCATCAAATTATACCTTTCAGTGAGCCCCTACCAGAATGCCAGGAAATAGGAGAGGCTCACCAAAACCATTAGAGAAGAGACAAAGCCATGTATTTTCTTGTCCCGCCACTGTCATGGCAGCCGCTAAAGGGAAGAGATTAGAAGTGTGTAGTTGGTAACACAGAATCATTCTCTGAAGATAGGAGTCTCGACCAATGACGTGGTGGAGTGACAAACTCAGAATCTGTGACAAATGATGTAATTTCTTATAATAGGGTAGGAAAGAAGATGAACCCCGGGTCTTCCATTTCAGCTGCCATTCTCCTAACACAGACCAAGGTTTCCTCCTTGGAATGCCGTTGCACCAATGCAAGCAATTTCCGAGCAAAGCACAAAGGCTAGTATGGATCCATTGTTCTAGTTACAGTGGGAGCTGGTCTTCTGCTTTAGCGGATTCAACAGGTGCCATTACGTGGAGAAAATGGCTTATAGAAAAACAAGGAAATTTCATTTAGGAAAAGGCTTCCTTCTACCTCCAGCAACATAAAGTTGGGTTCTTTTGAAGCTACCAATTGAGTAGTAAGAAAATTCGTATCTTTGGCTAAAAGCACACAAATTTACTACCTGCTCAGAAGCCCGTTCCTTCTGCTCTCAAGAAACAGCTGGCAGAAACTCACAGGGAATATATAACAAAGTTGCCATGGTCAGTGTTGCTAAAAGGTGCTTTCAGGTCACAAAACTAATCGTAACTAATTTAGGGGAGGGGTTGCAGATAAAAGCTCACAGCTCATGGAAAAAACACATCATGATGTATTTCTTCTTTGAAAACAATTGTACTAAATTCTCATTAACTTTAACATGTTCTGTCCTCAGTCTTTCATAAAGAGAATTTAAATATAGTTTGGAAGACAGAGCCCTGAGGTACACAAATCGCACACAGTCAAAAAACGCAAAACTATGCATATGAATATTACCATTTAGACATCCTTTAGTATACTAAAGAAGTAATTTGGCTTCGTAATATACACTGGCTTAAATGCAAATCAAAAGATGCATTGAAGGACACTAAAACGGTACCCAAATATGTGATGTTGTATTACATAAATTTTTCAGACACACAAGATTGGTGTAACCAGCACGATTGCCTACTTGTATCTGGGGAGGACTACTCGACGTATTGTGCCGTAAACATTATACAGCACAATAAATGAAGCAAAATAGCTGGGAAACTATGTGAGGGGAAAGAGTAGAGAGAGGATTATAAAATATCTTTATGAACATTAACATAAGTGAGGAGTTACAATTTTCCAGCTTTATTCTTTTGACAAATTGTCTATATAGTCATGGTTTCCTCATATACTATCATTTAGAAACATACCACATAAACCGCGTCCCTATAAAATCTATAGTTTCTTCTGTCAGGTCTGTTGCTGTTACCCCGTCTGCGTCGAGTACGCTCGTTAGGTGGTAAATTTATAGCATATACACTAACTGGATTTTCTAAACACTCTCCCTTAGAAAAACAACATGGACTATAACTGGGACACGGTTTCTGTTGGGTTGAGCCAGGGAGCGGAGCTTCCCTTGTGTTCAGAGATGTCTGTCCCTCTTGCCAGTCATCCCTGTTAGAAGCCCCTTTGTAATTATCACTTCATTTATTTTGTGCTCCTTGTGTTTAGGTTTGTATTTCCCCATTGTCCATACCCTTTCTGAAAGCACAAATCGGCATCCCTACTTTTCCCGGGACTGAATTTTTGGGATGTTTTAGTTTGGGTGGTGTTTTCGTTCTATCTGTGACTTAGGACAGTGTTTCTATTGTTCGGTATTTTTATTTTTCCTTTTGTTCTCACTATTTGGGTTTTTCCTTGATGTTGGCAAACTCAAGCATGCATCCTGATCTCCCCACCTTAATTATGACGAGGGAGGGGTTAATAGCTATTAGTAGATATATTTCCCTTCTAGATTCCGAACTGGCTTTTAAAATTTGTTTCCCTCCCTTAATTTATAAATATTTTAATCAATAATGTATCTATTATTTCCCAAGTGAGCCCTAAGGAGTATGTTTGATGGCCTCACACGAGCCATTCCGAAGAAAACAGCCTCTCTCAAGCAGCTGACACCAGTGAGCCCGCGAGTTTTTACCTCTCTCGAGTCCCTGTATTTTTAGGTTAGTGAACAACGGCACGCTCACTCCATCACTGAACCAATGAAATTGATGTGTCGTGCAAGTTCCCTCACTCTGTTTTGCTGAACTTGCATTGTATCGCCCACTGCATATTCAGTCCGAGGCTAGCCTGGAACAAAAAGCCAGCCATCAGAGAAACACACTGTCTGTCCTCAACATTGTAATTCCACTTGATCAGCATCAGCTCCGCATCAATAATTAGACAGGGGTCCAATAATTATGTTGGCAATGAAACAATACAGTCAAAACTTTAGTTATTTCCATCAAGTGATTTCTGAGGGCCAAGACCAAGGTTTGAGATGGATGCTTCCCCCTCCCCACTTTACTCATGACATCGCAGATGATTGAAAACGCGTGCCCTTTGGATTGTTTGGAATATCCCCTTCCAGTTGTTGCTTTGCATACCAACTAAAGAACTATACTTGCTTTCATGTATGACATACTTGCTTTTAAAAATCTAATTAAAACTTTCTTTTTGGTCCTTAGGTAGAAAGATGGCTCTGTTGAGATGAGCTCTTAATTAATGCACTGAGAGCTTACGAGTCCCACCTCTCGACAGGAATGATTGACGTCCAAGGATACATAAATTACACTAATTGAGCTCTGCCTCTATACAGGCTTTCCACAGCCAACTCATCAGAGAAGCTAGGTGAGTAGACCAGCATAAAAAGTTATTTCAATATGTTCTACGCTTTCCCAAAGGGTGGAAGAGAAACTTTCCAGACTGTTGCACATTTATTATCACAGAAGGCAGTTCTTTTCTTCAGTTTTAAGATGTAGGTTTTGTGTTGTAGCTTTTTTTTTAATTATAAAAATTAGCATTTTTAACATAGCCATTTAAATTTAAATAACCGCTTTCTCTTTGCAATTTTCAAGCAGCAAAACTCGCAAGCCAATTACAGTATGCAAAAATCACTTGGCATCATTTGTTGATATTAAATTGTGTTGCATAGCAACCAACGCATATGCTATGGAGGGATTGTTTGAAATCAAACCCAATCTTAATCCTTGAGTTTAGTTTTCAGAAATGTACCTAATTGTAAGCACACCTAATCCCTAGCCTCACCAAAGACCATACTGAAATGTTCCTTTTATGTTTATTTCATTCTGAGGCTTTCAGTTCATCCATTTCTTTTATGCTATTATAGGTATTCTGAGGCTCTGACTTCCATAAAATCTAATAAACTACTTGGTATAACCTAGATGGCTTATTAGTCCAAAATAAAATTAAGAGACAGGGCTATTTGATAGAAATGAATACAATTAAACCATATTAAACGTCTCCATTTATATCTTAAATTTTTATTCACAATTTTTTTAAACTGTCTCAACAATTATGAAAAGCCCACTATCTTAATTATTTCCAAGAACTATATGAATGATATAGGAAATTTAGGATATTGAATTATTTACTTAAAATCTATCACTAAAAATATATGTTTCATTCAGACAAAATGTAAATAGGGCCTGAGTTCTATGTGTAAAATTTTAAATGTCAAGGGTAAAAGGATGAAGACCAGGAAAAAACCTAGATTGAGAAATTATTAAGCATAAAGTGGATACATCAAAATGAGTAGAAGTGGAAAAGCAAGCAGTGAGAACAGAAGGGAGAGAAAATCCAAATGACAGAAATGCTGAAGAAGGTCTTAGAAATAAATAAATAAAGTGTCAAACCTGAACATAGCCCCAAAATCAGTACTGGCAAAAAGGAGTGAAAATAAGTGATGAAAGGAAACAGGACTGGACTCAGAAAATATTTAGGGGGACTATCGTGTCCTAGTACCAAAAATCAAAAAGAATTCTTTTAAGACTTTGGGTTCCTAAAACATTCAGGAGAACATGTTGCCCCCACACTTTCTCTCTTTCCACTCCAGCGCACTTTGCTGTGCCTACTGTTTCAAATTGTGAAAAATGTGGAGCCCCACTTAAAAAGAAAATCATAAGATGGCCACATTTCTATCAAATAGCTATATTATTACCTGGGAGAAAACCTGAAGTGGAGAAAAATTGAGAGAGATCAGAAAATCCTGAGCTTATAATCTCATAAAAAAAATATAAAATGCTTTTAACATCAAGACTATCTTGCTAAGACTGAAATGGAATAAAAATGGAACAGCTTCTTAACTGTAAGATCCTCTTATTATTTGGTGGCTAAAAGGACCAAAGTATGATGCATCAAGACCATTGAAATATAAGTCATATAACATTTTCTGCTTAAAAAATTATGTTGGTGTAATAAGCATGAAGCATGTCCCTCAAAAAAATGTAAGCATTTATTTTGATTTTTCTGCAGTTACAAGTTTATGTCCCATTCTTTCGTCATATGATATGTGCTAAGCAAGGTCAGGTACTTAAGGTAGTTTTCTATGAAGTTGTGCTTGAAATGACCTAAATGTTCATCTCTCTCGAGAATCTATGTATTTAATAATCATGAAAAGGCAGTATCTCTGTGTGCTTCATTAGTCTCCTATCTGTAGAAATATTTATTAGTAGAAAAAGTAACCATATGTTCCTCAGTTGGCAGAGAGTCCTACTTGAGTTGCCATATTTTTAATACAGTTCACAAAAAACTCAACATACTTAAATAATACTACGTTAACAATATCGTTAGACTGAAATCGGGAAAATGTGCCGGAATTAGTATCAACGTTTTTCTTCATATATGTTGGGTCATCAAAGTGCTGATGATGTCTGACAGAAAACCCTAAGTCCTTATGAAATGGAGCATAGTCAGGACACTGCTGAGCCAGGGCCGTCCTGCCCTGAATGGGACCATTAATATAATAGCCTATCACTCAAGCTAATAAAATCAGCTCTTACTCTATTCTGTTTCTGAATGCAGACGGTGTGATCCAAGTTTCCAGTTGCTATATTGCCTCAGTCATGCTATTGTTACTTGATACCTGAGCGGACATACCAAGAGACATGTTGTTTACCCTCTACTACTGTATTATATGCAGTTTATTTAACTGTATATAATTATGCAGTTATATAATGCAGTTATATAATGCAGTTATAAACTGCATATAATACAGTTTATTAAACTGTATAAACGGTAAACTCTTCTCTTGTCTTCAGAACAGAACACTTATCATTTATTATTGTTTCAGTAGGTTGATAAGCTTCTGAGACTCTTTCCTCATTTGGAATTCATGTGATTCTTAACATGTGGGACTATTCAGTTAGCTGGACAACTCATCATTCTACCACTGTGTGGCCTCTGGGTGAATTACTGGTTTGTAACTGCAAAAACAGTCTTAAAGTTTTTATGGATTTATGTAAAATAAAATTTGTTAGATTTTTTTAAAGGAGTATAAAGAAAAAAACCAACAAATATGCTGTAATATCCTGTAATATCAATGCCAACATAATTTTGTGTTATAATTTTAAATATAATGCTAGAAAAAAAGACATTTATAAAAGCCTCTCCTCTCTAAAATAATTGCTAATTATAATGTCTTAATATTTCTTCCACAGAAATGCATATCCCTTTAATTATCTGCATATCATTTATGCATCCACGCTATAAGCTTTTATTCGTGGATTTTTAGGTCTCAGGCACTATTTTTAGTACTGATGTTGTAACTGTGAACAAAACAGATTAGAAAAAAAAAAAATCCTGGCCCTCATAGGTCATGCATTCTTGTGTGGAAAAACAGACTATAAACAGAGTGAGTGAGTGTGTGTGTGTGTGTGTGTGTGTGTGTGTGTGTATGGGTCTGTGTGTGGGAGAGAGAAAGAGACAGAGAAATAGTGATAAGTATTCTGAAGAAAAATAAATCAGGGAAGGATGCTTGGAAATGCTTTTGTAAAGAAGAAGGGTTTTATTGAGGAAGTGATACTTGAGCAAAGACTCGAAAGAGATGAGGGAAAGGCCTCTGCAGGCAGCTGGGGAGGGTTCCCAGGCAGAGAGAAGAACATGAGCAAAGCTTTGAGAAAGGACATTCCTGGTGGAGGTAAGTGGCAAGGGGCTAACAGCTGGAAGCAGAAGTGTAGGCAGGAGAGGAAGACATAGGAGAATCAGAGAGAGAGACGGCTAGAGGTTACTAAGCGATTGTAGCTTTTAATCTATGTAAGATGCAAAGCTTTTAAAGTTTTGTTTTTTGTCCTGTGTGTGTGTGTGTATGTGCGTGTTGTGTGTTTTTGTTCTGGGTGTGGAATAATATTGGAGGATTTTGAAGAGGAAGCTGGCATGACCAGATGTAGGTTTCACAAGGACAGTCCCGTGCTGGGAATAGACAGAGGAGGAGAAAGGGCAGCAGCAGGTGCACTAGTTAGGAGACTCTTAGAATAACCCAGGCAAATGCGATGGTGTCTCGGACCAGGATGGAAAAGGAGGCAGTGGCGATATGTGGTTTCACATTCCAAATATATTTTCGAGGTAAGACAGACAGAACTTTGTGATGGGTTGCCTATGAAATGAGAGATCGAGAAGAGCCAGAGATGACTCTAAAGTTTTTGGTCTGAGCAACCAGACGGATGGAGTGGTAGTTTATTAAGGTGGGGAAGAGTAGCAGGAAAAAGTTGGTAGGGTTCTGTTTTGGACCCATTTATTCTGAGATGCCAGTTAAGCGTCCAGTTAGAAATGCTTGGAAAACAGCATTAATACAAGAATCTGTTCTTTAGGTCTTGGTTAGAATAGGACTTTAGAAATTTCCAGCATAAAGAAGACATTTAACTCACCAGATTGGGGGAAGTCACTGAGGGAGCAGTTGTGGGTAGAAGCAGGAAGGAGGATCAGCAAAGTCTTAGACACAAGCATCCCAATGTTTAGAAGTCAAGATTCTGAGGGGTAGGCAGTGAAGGGGGAGGGAACCAGAAAAGGTGGTTTCCTGGAAGCCCAGTGGAAGCCATTTGTAAAATGCCATCCTCACATCAAGGACCATGAAGGTTAGATGGGATTAGCAATGTTGGGTTATTGGTGCTATGGTGGGAGAGAAAATCTAACCGAAGTTGGCTCAAGAGAATGAGAGGAGAGAAATTGAAAGTCATCTGTCCAGACCACTCGGAAGGAATTTTGTTATAATGAGGAACAAAAACAAATTACACGGTAGCTATAGGTGGAAGGTTTTTAACGCAAAAACTTTAGTATCACTTTGTCGTATTAAAAAATATTGTTGACTTTTACATTTTTACTGAATTTTTGTTAAATTCATAGGTACATTTGAGAAAAGTCAATACTTTTGTGCTATGCCCTTTTCTTACTCATGTGCATGCTAGGTCTTATCATTTGCTTATTCTGAGTTCTTCAGAAGAGTTTTAAGGTTTTCTTATAGAGAGCCTACACATTTATTTATTTAAATTTGTTTTACAAGTAAGGGCACATAAGGAGCATCTTTAGCATTTACCTGATCAAAAATAGAACAGAGACAAGAAACTGTTATACTTGGAAGCCCTCAAATTCATGCATTAATTTGCTTTATAGATATCGGACTGTTATTTCAACACCTAAATTACTAATTTCTAACGTACAATATTTTGCCCATGTTTTTGCAAATGGTAATTTGTGCGGTAGCCAGAAAGTAAGTACAGAAGCAGATTTTTCATATTTTGAGAAGTAAGCGTACCTGAAATGAGCATCATGTATACATAAAAAGAGTAAGTTATAAAAATAAAATATGCTAGGTTGGATAATCATCTATAATGTTAACAGTCCAATTGCTTGTCATGTAGAGGAAGGTTGTGCTTTAATTAAGCAATAAGACATGACAGGGTGTGAATTATGGAGTAGTAATTCTTGTCTAGTGTATTGTTAGACAAGAGGCCAAGGGCCAGGTGTCACTGCATAGACCATGCATAAATTATTACACTGTAATTTAAATCTAGAACTTTGTAGAATAATTCTAAATTATTTTTCAACTAATTTTGGAAAACAGGAGATATATTGAATATATTAAATTCTATGTTAGAGACTATCTGTTGCAATGTGGTAAAATTAAGCTAAAAGAAAGCATTTATTTCGGGGAGGGTTGGAATATAGCAAGGCAGTATAATAAAGTTGGCTTCGTGATTTGTTATTCTCCACACAGTATTTTTACAGAGATGATTCCTAGGAAGATGATACATTAATTTGACACTTCCCCCTATGATTAGAAAAAAAATGGTGTGGAGCTAAGTTTTGAGAAATTTTAAGATGATGCCTTTTTGGCTTTTTTTTTTTTCCTTTACAAAACAATGTTAACTAACAAATAACTCTAACATAAATCTTCCAGAAAAAAAAAAGTTCATTTCTCTGAAAGAACCTGGCAAGGGGTGGAGCAATTTTACAGAATTTTGGGTCTTTTAAAATCAGTGTGAGTTGTAATCCTAAGGCTTTCCCCCTTAACATACCATTTTGAAGGTCCTCTTTTGTAAAGGCATCAAAACAGATCTCTTATCACAAGAAAACACATTGTTTGAAACACTGCTTTTTTAAAAAAGGAAACTCATTTCTGCCCATTCAAAAGACAAAAATGTTTGAGGGTGAGTATGTGACTGTAATAAAGAGAAAGTCTACTTGCTTTTCATCTGTAGAGAAGCATTTCAAAAGACTACTTCCTTTTAAAGTTATTATATTTTGTGTTCCTGTTGCTAATATTGTATACTTTTATAATGGTTGAGGGGTTAACAAGTTCGACTTCTTTTGTGACTATCACAAGATGGATGTTATATATTACAACCTGAGATTGTTAATTTTGTCTCAGGTTTTCCTTTAAATTGGTACATTTTACCATCAAATTCAATCTCTTTCTGTACATGCAATAACCCTGGATAGATTAGTATATAGATCAAATATAAAGTATTTTTGAAGGGTTCCAGAAACACCCACCTGCCCAAAATATATCCCTTAATATCTTATCACAGGACCATTAATATTTACTCCTCTGGATTAGTGTTTGTGTCTTGGTCATTTATTAAAATAAAATCCCTTCCAAAGCAATGATAGAGAATCCAGTTATCAGTTATTAATTCCTTAACCTATCCATTTCATAACTTAGTAGGTTGTTTATCTATATTTGCTTTAGCTCATGACAGAAAGCAGAGAAGGAAATGAGACACAAGGAAGGAATGTTGTAATAGATATGCGACAAGAAAATGTCCAGCATGAAATGTGGCCAAGGTACTGGTGGACAGACAGGCCCTTTGGTACTAGAAGATGGCTTGAAAGCACACTTTTGATGTGGTTGGGGTAGAAGAACCCTAAGAAAGGGAATAGAATTAGGAGTTCTTCAGGCAAGGACGGACCATGTCTTATTAGGTGCCTAGTATGTATCTTAAATGATCAAAGAGGTGGGAAAAGCCAGAGAAAATTTTATCTTCAGTACTAAACAGTCTCACCCATTTTATAACTTATATTAAGTCCATAGGTCTATCACAACGGTTAAAGAAAACCCATTTCTTATGTTTGTTTATTTCTGTTTTAACTAAATTAGGCAAGATTGATTTTTCTACTCAATGGCTTCAAGTGATCCTTTTCTGGAGATCCATCTCAATAGGATTTTACTTCATAATTCTTGAAATGTGAGACCACAATTTTCTTTCAGTCCTTCTCCAGGGTTAGTTGGGTTAGTTTTGGGCTTTTAAAAAGCATAACAGCCATTCAGAGAGTTGCCTTTAGACGAGAATATTGGAAAATTATGCCATTAGCTTGCAACAAGTGTAAATGAAGAACACCTATGTATTTTAAGAAAAAATAATCAATTACTGTGTTTTAATTTTTATACTGTCATGTCTTTGACTTAGGTTGTATCTACTTCTACACAGACTTAATTGTTTTAAGATATTTCAGGGTGTAATAATTTATTAATATAATCATCTCACTAGTTGGTCGTCATTTAGGTCTACAAGCTTCTTCAAATAGGCACAAATCTATGTTTCTGTGGGCCATACCACTTAGTAGGATGATCAAAATTACTTCCTATAGGTTTGTGTTTATTAGGATAAATCCTTAGTACTTATTTTGTAAGAGGTTCAACGTTAGGGACTCTACATTACTGTCTCATGAATGTTTATAATAACATTGCAGGACTAGTGTTAATTTAGAGACTGAGACACAAGTTCATAGGGTTCCTCATTAAGTAAGCAATGGATCCAGCCTTTTAATCCAAGACTATGACTTGAAAACCAGAATTATTTCCAGTGAACCATATTGTCTCCTGTTGAAGTTAGAGTCAGAATGTTGGGATTATTATTATTTTTTTCAATTAAATTTAGCCATTACTAAGGTCTTCTAAAGAAAACAAAAACAAAAACAAAAAACCAAACTCATTTGCCCAGTCAGCAATCTCAGACTATTAAATTCCATTCAGTGACCATTCTAGGAACTTCTCCTAGCGTGTTGCTACCTACTCTCTTTCTGCTCCAGAACCTTTACACATTTTCAGAAATGCAACAGCAGAAGTAAGTCGGAATTCACAGGCATGAGCGCTAACTTCATCACGTGCACAACCAACATCAGTTCAACAAAAAGGACCATATGATTCTAGCCACAGAGCAGGAGCATTCCTCAGTCCTCACCTACATTTACTCGTGGTCCATTTTGATGAATTGGCATCACACCTTGTTTGTGCAATGGAGCAGGGTTGGGAGTTTTGATTATTTTGGGCTAAAACAAACACTGCCCTTTATAGTAAGAACAGATAAAGAAGAAGACACAGAGGCAGGATCAAAGGGTTTTTGCCTGTGCCTGAGCCCACCCCCTTTCTGCTAGGTATACTTCCATGTTTTTTGTACTTCATCCACTTGACCCCTATCTTATTTCCTAATATGACTTCCCTGCTTTATGTTTCAGTTTTCTTCCCCAGAGTTGCTGTTTCTAAGGTCTTTGACTTAAAAAGCAGCAGCCAGGACCCCTATTCCTTTTTTTGAGGGGGGAGACCCCCTCTTCCTAATCCCTCTCCAGTATAGGCAGTTACTTCTGATATTAACAACCTCAGGCTATACCCATCTTTGATTCACTCCACCATAGCAGCTCAGAAGAAAAGGACAGGAGTCCTCGTTTCTGACAAGGTCATTCATGGTGTGAGTTGTCAAGGTTCCTTGTCACTGCATTTAGATCGAAAGTGCAATGTATGTATCAATCAAGACCAAAGTAGGAAAAGTACAAAGTGATGCAATGTATGTATCAATCAAGATCTAATACTATCTCGCATACAATGGTATCATTTTAGATTTTGGTGTGAAAATTATTAACAACATACCCCAGCTTTATTTTCTCAAACCCCTGCTGCATAACTAGCATAGAACAAAAAGCAGAATGATGAAAAACTAAGGTCAACAGTTGCTAGAAGTTTCTCTCTCTGCTTCTAAGACAGAAAAAAGAAATCCTATCTTTCAAATCATGGCATACAATATAACCAAGAAAAAAAAAATACTGAAAAAAATAAGACAGTAAAAATAGCTCAGTGGCAGTTTAATAACTGACAAGACTTATTCCATCAGCTGGAAAGAGTTTAAAACCTTTACCTGCTGCCACTCACATGATAGAGATTTAGAGTTCATGGCTGAAAGCTAACATCTGATGTGAAAGTACGTGATCACGATTCATCTGCAGATGCATTTCTCTGCTTAATAAGTGTGATACTGTTTGTTTAAAGGAAATGAAAAATCCCCAAGTTTTCAAGTGTTAAAAAAAAAAAAAAGACACAAAGGACAGGAAGGAACGAAAATACTTGTGTACAAATAGCATTAGGACACCTGAAGGTAATCAGATCTGCCCTTGGTCCTCAGCGAACTCCGGTCATCTGTGAAGATCTGTGTCCTTCACACAGAAACACACGGAAAGAGAAGAGGTTGGTTGGAATCTCCTATCATTAGCCACAGTCAAAGCATAGAAGAGAAAAATATCTCCCTCGTGAAAGCGAGCTCAGAGACAACCTAGGCCACCGAATCCTTGCCTCCCGGATTCCCCTCCCGGCTCCCCATAATTCAACACAGGCAGGCAGCCGGTGATACAGATGGAGATACAACAGCCCGGGTCCGCGTGGAGCATTATAGATCTGGCTAGTTGTCTAGTTAACAGTCAGCTATTTGGGGATAATACCCACAGTTGTTTTACAAAAATGAAAAAACAAAAAGATGGATTTATCCTGAATTCGGGATATAAAAGTATTTGTACAGGTTGGTGCTCGGGTGTGCACCGTTGTTCTCACATTTAGACTGCTGGCTGATGACGCAAACCCACGTCCGTTAGGATTGACAGCAAAGGGACTCTGTGGAAACGGTACCGCGGACCGCGTTAGTGGCATATGACAAAATTCTGGGTCCCAAAAGAAATGCTGGAGGAGCTGATCTTTTCTTTGCCTGTGGTTTTGTTTGTTTTTGACTTTGAACGAACAGATGGCAGAGAGGCTTTGAGACTTCTTGGGAAATCATCCCAACACACAGTACTAGGTACAGAGGAGACACTCTGTAAGTATGTGCTCATCCAAATGATGCCCAGGATTCCTCAGTCAGCAGGCGATGTTGGGGAAGTTCTTCAGTTAACGAATGTGGGATTTAATGAAGCTTGATTTGTTTATATAGCGAAACAGTATGGGGAAGGGAAGCAACCATATAAAACTGACCATGTTCCTTGTAAAATACTTTTTACAGATGTACTTATATTGGCAGATATTAAGCTACTTTTCAAGGTATAAATCAGTTTACTAATCACAAAATTTCAGTCCAGTAACAAGACCAACAATCACAGTAGCATATTTGACAAAAGCAACATTGAAGTTATCTGTGCTAGTTTTAACCAAAAGGAAGAGATGATAACAATTCATCATTTATCGAATGCCTATTACTGGACAGTATTGTATATTTTTCATGATTTGCATATGTGTATGTGTGCATATATAATTATCATATATATCATATATTACATATATATTATTACACATACATATATATAAAAGCACACAATCTTGCTTTCTCAAGTTGCTTATAATACAATAGTAAAGATTGATGCAAAGTAACATGTTTTTATAAAAGTGCAGGTAACATGCTTTAAAAGATCAATAGGGAGAAAAATATTTGGGTAGAGAAATGAGAAAAATTTTTGTGCATAAAAACGATTGTGAAATCTGCTTCAAGAAGATGGATCCCATTTCAAAGGGTGAAGAGGGAAGGGCATTCCAAGAGAAAATAGCATTAACAAAGGAATAACCGTGTAAATTCACCAAACTTATTTAATAAATAAGGACTAAGCAGTCTGGTGAAATGTGAGGATTGTGGTTGGGAAATGATTAGAGCAAAGCTGGAAAGGTAGGCAGCATCAGGCCATGGATGGCAGGCAAACAGGACCACCGTCATGATTTTTAGTTAAGAACTGGACAATTTTAAGGAGTTGTGTTTTGTTATTGTTCTGTTGTTGGGTTTTTGGTTTTTTTTTTTTTTTGTAATTTTATTTATTTATTTGTCAGAGAGAGAGTGAGCACAAGTAGGCAGAGTGGCAGGCAGAGGGAAAAGCAGACTCCATGCTGAGGAAGGAGCCCAATGCGGGACTCCCCAGGACCCTGGGATCATGACCTGAGCCGAAGGTGGGCGCTTAACCGACTGAGCCCCCAAGGCATCCCTGTTTTTTTGTTTGGTTTGGTTTGGGTTTTTTTTTTTTTTTTTTGGTTTAAGTAGGCTCCACACTGGGCTTAAATTCACGACCCTGAGATAAGACCTGAGCTGAGGTCAAGAGTCGGACACACAACCGACTGGAGCCACCCAAGTGTCCCAGCGGGTTTCTAATGGTCCCGTAGCAATCCGTGTCTGACATTTATATTCCATTATTAGTCAAGATCCTTAATTAATCTAGCCTGCAACCCCCAGAAAACTAAAATATTAATTATATGGGCCAACAGGTTACTCTCCACCCTTGATTATTGGTGCCTTTCCAAAGGCATTATCAAGGTCATGGCTTTTGTTAGAATTAGACAGTCAGCTCTCAAGGGCAAACCAGAGTATCTTTTGGTTGCTAGTGAGCACTTCCCAGTTTTCCCTGCTTCAATTTCAGGTTCAGCTCAGTGATAGTTGTTTGGACAATTCTCTCACTAAGATGCCAGTAAATTAGGGCAGTGATGTCCTTGGTCGTCCACACATCTCAGACACCAGTTGTTTTTTTTAACGCTTTTCATACTGATGCTAATTAAAAGGGGGAAAAATTCCTCCTAATCTTATAACTAGTTTTCACAGTTCAGTTCTTTGCAGAGTATTCAGTTCATTATTTTTTAAATTGTGTTGTTTTTAAACTTTTGAAGGTATTAGTTTCATGAAAATGGTTTTTTTTTTTTATAGTCTTACCCTTTTTTTACTCAATAAAATATAAATGAAAAAAATATTTTCCAATATACCACAATTGTGGGTAAAGAACTCAGATTATTCTAGTCATACATCCATCATATTCTTGAATGCTAAGAAGTTTGAGTCAGCCCATTAAAAATACGGAGTTTACACTGTGTTAGCTGGTTTGCATCTGAACATAAGAAGTTGAAGTGGCCTTTCAGAAATCAGACCAGTTAGTTATATTTATTATCTTAAATCAGCTTATTTGGCCAAAATTGAGCAAAATTGAACCCAAACAGGTGATCCAAGAGAGATCCATGAACACTTGGCCAAGTGACCTCTATGGGTAAATTTTGTCACTTGACCCCTTGGTGGTATTTCTCTCTGCCCTCTCATTTTTGTGGATCCTTGTAAGGATATATAGCAAGCAAGGTTTTGTTGGATCTTGATGAGTTCAGTACTAGTCATCTAGACAAGACTGGATTTCTCTTCCTTGTGGAGGAAGAATTTTGCCCCTGATCTCAGCCTCTTAATGAGCAAACAGCAGAGCGATTGTAATCCCTGGTGTCTGTCACCTCATCGGCTACAGTGGAGAGACCTTTCCTGGGACATAGGTGATGACATGCTCAACATCTAACTACTCCTCCGTGAGCGCCTCTGTGCCCAAGGAGTTGGTCCCCGACCAGAGTGTGGGACTCTCCTTATTTCACAGATCAGAAAAGCAAGTACGAGGATGTAAGGCTATCTCAAACAAAGGCTGAGTTGGGGCAAAACTGCTAATGTCTTTTCCCAAATGCTCTCTGTAACCAAGAAATAACCGATTCTCTTCTGATGTGTTGTCCTCGCGGAATAGAGGTGTTACTGCTCTCCTTCTCAGCAGCACAAATAAGGAGATAAGCAGCCACAGTTGGAAGAGGGAGGAAAAAAGCAGCCTCCTTTCCATCTTGGCTTGGTTCATAATTGATCCATCTCAGCATTATTGCTTTAGCAAAAAAAATAATAATAATTTTTTCTGATTTTCATTTTATCAGAATAATGTAGCTTACCACTCTGTTGCTAAAAACCCAGTGCACCCCTATGAAGCGAGTGCCGTGGGGAGGGTAGGATTGCACGCTGTGTGCATCAGGATGGCCCGCACAGGCAACAGGAGTAATAGGAATGATTAAACCCGATCGGACAGGGTAAGGTTGAAAGCTTTCTTGCCTCATGACAGGCTGTGACAGTCAAGGGGCATTGGAGCAGAACGAACCACAGTGGCAGTTTGCTGTGAGCAAGGCAACTGTCAAAACTTCTGTCCAAAAGCAAATGTTGGGGCTAACCACCAGCAAAGTTTGCAACCTGATGACTCCAATGCTGATGGCCAAGATGTCTTCCAGTAAACTCCAGGTTCTTGTCCCTGTCGAGGGCATCCCACGGTTATCATCCTGACTGCCAACTCTCTCTCTCTCTCTCTCTCTCTCTTTCTCTCTCTGTGCTCTGGGTCTTGTCCACTTGCTCTGTTAAAGAAAGCCCACCTTCTTTTAGAAAAGTGCTAACCAACCATCACACAACCCACAGGTCATGTTCATACTCCTCTCCTGATATGTAATTCATGTGTAGTTTATCATGTTCTGTGTTTGGAGCCCTGGCATGCAGTCCACATAGAGAAAGCCTGTCCATGTGTGAAGTCTAGTTCCAATTATGTTGTAAGAATAGGTTGCAGCACAAATGTAAACCTGCCATCACAAATAGGGTGAAATACTTCACACCCAAAGCTAAAACAGTGAACTTTGCGTTGCCACTGGTTTCTTGAAAAGTTGGGGAAAAAAAATTGCTTTACACCCATGTGGTTTCACAGGTTTTTATTAGAAGCCACAATAGACACTCTCCACCAGCAGTAAATGAGAAACCTTTCAACATTGTAATAACATGGGGAGAGTTTCTCAGCCTCTGTCATCCTACGGGAATTCTCCCATTGAGTTTCCATAGGTCGAAGGGAGTGAGAAGGTTGCCCACGGTCTCTCTATCAGACACGGGCTCAATTTTAGCCTTGCACCCTGTCATATTTTTCATGTTTGGGGGAGTCCAACAGAGAAGGTGTAATTCAAGGCTGCGGTCCTCAGGGTGCTAGGTGTCTTACCCCCGATGAGGTCCGTCTGGCTAGGTGTCACATCAGCTAGGAATTCCCACATCCAAAGATCCGTCTCTCTCTCTGAGAAATATGATCTGCAAGACCCCACGAGTGCCTCACTATAGGCTTTAACAAGCCGGTGTGCTCAGCACAGGAACGCTCAGAGTAAGCAAAAAGGTTACCACTTACGTCTCGTTAGTAAAAGTAATGACTGCGAATTTATCACCCCTCGAATGAAAAATCATCTCCACGCACTTATGTACCTAAAATAATTCATAAGACGGAGGATTTGGAAGTTTCATCTTCCTCACCTGCAGCTGCAGAGGGAGACAAAATCACTCCACTTCTACGGGTAGGAAAGAGAACGTATTTTTTTAAAAGGGTAGTAAATTAGCTTGTGCTGGAATATCTATTTTCCTGCCTTCGTCGCTGCCAACTCCCTCTGTTGCCTTTGATCTATGATTTGCAAGCTACCCTTATTATTTATGTGTTCTACAATTACAACCGGTGACACCGCCCCTTCTCCAGCCCTCAGCCACAAATATGAAAGGAATAAATGCTGTTTATTGTGACAGTCTGCCTTTTGTCTGCGGAACAATGACACACTGCACCGCTGACAGCTTGCTACTGTTTTTACTACCGCTCCCCAGCTTACTTCTCGAGGGTTCTCCAGAATGTGGCGAGAGATGGACTGGAATAAAAATGCCTAGTGAGAATCTTTTGCATTCATTTACCTCCCAATGAGCTCCTGTGGGGACACAGAGTGGAGAAAGAACAGAAGGCCCACCAGGATGAGGACATTTTAAAGATTTTGTACATCTTTTGAGGGAGGGAGGGAAGAGGCTCCCTAGCTTGACTAATGTACTTAACTTTTTAAATGTATTTAATTTGAAAGTCACACAGTCTACAGATAATGTGAAGAGGGAATGCAGATCAGAGTCGTTTATGAATTTCTGGAACGGTTTTCCGTTTCCTCAGCCTGGGAACTTTGAGTGGAGCAGCAGACAGAATGATTGGAAGAACCAAAGTGTTTGAGGTTTTCCGAAGGGCCTGTACTCATTAGCTTTTGAAGCTGTGCTAAAATGTTATGTTTATTGGATAATTGCGCTCTGGAAACAGAATAGATTAATAAGTAAAAGAGTCACTGCAAGTTTTGTAGGCCCAACTTTGAGCTAAGTGCAGGCTCGTAAATATTCCACAGCAAGCCCGTTTCCTCCGATGTGATTAGTCTGAGAAGGTGAGTAAAAGCCAGCACCTAGCTCAGGTCCCAGAGATTAGGGACTCCTGGTTCTGTTTCCTCTTGATTTCAGTGGTTTTAAAAAATTATTACCACTCCCTGGAACTCCACTCCTAAGAAGTTTTTGTGTGTTTTTTTTCCTCCCCTAAACCAACTGTGTTTTCTCCCAAATTTCTATTTTAGGAAAAAACAAACCATTTAAAAAATCAATAACAATTTTCTCCATTGTTAAAAAGACGCTCATAATGTGCAAAACTTTTTTTAAATGTTTTCTCTTGTTTTCATTCTTTGATCTAAAATCTTCAAGCAGTAGGTCTTAAATATCTGAAATACAGTGTAACCACTTAAAGTTCACTGCCTGGAGTTCTCATTTCCTGGGGAAGGTGAATGGAGATTACAGAATGACTTAGAAGAAAGTTGATTAAGCAGGCAGGTGTAAGAAGGAGGAAAATAAAGTAAAAATAAGGAAAAGAAAACTAAGCAATGCATAATATCAGTTAATAGTTTGTTCAAGGAAGGAAAGGCATTAAGTCAGCCATGGAACAGTAAATGGAAGTGTTAACATTCCAATAGAGAGCCAAAGACTTTCAGACTGGGATGAAACTCAAAAGCCAACTGCTTATAAAGAGCACATCTAAAATATTTTTTTTAATATTTGGAAATATCATAAATAAGACGTGCCTCATAAATGTAGAATAAAAACAAAAGTTGAGGTTGCCTTGCTAATATCTAAAGTGGAATTTCAGGCTCTACCCATTAAACAGAACAGAAGAAGTATTATAGAAGGAAGTAGGAAACTGTATTCACAGCAAAATGAAGAATTATAAACTTTCTTGTACCCTGAAATGTAGCTGTGAATACATAATACAAAAACTCCCAGAAATACATTTGGGTAAAACGAAATGATAATGGAGAATTGATTTGCAAAATTCTGAAAGAATTGAAATTTAATAGAGTGGAAAAAAAAACAAGGATCTGAATAATACAGTCAGCAGATATTTATGTGTACATGCGTATGAATAGATAGTAGATGGCTAAACTGCTAGATATCTAATAAACAATGACATCATGCTTACTATGTGCCAGATACTGTTCCAGAATTGGATGTATTAATTCGTGTAATTCTCATAACAACATTTTACAGATAAGGAAACTGAGGCACCAACAGGTAGCTTACTTGGGGCTCCCTGGCAGAGAGGAGTTTTATTTTTTATTTATTTTTAAAAATATTTTATTTATTTATTTTGAGAGAGAGAGAGATCACAAGTAGGCAGAGAGGCAGGCAGAGACAGAGGGGGAAGCAGGCTCCCTGCTGAGCAGAGAGCCCGATGTGGGGCTCGATCCCAGGACCCTGAGATCATGACCTGAGCCCAAGGCAGAGGCTTAACCCAGGCACCCTGAGCCACCCAGGCACCCCTATTTTTAAGAAGATTTTATTTATTTATTTGACAGAGAGAGACACGGTGAGAGAGGCAACACAAGCAACAAGGGGAGTGGGAGGAGAAGGAGGGGGAGTGGGTGAGGGAGAAGCAGGGAGAGTGGGGGAGGGAGAAGCAGGGGGAGTGGGGGAGGGAGAGGCAGAGGGAATGGGGGAGGGAGAAGCAGAGGGAGTCGGGGAGAGAGAAGCAGGCGGAGTGGGGGAGGGAGAAGAAGGGAGAGTAAGGGAGGGAGAAACAGGCTTTCCACTGAGCAGGGAGCCCTAAGACTGTGACCTAAGCCATAGGCAGATGCTTATGGACTGAGCCACCCAGGAACCCCCAGAGGGGAGTTTTAAAGCAGGATTTAACCCAGCTGGTCTGGCCCTAGGGTCTCTATGGTCTTAAAGACTCTTAAAACACATCTTGCTGACTACAGAGAATCTATGTGTTGTTTGGTTTTTTGGTTTCTTAGTCCATGAAAAAATGTGAAAACTACTCACAAACTGATCAAAACAAACTTTTACAAATTTTAAAATGTAGAGATATACAGATAATATTTTCTGACCATAACCCAGTAAAACCAAAAGTCACCAACAGAAGATCTCCCCTTCCTCCAACAACAACAAAATCTCCACCTATAGATTTAAAAATCTATTGTAATTAGTTCCGGGATCAAAAAAGTATCCCAAAACTAAGATTAAAGATAATTTAGCAATTAAATATGCCATAGTTGTTCCTCTTAACACATGACACTTTTCACTCACCATTCTATTGTTTTTAAATTGCTAATAAAATTTCTAAATATTATCCCTAATTCCCTTTATTTGTCCTAATCTAGTCACTTAGGTATATCTATGTTGAATTTAATAGACCACAATTGGATAAATTCCCACTGTTAACACAGAATTAATTTTATACCTTTGTAAGTATATATTATTTGTAATTTAATTTCTCCTAAGTTGGACCCATTAAGGTTATGATAGTGAGATGTGTAACCTAAAAATTTTAATCAGTCCAATTCCAGAAGTCATTTTATAGCTTCCAGGGAGGAGATGGGACTTCCTAGTCACTACCAAGTAGTTCTTCCAGAAGTCATTTAATAGCTTCAAAGGAGGAATGGGACCTCCTAGTCACTACCAAGAAGTTTGATGATAAGTAGGATATGGCAAATTTAACCAATTAGCTTTTATTTCTTATGATTTGCTAGCCTATAATGTCCATTGTATGGTTTATGATTATCTCTTCTCACATTTTTCCATGTTCTTTACTCAAGGTTTTGACCCATATGGGTTGTTATACTTCCTTTCATATTTTTTCCCTTCCATTTGTTTTGTTATATTTCTATATATAGCTAGAGAGATCCATAAATATAAGGTACGTGTATGTGTACATATGTACACACAATGAATAACTTTTTTGGCAAGTCTGGTCTATGAAGAATCATTCATAATTAGTTTAGTTGTCTATATTTTAACCAAATTACTCTAAACATCTCTATATCATCAATTGCTTAGTCAAGGCAAGAGTTCACAGTTTCATTGATTTTTTTTTTTATTTTTACTATCAATTACACCAAGCTAGTTGAAAAACAAAACAAAACAAAACAAAACAACTCATCATTAATAGTCTTAGAGTGTATTATTATTGTCATGGTTATTGATGGCTAAAATAAAAAATGTGTTTATACAGAGGAGATGAATCATCTCTCATAACTGCCATATAAAGTAAATAGCAAGTCGGAGTAGTGACACTTAGGAACGAGGTCCTGCATAGACAAATGTGCAGGACTGCATCCGTTGTTAAGTCATTTAATTTGCACACAGTGGGATAAGCAATGGTAATTTGTGTGCACAGTCCACTATTGAAACAAAATGGAGAAATCCCATATTTTTTAAGTCTTTATCACTAATAGTAGATTAAGAGAAAAAAATGATCCTATTGAAGCTTGATTTTAAAGTCTTCTTCTTTCCACAATCATATTCTACCAAATATATCTAAAAATGTATATGGAATTCTAAGATCACATTAAAAACTGTCTTTTTAAATACCAAATCCATATTATAATGATTTTATTATACCCCTCACTCACAATTATACTCGAAAAAAATCCTCACAGTCTAAGTATGATTTACTAAAATGTTTTCAATCACATGCCGCTTCCTGTCAAGTATTCCTAAGCATTGAGTATATATATTTCTATATTTGGTAAAGATTAGAGATAATCTATTTTAAAATGCCTCGTAGCTTCTCTGGCACATAGGGTTTAAATTTAAAGCATGAATGCAATTGTCCAATATATTTTGACATTTGGAATATGTCACTCATCATCTTAAATATCAATTCAAGAAAATATTTCTAGGATATCGGGATTCTTCCCTATAGTATCTCCCTTTTCTTTTTTATTGGTAGTAGCCAAGTTTTAGTGGCCACTTTTTGAGTCTACTTGGGATCATTGGATGTTGAGCTCGTGCAAGAAATTTTTGTTTACCAGCACACCTGAGGAACACAGGCCCCTCCAGTGAACATCAGAGCTCACTATGCATTTTATCTCACAGTGCTATGATAGCACAGCTTGAAAATGCCTCCCAGGTCATCCTGTAGTGATGTGAAAAGTGAAAATCTTCTGGTCTAGTGGGTGGAATTTTCTACAGATGGAGCTGAGATTGTTAGTGGTAGAAGTAGGCTTCATGGTCCTAGACAATCTTTTCCTCACTGCCAAGTGGGAAACAGCACAGGATAAATAACACAAATGAGTACGTGAAGGAGGCAAAGGGTCTAGAGGGTACATAGAGTCATTTTAATATCACCTGGATCCTCCCAATTCTCCCTTCTACACCCCAAACTCTCTTTTAGGGGCATCAGTGTTTAATGCATTTCCATGAATGCTTCTGTCTGTTAGAAAA
>CM053604.1:160696693-160727949 GCA_028646535.1 Procyon lotor | reverse complement strand
GTCTAATGCGAAATAGTCTCTGAACCATCCGGCAAATGCCCACTTGCGTCTGTCTCTTTCAACTACTTTGTTTTCTTTTATACTTCAGTTATCAGTTCCTAGGATAGTACCATACTGTTCTCCTTACTATATCTCTGCAGCACATTTTATGCTGAGGGAATTTCTTCGCTTGACATTGGGATTATACTTTCCTTTTGTGAATTATACTTTCCTTTTGTGATGGCTGTTGTCATCTGGTTCATCTTCCATGTGAATTTCAGAATCATTTTATCTTTAGTCACCCCTCAGGAGTGTGCTATTGAATTTTAAAAATTTTATCAGAATTGCAGTCTTCTAAATTAATTGGGAAAATTGGCCTTTTGAAAATATAGAATATTTGGAATTAAAAAATGTGCATAGATCGATCTGGCATAATTTTTAAGGTTAGTACTAGATTACTAGATTTGTGGAGGTGGCCGTTGTTGTTATTGTGATGAGTCTCCTGCTTCCAATTTATTTTCTAACCAATGATTATTTTTAGAATATTAAAATTGAATTTGGGGCACCTGGATAGCTTAGTCAGTTAAGCATCTGCCTTCAGCTCAGGTCATGATCTCAGGGTTCTGGGTTTGAGCCCCACGTTGGGCTTCCTGCTCAGAGGTAAGTTTGGTTCTCCCTCTGTCCCTCCCCCTGCTTGTGTGCTTGCTCTCTCTCTTTCTCTCTCTCTCTCAAATAAAAAATAAAATCTTTTAAAAAATAATAAGTAAAATTGAATTTGGCTAACTTATTGCACTCTTATTTTTCTAATGGCTTTTCAGGTAATTCCTTAGGTATGAAATCATATTTTCAAAAATATAATTTTATGTATCATGTTTTAATATTTCAAATTAACTTTTCTTATTCTATTGCTCTGGTGAGGACACCAGAACAATAAAAAATAATGGCTGCAAGAATGACCATTCTTTTACTCAAGTGGGAATGATTCCATTATCTTTCCACTAAGTAAACTGTTGTTTCCTTAAACATGCCCTTTATTACTTAAGGGATGCTTCTTATTTATATTTACAGAGTTTTTGTTTTTATTTTACTCAGAAACAAGTGGTTTATCAAAGATTCTTTTTCAGTATCTATGAAAATAATCATATGATTTCTGTCTCTGTATTCCTCAGTATATTAATAAAATACCTTAATATGCATATTTACTGCATTCCCTCAATAAAACCTATTTAACCACATTTTCTTCATTATATTGTTAAATTAGATTTGTTACTATTTTATTCATACTTTCTCCCCCTTATATTCACAAGTGACATTGGCGAATAGTTTTCAGGTTTTTCTCTGTTGTGTTTTTGTTTTGTAGTTATTCTAGACTCATCAAATGAATTGGAAAGCTGTCTAATTATTTATATTTTTTCTCTTCCCGTGATTTCCTGCTATGGATTCCTGCGCATCAAAATCATTGTTTTTTGAATTTTCAATGTCTCAAAAAATGTTTCTTTTTCCTTCTTCTTCTCCTTCTTCTTCTTTTCTCTAATGGGGAGGATTTTTCCCTGTCCTTATTTTAGATAATCATTTCTTGCTAGTTTCTCATGAAGGCTTTATTATTTAGCCAAGATCATAATCATCTGATTCTGATAATCCATGATTAGAAAGTACATATACTCAACTCTATTGCCCTGTAGCCATTTTTAAGTTTATTCAACTAACGCTTACTGCTGAGTGTGTAAGGAGTATCATAATGGGATTTAAGGTGTGGGAGATAAATTGTTTTAAGACAGACTTGAAAGACATCATCTGGCCTTTAGAAACTTAGAATGTGTTTGGAAAAATGACATGCACTCCTGAAATAATTTAATGAAAGCACAAATAAATGTATTCATAATATTTCATGATAAAGCATAAAATGAGTATGGAAATGCAGAGAGGATGTGCCCAAGTGGTGAGTGACAAAAGTTAAGGGGAA
Organism: Procyon lotor; assembly: GCA_028646535.1. NCBI lineage: Eukaryota > Metazoa > Chordata > Mammalia > Carnivora > Procyonidae > Procyon > Procyon lotor. The sequence goes on along the minus strand of CM053604.1, from coordinate 160,726,007 downwards.
TTAGTCAGAAAACACTTAAGAGGAGAAGTGAGTTCTGAGCTGAATATTGAATTAGGCGATACACGTGAAGTAGGAGCTCTGAGAGAGTATTCTGCATAGTATGCGCAAAGACAGAAAACCAATAATAAGAAAATCTGTGGGCAGATGATAACATATGTTAGTTTGTCTGGAGCTAAAGAAAGCATTTTAGAAAGCTGAATACATGAACCCAGGAAGCATGTTATGGCAATCCTTTGGTAGGGCCAACGGTCAAGGTCAGACCTTGCCTGCACCAGCAGGTGTCTGATACTTTCAAACTATCCCCTAATGTTCCACTGGGCTTTGTTCATGTCCCGCAAGAGGTAAACTGACTGTGGCATACGTACAAAGCTCGGTTTGTTTATTTTTAATTTTTTTAAAGATTTTATTTACTCATTTCAGACAGAGAGAGAGAGGGAGGGAGAGCGGGCATGAGTGGGGCAGGGGGAGGGGTAGAGGGAGAAGCAGCCTCCCCCCTGAGCAGAGAGCCAGACATAGGGTTCAGTCCCAGGACCCTGGGATCATGACCTGAGCTGAAGGCAGACACTTAATGGCCTGAACCACCCAGGCGCCCCAAAACTTGGTTTAAATGTGATCTTGAATTGACGTATATTATCATAATGAATATGTACAAATATATGCACAGATCACACACGTGTTCTGCTTTGGAGTCAAGTGGAATAGACTTCCAGTGTCTTATTGTAGGAGTAGGAGTACAATTGAGCTTAACAGTATGACTTAAATGTTATCATAAATAAATGAAACAATGTCTGAATATGAACTAATACCGTGGAGGGTGTGAAGGTCTCATCAGTACAAGAAAAAAAAAAACTACATCTGATATCCTTACACCAATCTGTGGAGCTAAAGATTGTGGCTTTGACACAAGCCACACTTGTGTCAAACCATAAGGAATAGTAAGTATTAGGAAAGGAAAGAGAAAAGAAAAACTCTATCTTGTATTCTCACATCATTTTTGTGATTCCATACTTATGCCAAACCATGGGAAGCATGAGGGGGACAATCATACACCTGCTGAATTCTCAGAGAAATCCTCTGTCTCAAAGAGAAAAAAATCTGACAATAATCGTTAATTTGGGTACTTCAAAACCTTTATTAAAGATTTATCTGCACAAATGTGGCCTGCTTTGCAAAGTCACATGGTACCAGTAGCCCAGGTGCTTTCCGACAAACATAAATTATCACAAAACTGCACACAGATGAATCCTCTTTCAGCTTTCCATTGACCAAGAAAGGATTTTCTATGTATTGAGGAATGTTACCAAAAAATAAGTTACCTTTGCCACACAGGAAGCTCTTACATCCCCTTTCAACCAAAGAAAGACCTGGTAAAGGAGTGATGTAGATCCGAATCTGAATCCTGATTGTCCCCATATCCTCTTCTGATCTTGGGTGATTATTATGAATAATGTATGTTAAGTACTTAGCACTGTGTTAGAGCATGAGAGCTTCATGAATGGTAAATCTTTTATTTTCTCCCTCATTATGAAGGGAACCACTTAAAAAGCATTCGCTGGATGCCAAGCACTGATCCAAGCACTTTACGTGTGTCTCTTTACTTAACCATCACAACAACCTGAGGAGATCAGTGACCTTTAATATCCCAACTGGATGGATGGAAAATTTACCCAAGGAAACCCAGTTAATAAGGGGAGGAGCTAGGATCAAAACTGATGCCATGTGGCTCTGTCACCACCACTGCCTCCCTGAGCTTTCTTGGTACCATGCAGAAACTGCCTCTAATCTTTCAGTTTTGATCAGATCACATCTGCTTAGCACAAGCAGAGTGAAGGTACCAGGTCCACCGCTAGCGAAGTCCAGCTGTCATTAATGTTGGTGTTTAGGTGTCCAGGCAAGGTCTGCACATTCTTAGAATGCTGGCCAGGTGGCATATGAAGTAGCTCATGCGATTCCACGTACAGAGAACAATTCAATTTGCTGAGCATTAAATGGAAAGTTGCAACTAAGAATATTTTCCAGATAGCATCTGCAATGTGGTGCTTTATAGACCTAAACTCTAACAGTAATGCATTGCATTGCATATACTATCAGTTAGCATTCCTTGTTACGTTCCCCCCATGGTTAAAGCCAAGACTACCGAAGTTACGAAGTATGACTCCCGTCTTAAAGGATAGGAGAGGAAGTAGAAATAGAAAATTGACTGCTTATGAATAGAACGAAACAAGAAGTTTCTTAAAAGACAAATGAATCTATTGGAAGGAAGCTCATCCCTGCCATCACAGACATTTCAATCCAGGCTCAGGAGAATGAGGCTTTCTGAGTTCATCCTTAACATTTTTTAGGCAAGAATAATAAAGCTTTCAGAGGCTTCCAATAGCAAGAAGCGGTCCTAGACTGGACTGTATTTTTCTTACTGAGTGGGGAATAGCCGTCATCGGTGGTCATGGAGACCATTCCTCAGTGGGCATTTCTACTGATACGTACAGGCAAGTGACCCTTTCTTACTCTGTGTCAGATCCTTTACTCGAACCTGGGGTCAGATATGAATACCACCTGGCTGCTGTCCAAGATGGTATTAACGAGGTTGTCCAAGGTGCTGTACAACGAGGCTGCAACTAAGAGCCTCGTTGTGGAACAACGATTAAAAGATGAGTGTGTGGCCTCATGATGAATGTGTTAGTGGAAGCTTGTCCAGAATACACTGAAAAAAGCCCAAGACGGCAGGAAACCAATTTCCTTGGGCAGAGTTATTAAAGTTTAGGAGCTTGATAAGTGAGATAAACTGCAGAGTGGGCAAATCACCTTGAATCAAGGAACCACGTTGGGGCTCCTGAATGGCTCAGTTGGTTATGTGTCTGCCATCGGGTTCAGTTTATGATCTTGGGGTTCTGGGATCGAGCCTCGCATCGGGCTCCCTGCTCAGTGGGGGGCCGGCTTCTCCCTCTGCCCCTCTCCCCACTCATGCTCACATTCTCTCTCTCTCTCAAATAAATAAAATCTTAAAAAATCAAAATAAATAAATAAATAAAAGAATAATGTCCCCAGCGTAGTTGATCATAAGAAACCTGGGCGCCTCTCAGCCCCTCTGGCTTCCACTCTCTTTATATCTGGGTCTTTGTCCTTTGTATTGCCCCATTTATAAGATACCTTTTACGGGGGCACCTGGGTGGCTCAGTCGTTAAACGTCTGCCCTCGGCTCAAGTCATGATCCCAGGGTCCTGGGATCGAGCCCCGCATCGGGCTCTTTGCTCGGCAGGGAGCCTGCTTCTCCTACTACCACTCCCTCTGCTTGTGTTCCCTCTCTCGCTGTGTTTCTCTCTGTCAAATAAATAAAATCTAAAAAAAAAAAAAAGTACCTTTTACGAATTCTTTTAAATGTGTCAGAATTTTCCCACTTCATGAAATAATGGAAATTTAAACTATTTTTTGCGGTTTTTACCCTCCTTTGATTTGTTCAGGATAGCAGAAATCGAATTATGAACCACAAACAATACGAATCATGATTTTTAAAGGTGAAACATGGAGATCAAGTCAGGCATCCAGGGAGGTATCTGTAAACATCACGTGAACTATTTTACGTGAGTTCTGGCCATTCTGATGCTCGAACATGAATCTCAGAAGAGGAAAATAAGAATAGAAGCAGTTAGTAGTCTTGGCCTACCTTTTACCTCTTCACCTCTTCGCCTGCCTGATACGCGGTAGGAAAGGAGAGTAGAAACAGCTTGAACACAAAGGGCTTGGTTATCATTGGGAGCTATGTTGAGTGTGAACGCAATTTTACTCAATTAAGCCTTAAACAACTGATGTCGGCAAATGTGGTCCGTGCACGAGAGACCCTTATTATATCTAATATAAAATAGTTAATTGCTTCCAAATGAAGCTCAAATCAGACAGAGAAATGTCTAGTCTGACTAATACTAAAATAAAAGTAGGCAATGGGCACTGTTGTGTTTTTGCTTGACTCTGTGGATTCTTGAGAATATTCATTTACTTAATAGGCAAAATTAAAGCGCATGTCCTCTAGGGATGGCCACCCTTGGGACACGTGGACAGAAATGCAATTTTCTCTGTAATTTCTTTGATGGATTCAGTAAAGATCTCTATTAGTCTATATGATAACAGTGTTTCTGGGCACTGTTGCCCATTGAATTTTGGCTCATATATATTAAGCACATTCAAATATGTACCTTTACTATCAAAATAATCTGAAAATCTTTCTCTTTATTATATGAAGTGATGTTATCATTCGAGCTATAGATAGAGTCTCGTAATTTTTCTCTTAAAGTTGTTAAGATCAAGGGAATACTCTAAAGATTATTAAAAGAAAACCCTTTCAACTGCTTATAAATAGGGGAACAGAAAATCCTGGTGCATTTTGGAGCTTTAATTTTGACCAAAAAAAAAAAAAAAAGGAGCTTAAATTGCCATAAAAGTCACAGAATGCCAAAAGGAAATCCACCCAACAAATTCACAATTTACTGGTAAAGTCTTCATTGTGAGTTATGTTTACCAACTCTCAAGAGCATTCCAGCAGAAAAGAAGATACAGACATAAATAAATCTAGATCATGGTATTAAACCAGATCCTGTCAACATAAAATGAGTGAAGAAAAAAAAATATTTTTTAGTATACAATTATGTTTGAAAATTTGATTGCTAATGGATTTCTATATTCCTATCAAGGTCAGATGGGCAATTGTTTATGAGAAATTTGAAATCCCTTATAGCCTCGTCCAATAAGTTTTATAGCATCTATTCATGTTAGACATTTTGCCATTTCAAATGTTTCTCCCTTCTGCTTTTTTTTTCCTTCTTCATAAGAGCAACGTGGTACATTTTGTCAATTTTGCACTTGTTTTCAAAACCCTCCTTTATTTTACTGGAGAGCATGCAATTAACCCGCTTCTCCCTATTGAGAAGCGTCTTTATAATAACAGCTTTCCTTGCAGAGCTTTTGTGAGGCAGATTTTAAAATCAAGAGCCCATAAAGGTTGGAAAAAATCCAGTCGTATTAAAGTTCAGCAAATCTCTTTCAAGGTCATATCCCTTAAAGTTATAGAGGTTTTGTTCCTGTAAAAAGACTGTCAAGTCATTTTCCACATAAAACACACACACAACACACACACACAAAGAAGACAAACACTTTTACCTGTCTTACCAAATGTTGAGAAAAAAGCTGAGGTTTTACTTCTGTCAATGAATTGACAAGGAAGAGATTTTCTGCTCCCTTTGCCCCTTTGAAGCTTGTAGGTTGTAGGAAGGGCCAAGGCTCTGTAAACTGCCCTTCGGACTCATTCATGCAGCCGGGGCTGGCCAGCGATCCCGCTGCCTGAAAGAGCTTAATAGTCAAAGGGCATGGTAATTCCCTCCATCTGCCTTTTCTTTCTTCTAAGGCAAAATCTTCACCTGGTGTTTTTGATTCATGTGTTCTAATTATGATGGCTGCCATCAGCAGCCCTGTGGGGGACGCCACAGCCTCGCTGAGCCCACAGAGCAGACCGAAGCTTGTTAAGAGACCATGTCAGCCTGATTTTAGGGCCCATTTTGCAGCTCTCCACAGGCCTATCTGAAAGCATCAGGAGCCTCAGTCTTGCAGGACAAGTGTATTGTCTTTCTAAATGTCTCTTCCTGATAAGCAAATCCAAATATGGTTCATTCACTGTGGCTTTGAAGGCACAGTGGGGAACTTGGCTTGCATGGTGCATACAACAAAATGCTTAATATTATCACTTGGTATAGAGCTAAAGAACTCAATTTCCAATTCCAAGATAAAAACCTTTGCTCCCCAGCTATGATCAAGAGTTTGAAATTTAAATCAGGAGTCTTGAAAGCTATTCTAACTCTCGAAAGGGCTGGCTTTCCCATACATACAAAGAAGAAAATGCTGTGCTTGCATTAGTATCTGAATCAGGAGAAAGCTCACATCATTTTAGAAAATGTAATACTTGCCTCTTTCAATTGAAATGCTGTTGAGTATTTTCAGTGTTTTCAGTTCATTTGTTTTATTGTATTTCCCATTATTTAGATCATGATTAGGGCTGGTCCCATAGTCCTTTTTTATTACTTTATATACCTCCTATTGTTTTAGTATTTCCACACTCATAATACCTGAGCACATCCAGAAACATTTTGATTTATTTCAATATTAGTACAAAAGCAGCATCAAAAAATAAATTTAGTGACATCCTCAGCACCACACAGACCCCTTGCCCCCAGATATTACATGTCTTGAGTCAATACTTCTAGTGACTCTCAAAAGAAAGGCCAAAATGAGAGTTTCTTTATGCATGTGGTATTTTGAAGAATGCTCTAGTTCTGTTTAGGTCGAGCTGGTTAAGGGAAATTTGTTCATATTAGAAAATCACATGGAGGAAATGAAACCTAAAATCATCCCCCATGATTGTTAAATGGTGGTTCAAAGTACTTTAGGACTTCTCATAGGCTGTCATTCGTATCCCCACCCCAACTCCTAACTTCATCAGTCCAAGGATTCAAAGAAGAGACTCACCAGCTGGCAAAGTAATTTGGGTAGGCAGCCCATCCTGTAGTTAACATCTAAATTAGCGATAGCGACAGTGACTTGTAATTCCTTACGTTGTTGGTTATTCTGGAGTTTACTTTGGGTAAGAGTAAACTTGCATGCTTGCTATTGGCTCTTTGTCTCTGCTTTTTTTTTTTTTAAGATTTATTTATTTATTTTAGACAGAGAGAGAGAGAGAGAGAGCACATATGTGCGTGTCTGCGTGAGTGGGGGAAAAAGCAGAGGGAGAGAATCTCAAGCAGACTCCCCGATGAACATGGAGCCGCCTACACAGGGCTCCAACCCACCACCCATGTATCACCCATGTATCAGCCATGTATCACCCATGACCTGAGCCAAAATCACTAGTTGGACCCCTAACCTACTGAGCCGCCCCCGGGCCCCTGTTTGTCTTTGAATGCTCACTTTGGCCTAAATGAACAGTTGTGTGATGTGGTGCATCCAACCAGCTCTCATGCCCTTTGCTGAGCTACTGAACTACCACCAAGTGCTTAATGCAACAGGATCCTATCAATGGTAAAGCAAAGGTTTCCTCAACGGATAGATAACTCAAAATAAAAACAATACATAAATGCATGCATACACGCACACTTCGCTTCCCAAATCAACAATTCCTATCAGTTTTACCCTACATATTTCTCAAAACCACTCCCTTTCTCTTCTCCACCATCACTGCTGAAATCCAGACACTCCTCATTTCTGACCTTAAGGCCGGTGGCCCTATGGATCTGTCTGCTTTTAGTTTTCCCCTTTAGCTTCATTTTCCAAACCAATACCAGATCAATGGGAATAAAATGCAAACCTACCATGTTCCTTCCTGTTGGAAATCCTTTGGTGACCACTCCCTGGCCCCAGTCTACCTTTCCAGGCTCAGCTCCCCCTGTCCACCTGCCACCACCACACATGCCCAGTGAGGCTGGTTTGAATCATATTAATTTCCTCTGCTTTCTAATTATTTAGGTTAGTTTTTATCAGTTTTTGCTTGTTCCCAAAAATAAAAGCTGTGTGTGGTTGCCATTGCTTATATTCATACAACACCGTATTAACATTCATTCATCCACCGAAACCTCACTGAGCAGCTAGTATGTAAGGTATTATGTACGGGTACCGCCCTGAGCCTTAGGTATTCAAAGATGTAAGCGTATCATCAGAGAGCCCAGTGACAGATTTCTAGGCAGGTAATCATAACAAACGGGACATATGCAGTGATGGGTATGTGTACAGAGAGGTGGTTAGAGAGGACCTCCTGGGAGTCTGAAATCCTGAGGAATGGAGGAGAGAAGGTAGGTAGGAATAGGTTTGTAAAAGCTAAGATTCCTAATGAATAGAAGTTAGCCATATGTAGACTGTTGTCAGCCCTCAGAACAGAGGAAGGTGTGAGAAGCTTGTCAAGGTAATAAACAGCATGGCACGGGGACACCTGGGAGGCTCAGTCAGTTAAGCATCTGCCTTCGGCTCAGGTCATGATCCCAGGGTCCTGGGACTGAGCCCCGCATCATGCTCCTTGCTCAGCGGGGAGCCTGCTTATCCCTCTCCCTCTGCCACTCCCCCTGCTTGTGTCCTCTTTCTCTCTGTCAAATAAATAAAATCTTTTAAAAAATAAATGCACATCATGGCACATGGGTAAAGAGTAGAATTTGGAAATGAATTCAGAGAGGTAGATAAGGTGTCAAAGAGGGTACTATATGCCGTGTAAAAATAACTTAAGATGATCAGAAACTATGGAAAAAGGCGCCCTCGATACAACATGGGTTAGGTTTTTGTTTCCAGTAGGTCAGTTTGGTACCTCTGCAGAGGATGAATTCAATGAGCAAAGCACAGAAGGGAGACCCAGGAGGAGGTCCTCATAATAATCATGCAAGAGGTGATAGGAGCCTGAATCTGAGAATAAAAGGGGATGGGGTATAATTGGGAGTATTTGGCAATTGACTGGATTTGGGGACTAAGAGAAGTAGAGGAGTCAGAAGTGGTTTTGTGTTCTAATGGATGACAGAGCTGCAACCACCAGCTATAGAGAGAAACACAGAATGAGGACTGTTAATATTAAAACAGCAATGAGTCCAATTTCTGCTTGTCATATATGCTCCTTAGGTCAGTAATTTCTCTGATGTAGTCCTTATAGAAATGCATACATTTCAGGGGGTGTCTGGGTGGCTCAGCCAATTAAGCATCTGCCTTTGGCTCAGGTCATGATTCTGGGGTCCTGGGATTGAGCCCTGTATCAGGCTCCCTGCTCAATGGGGAGTCTGCTTCTCCCTCTTCTTCTCCCTCTGTGATCTCTTTTGCTCTCTCTCTCAAATAAATAAATAAAATCTTTTTTTTTAAAGGATAAATACCTCGGAAAAGACACAGATGAAAATTGGTGGTGTTCAGTGGAAGAATGGTTACTTTCATTTCGGGTTCAGCTGGAATAATGGACGAGACGGTATTAAGGAGACCCTTGAGGCTTATCTAGGACTTGGGCATGTAGACATTGGCCTGAAGGCCTTCTGGGCCGCGGGCCCCACACTGATGGCTATTGTAATAGGTTAGAACAAAAGAAATGAATCCCTATACTAGAAGAGTGGGATGACATGATCAAATCAACAGGATTACTAATTACTTGAGCATGAGGGGTAGGGGAGGGGTTCAGATACAGTGCAACCTGGACCAGTGGTGCTGGGTGTAAATTGACAACCACAGCTGTGATATTTATCCTTCATTCTAAAAGGCCACTGTTCCGAAACCACTCCAGCTGGTCTTACTCAAAGGTACTACTCCACTTTTAAATCTTTTGAGTGTAGCAGACACGCAGCGTTCTTTAGCTTCAGGTGTACCACATAGTGATTCAGGAAGTTTGTGCATGACGCTGCTCACAAGTGGAGCTAGTATCTGTCACCATGCAAAACTATCACAATCCCATTGACTATATTCCCTCTCCTGTGCCTCCTGTTCTGCAGCTTATTCATTCTGTAACCGGAAGCCTGTATCTCCCACTCCCCTTCACCTTGTTTGCCTGTCCCCCTCCCCACTCCCCTCTAACTTGTAAATCTTAAGGAATTTGGCCATCCTGTAAGGGCAAGTCTGGAGACAGCCTTTTGTGTTTCTGTTAAATGATTTTCAGAAGTTAACGCTGCTTTCATTCGGGGATTTCCTGTATTTGAGATGATGGTGGACGGGGGGCGTTCCACAGGCCAGTTCTCCATCCTGGGCAGAGTTGGAGGCCCTGCCCCGCCTGCAGCTGTCTTGCTGTGTGAGCCAGAGTGTGGGCCCTCCCCCACCAGGCCCCATAGTGCCCAGCCCCGCAGGCCTTTACTGTCTCCAAATATGTTCCCGCCCCTTTTCTTTGTAAGTCTGTTTTTATCTTTTTTCCCTTTTTCCTGCTCCCTTCCTCCCAATCCTAAAAGAATTCTATGAAGCTTACCTTGCTACTGATGATGTGACCCCATTGCTCACCATGGTCAACATCCCTTTCAAAGTGTTGAACTGCGGGAAAGAAAAGAGTACCTAGCGCATAATGGCAAAAGGGGCACCCCAGGAGAACAGAGAAGGGGTCTTGGACTCCTTGCCCTTTGATCCAAGCTGACCCACCTTCTACTTCCTCTCCTTTTCCCTCTGGTTGCTTTTGATTTCTGATTTAGTACGTTAGACTCTACGGGCCTGGCTAATTCAGTCCTTTGGCAAAACATATACATATATGTATATATGTGCGTGTGTGGATATAAATAGATGTATTTAGCTCAGACGCCTTCTGCCTGTGTTTCCCCAGCACAGTATATCCAACAAATTGTAACCTTGTATTTAGTTCATGGGCACACACAAGTAACATTTGCAGAGGTAACTGGGAACAAGAAAGAAGACATACAGTATCTGAAATGTCTGAATATGTGTTTTCAACTCATCGCCATAGGCTTTGCAGTGATCATTTATTTTTAATGAAGTAGCACTAGGAAGAACTAGAACACCGGTGAGTATTCTATCGCTGCACATCGTACTGTAATGCGGGGACTTCTCTCTAGCACATAGGGTCTCCTTGATGCTGTTCTGAGAACAGGCGGAACTACAAGGCATTAGCCCCTTCCTGTGTTCTGTGACTATGGGAGTAAATTGGAACCAGTTTTCTCTGTGTATGTTCTCTGGGAGACTTTTATGGTCCACCTAGGAAATAGGAGAAGTAAATGATAGAATCTACATTTTTCAATTCTTTCTTTCCCAGTTTCTTTCCTTTCTTGAAAGGAATATGTTAATGCATATATTAAAATAGGAGTGTCTATACAGGTTTTTTTTCTTCATTTGTTTTGACTCTTAAGTTATCACAGTTATAGAACTTAGCTGGTAGTACAAGAGCTCATTCTTTAACCAATCCTTCATTCCATCAGTGAGGAGACTGAGGCAGAGCCAAGTGAAGCATCTTGAGTCATAACCACAGCTGAACCCGAGCTGGAATCCAAGTCTTCCTGACTTCATATTGGCTTCTCCCAGCGCAGCTGGGGTAGTGTCATGGAAAACCCTAAATAAACGTTTGCCCTCTCTTCTGAATTCTGAAGGTTTGAAGGTGCATTCCTTTTCACAAGTAGAAATCAATTCGCGCTGATGTAACTGTGTTGTTTCAGGTTGCTTCACATTCCGGTTCCCAAGTAATTGTTTTTATTATTATTATTTTGACTTTCATTTCCCTTCTTTATAGATTTGGGTTAGTGTGTATTACGTGGCCTTATTGGGCTGTTATTATACATCAAGACTGGCATGAATCCAGAGGCAACAAATGAGAAATATTGACTTTTCTGCTGGGCTCATAAAAACAATGGTGTGTGAGTTAACAAATGTAGTTTTAATTTTATAAGAAATGTAACAGTGCCTGCCAGGGAGATCCCTGGAAATACAAGAAAAGAAAATCCCTAAATAGTAAGAACCAGAGGAAGAAGCTATGATTCATAAAGGAAGGTCAGCCTGAGCCTTTTCACCAGGGTAATCCGCTAAAACAAAATTTAGAAAGCCACTTATGCACTATTTGCAATAGAATATATATATTATATAGAGGAGAGCAGAATGGAATATATATAAAAACTGGAAACCTCTCTTCTCCCAATAGCAACTCCAGCATTCTTAGGAACAATGATTCCTCAAGAGAGAGAGTGTAAGTGCATTACTGATTTCTCAACGTTTGAGCAGCAGCAATTAGATAATCTTGAAACCAATGGCTAAAATCCTCAAGGTTGAATCTGATTAATAAAGCAAGTGATAGCCTGCTGATTCTAAAATAAAAAGCTAAATAAATACATGTTGCCATTTTCAGCAATAAAGTAATAAGCAGTTTGCAGTAAATGTGATTGGCATAAAACAATGTAGAAAATAATGTCGAATACATTCAGGAAACAGCTATTGCTGTCAAATTTGCAAAATAGGATTCTGCTTCCACAAATGTATCTACAATTTAAAGCTATTGAAATAGGCTGACAGATATGCTAACAAATTATTCATGCCATATTTAAATTGTGTACCTAACTCCTCAATAACATATTTATTTAATCAAAGCATGATCATTTCTGACAATTACTTTTATAAACTTTCATAAAATATACCAGAAAATATCCACAGACGTGTATTACCTAAGTCATGTAAGCAATAAGAAAGCTGACACAGCTATTCAAAACAGCAAAGGAATAGGAAGAGTCTAGCACATTAAGACACTGCCACATGCTTCCTTAGCTGGTAAATGCCTCGATAATAATAGATGAGTACAAAGGAAAGCATGGGGAGGTTATTAAATTATACTACACGGATGTAAGTCTCTAACATGGCATGCTTTGACTGCGTCTATAGATTTTCCAGAAGAATCACAACACAATGTGCTTTATTTGGGTGAACAAGTCAGCAGCAGTATGTCTATTAGGAGTTGCAAATTCAGAAGGCTCGAAGCGAGGCAGATAATGCCAATGAGTAGCGCGGTCTGTGGAGACAGGCAAACCGGAGAGCACTTGCAGAGGATAGAGGCAGCTGGCGTAGCCAATTATCATTCTGATAGAATGTAAGTCCAGGATTGCAAGATCTTCTGATACTTCAGGAAGAGCCAAGAATTAAGATTTTTCTTGGGGCGCCTGGGTGGCTCAGTGGGTTAAGCCTCTGCCTTCGGTTCAGGTCATGATCTCAGGGTCCTGGGATTTGAGCCCCGCATCGGGCTCTCTGCTCAGCAGGGAGCCTGCTTCCCCCTCTCTCTCTGGCTGCCTCTCTGCCTACTTGTGATCTCTCTCTCTCTGTCATACAAATAAATAAAATATTTAAAAAAAAGATTTTTCCTGTGAAAATAGACGTAGTTATTTAAAACAACAACGATAGCAGTGTGGACTAAATTCAGAGGGGAGCCACCTGTTTGCAAATGCAGGGTCCTATAATGATATAACGAGGATATCTTTATATTCTACATAGACAGTGCCATGATCATTAGTTGAACAACTAATGGCCAAAACATCTTGGAATGTTTTGGAACATTGGAAACAATCATGCTAACACCACCAGCCCAGCCATAGTAGGTGTTGAGCTTTGGAGAAATAAATTTTTCTGAACGAGAATAAGTAAGCTATAATATGATGTAGAAGGAAAAATCCAAGTGACCATCATCCATCCTTGTCCCTCACGTCCTTTTCTGTAAAGTGGGAATAATAGTCGTACCTACGTCTTCGGGTTGTTGTGAAGACTATGTGAGTTATTTATAGAAAGCACTTAGAACACTACCTAGCATATAGTAGGCTCTCAGTAAGTGTTACCTGGTGTTGCTTTTATCACTATGGATAAAATGTGAGGGTGCTCCTTGAATGTTAAAGGCAAGATGGCATAGCCAACTCGGTATAGCAATACTTAACGACAACAACAACAAAAGCCTCTTAAATATAACTGCTACCAAGAAGAAAATAACAGCAAGATATCTGAGGAATTGTGTTATGGTGAGTTGGGAAGCAGCTGAGAGGGGAGAAGAAATAGTTCAAGGTTACAATGAAGCACAGGCTTCCAATAGGGCTCTTTGGACAAGGAGGTAATTACTGCAGACAGGCTGGCTTGGCATGCCGTCATTAGCAGCCATCAAGTAATGTGTGTGTGTATGTCTGGAAGGGAGGGTTCTCAACTCTTCGGTGGGCTTCTGGGAAGAAATCTTTCCTTAAAATTTTTGTTTGTTTTGTTTTCTCAAAGACCCGTTACAAGACTGAGAGAGATAAACAGTGACAGGTTTTGCAAAGCCAAGAAATTCTGCAGATATGCGCAATAAGGAAAGTACTATTGCCTACATTTATTTCCCAGCCTTGTTTCATAGAGATAGCCCTGGATACTGTTTTCAAGCATCGGTCTGAAACTAGAGATACCTTCCAGATCATTGCTCCAGGTGGATAAGGACGGGTGGTGTAGAGGAGATCAAAAGAGACTTTTATTAAAATTCACAACTGTGAGCATTCATATAGATCAGGGGTGTGCAGACGGCACACAGCCAAGTGGCTGACCCATCGTCTGTTTTTGAATGCCTGGTTTTTACATTTTTTAAAGGGTTGTGGGGGAAAAAAAAAGAAAAAGAAAAAGAATATACTGCAGTGACCATCTATGACCCAGAAAGCCTAAAATATTTACTATCTGTCTCTTTGTCATTTTCATTTACAATTGAAAGGGAAGAGTAGCATGGGTTTTCTCTATAACATGATAAAATAGAAACAAGTCACCATTCGTATTTGGACTTTGTCCCTGTTCATCTGTTATTTCTTTTTAACCAGGAGGCAGAAAAATGCTCAGATTTTTTTTTTAATATAATGTCTATTGCACCCTGTTGTCTTAAAGAAAATTTAGTTTAGTTATCCAAGTGACTTTAGTTTTGATGGTCCGTACATGCTGACTTACCACCAGCATGGCCTGTTCTTGTGTGGTTGCAAAATTATGGCACAAATACTTTTCATTGATCGCAATTTAATAGCCAATCAAAGCACAGCTTTATCCCCACGATTTCACTGTGCCCTTACAATTGAGAAGAATAGCAGCTATAATGGGTACTATTATGGCCATTGTGTTCCTTCCAGATGAACTCTGAGACAGCGTTGAAGCTGGACAAGTTATATAAATGTCTGCAGCCAGGACGTTACGGAAAGAATTATGTAACCTCACAGGATATAAAGATTTTGCCATAACTTTGCACTCACTGGAATCTCCTCTAGCCCATAAAATGTGTTGTGTCCATAGAAGACTCATTGTAACACAATACTTCTTATCATGATCACAGTCTTCGGAGCCAAGAAATAGTCTGAGAGGTGAAAAAAAAGAACAGACCTTCGGGTAAGAAGTTGGAAAGGTTAATTTTGAATAACTAGGTTTGAGTTTGAAAGTAAACTTCAAATTTTCCATGGTCAAACACTCAAAAATATTTTAGCTTTTGATATTGTTTTTGAGGCTCTGTCTTGATGCATTTTTCCCCTGGTCTCCACATTGTCAGTGAGGTACTCAAACGTGGTTGATTTTTTTTTATTTTTCAATCTTCCACGTTAATTATCTGTTTATACCTTTGTGAGAAGTCAGATGCTCTAGCTACCATTTTTATCATTTGAACTCTTAATAGTTCTATTTTTAGAAAGCACCAAGTTTCCCAGAGATTGAAAAACATGATTTGTAAGTTTTAAATTCCATTTAATGCATGAAGGTGTGTTAAATTAATTAAATAATTAAATTAATTATGAATAATTAGTTAATTAATTAATTAAAGAGGCGGTTCTGATCTCTCCACTACCCAAGCTGGTGAACCAAAACTTAAAACCTGCAAAGCCTCAAGGTTAAGAAATAAAAATGTAAAGTCAGTCTATCACGAGCAGCCAACTAAGTTTCTCCACATAAGGCAAACACGTAAGCTACAGCCAATCAAATAATTTCCTTGCTTTGCTTCCATATCTTCCCTGTGAGGAAAGACTTTCTTTCCCCTGGATCCTATCTGTGGAGCACTAGCCACTTACGGTTTGGTGCTGCCCTATTCAAATCAATTTTTGCTCAAATTCTCAGAATCTTAAAAAATTTAGCATGCCTCAGTTTATTTTTTTAAAAGGAAAGGATGCTTAGTACACAGGAATGTCCAAGAATTTTTTTTTTAATTCCTTCTGTAATTACTCCATTTTAGGGGGTTTTATTTTTTACTTTCTTCATCCATCAATGGATGGTGTTAAATCTGAATCATTTGGATGAGCATATCATTAGAAGAGAGGTTCTTTTTATAACACTGGAGCACAAGGAATTAAGAATGATATATCCTTATTTCATCGTTACAGATATGTGTTAGGAAGCATTCCAAACTGTCAAGTCTCCATCACTAAAACTGGTCATCATACACACTTGTAAGATATTCCAACTCTCAAACAAATACCAGGTATGTAAGCCATGCTAACTCTACCGTAGCAAATTTTCTACAGCACAATCTCCATCAGGCAGAATCCAGGCCCCTACCTCACGTTTACCACGTACATCCAGAAAGTTGCAAAGCAACCAAGCGCTATGCTAATTCAGTCAAGAGTTTATCCAGCCCTCTGTTCCTTCCTCACATATATTTATGTTTCTTTACACTGGAAATTGAGGTTTAGACTAAGGACAAAGAGGTTCTATCCAATTTTGCTTACATGCCCCCACTCCCTCTAGTTAAAGGCACCGCCATGAAATGAAGATAATAACTCTAAAGTGATATTTGACAAATTTTCCCCCAGTTGACCTAGATACTCAGTCCTGGATTAAATAATTCCACACACAATTGTTGGTTAAATCCAGTAGGAATTTTGGAGCCAGGATCCCAAATTCAAACACCTGCAGCCCAGTCTTAGTAATGTAACTTAATAGACAATAAGGTATAGTGAGGTAAGAGATCACAGGGCATATGGCTACTCAAGCTGATGGTTGAGCCTTTGCTTCTCCAGAGATGAAAATTTGAGTTCCTAGGTGGAATCAATTGGGAAACAATACAAAATTTTCGGCAGCGTCAAAATCAACTACTGGGAGACACCTGGGTGGCTCAGTTGGTTAAGCATCTGCCTTTATCTCCGGTCATGATCCTAGGGTCCTGGGATCAAGCCCCACATTGGGCTCCCTGCTGAGGGGGGAAATCTGCTTTTCTCTCCTTCTGCCTTTCCCCTTGCTTGTGCTCTCTCTCCCTCTCTTTCAAATAAATAAATTTTTTTAAAAATCAAATACTGCCGCAGTCCATCTGCAATTGGTTGCAAGCTCTGGCATAGATAAAATATAAGATCTCCTCCATCCAGCATTGCAGAGGAGGGAGACAGACACACAAATGACAATATAAGGGGGAAATGTGAAGAATATAAAATAGAGGCGTGTGGATCATTAAAGCTGATGTAGACATGATGAGCAAAGGAAGGGAGGAATTACTTCAAATTCAGTTAGATTTCACGGAGGAAGTGACAGTGGCTCTGGGACTTAGAGAATGGGCACCATTTTGGAATGCAGATACAGAGAAAAGCAATTCCAGGAAGGTTGAAGCAAATATAGGAAAGGCAGATCCATGGAGAGTATTTAATAAATTAAGACCATTTGAACTGCACTTGGGGGTAAGAGAAGGATTTGTGTTCTTCCCTTACAGTCCCATAGACTGCCATCCAGCCTACTAGGCATCCTCAAAAATATGTTTCTCTCTAATTATGCTGCCATTGTGTAGCCTAAATCTGGACCTAGAGTGGCCCTCTAAAAGACTCCCCTTATATTTATACTTTCTCCACAGAGTTATTTATAAATAAAAATCTGATCATATCAACCCCATCCTCCATTAAAACCTTCACTGACTCAGTGGCTTTCCATGGCTATTAAGGTAAAGACCCAAATCCTTTCATCCTTCACAAAAGCCCCTGCTTCCCACCCAACCCCCTCTACTCTTCTTTCAAAAATATAGTACAGACCACCTCACTGGCCATTTTTAACCCCCTGCCATGGAAGCCTCTTGCCACAGATTTTTATTCTACCTCTAGTACCCTAGCATGGAAGGCTCCCCTGTAGCCTTCCCCCACACCACTGCCCCTTGCCATCACCTTCCTTCCTCTGCCTTCATCCAAATGCCAACTGAAAGCTCATCTCTTCAGGGAAGAGAGTCCTGGTCCCCAGAGCAGCTTGAGTTCTGAGGTTCTATTCAGAGGTTCTGTGTTCTCAATATTGAATTGTTCCTTACAAACACTTTATCCACCAAGTCTGCTGCACTCTGAGAGCTGAGACCATAAATATCTCATTGGGCATTTATAATCCATTGGAAGTAGATGCTTGTGGGAGCGCTGCTGTGGAGGGTGGTGCAGTTGGGGCTGCATCCTGAGGCAATATGGAGTCAGAAGTTTGGGGCACCTGGGTGGCTCAGTGGCTTAAAGCCTCTGCCTTCAACTCAGATCATGATCTCAGGGTCCTGGGATCGAGCCCCGCATCGGGCTCTCTGCTCAGCGGGGAGCCTGCTCCCCCGCCCCCCTCTGCCTGTCTCTCTGCCTACTTGAGATCTCGCTCTCTGTCAAATAAATAAATAAAATCTTTAAAAAAAAAGTGTATTTTTGCAAATTTTGCATTTTGCACACTCTCCTATCTCGTTGCCTTTCTCCAAATTTCCCTGATAAATTTATATTGATGTAAAATTATCGGAATAGTTTCTAGCCAGCCCTGACCCTGTGCTTATCCAGATCTTCATCTATCAAAGCATGGTCTAATCTCTTTACATCTCTTTAAGAATAAAGTAAGAGTGATTCCCCCAGATTATAACCCGTCCTAAATATCAGATACCCTCTCATTTTCCCAATGCAATCCTTATATACCTGAAGTATTATTTTAGGGAACTCATTCAACTTTTAAAATCTTACTTCTCTAATCTGTAAAATAAGCACATAATGTGTTAAGCAAGATAATCCATGTTCAAAAGCTGATATGATATAATGCTGGGCCTATTGTTGGGAACCAATAATGAGGAGTTCACTATCCCCCTTTTCAGTCCTGCTTTCCAGAACCATAGATTCTTGCTGAGTCATGAATTGCATGATTCACTGAAGCTTCAGAGAGCTGTGTTTATGGTGATCAAGGCTGCCATGTTGTACACCTATTTTGGGACAAAGTGGATCTTAATTCTACCCATCCTTCATTCCCCTTTTCTACTTCTGGCTGTACCAACACTCAACCTCACTACCACATAATCAGAGAATCCTTAAATTAGGGCTTCTGGTTCTACATGCTCATCAAACCCTGTGAGTCTCATAGACTTATTTGCAATTCATTAATTTTTGTGCCAAGTCTTATCCAAGGTCTTTCCCCCCTGCTGGACTCCCCTCTTGTCCAGCCCTGCCAGACGCATAGAGCAGGTACCAATCGGCGACTATTCTGTATTCAGTCATGTCATCACAAATGCCTCTCCTTTATGAAGCCTTCTGTGATTCCCATTCTTTTTCTGAAGATAGCCTATCCCAGAAAACTGAGAGCTCTTTATTTACAACTTTCTTAAGCCATTTGCTATTTTCTGCCCTGCGATACAGTTATTTGGAAGCATGTCTCTTTCCTCGTGCTAGATAATTTGTAAACTCCTGGATAAGAGAGGAGGTAAGTCCATCATCCTCCCATCACTGACTACGTTTCGACAGTAGCATATCCTTAATGATAAGAGCGGATAAACGAGTAAACAAAAATTAGAAACAATTTCTTAAATGTAGCAGTTACTTACCTAAGACATGTTGCCAATCCTGGGAATGCTTTTACGCTATTTTTCACCATAGTATTTTCCTCTCATGATCACCAAAATATTGGTGATTATTGAGAATATTGAGAATATTGCTTGATGTCAAATTAGTACGTCCCCACTGGAACAGGAAGTAAGGCTACATGATGTAAAATTGTATGCTGAATTAAAATAACAATCAAGGGTGAAGCAGTATGTCCCCCTGGCTTCAGTCATGCGGTAGAAGGGAGTTCAGTAAACAGCGGAGAGCTACACCCCAGAATCCCCCAGGGAACGTGACTCTATGAGACAAGAATGCGTTTGTGGCTATAACAGGATACAAAGAGCAGATTTTTCACTTCCTAATGTAAACACGTTCAATCTAGGTATAGTATTTCCCATGGGGGCTCCCTAAATATTTTAACAAGAGGACGTTGAGGACAGAAAATCCACCACTGACTTCCACTGCCTAACCACAGATAAAAAATTGATCACATTTCTGTTGATTTGAGAGGTTTCCAGATAACGATTTTTTATTTCTAAACTGCAGCGGACCATTGAGATTGTGAACTGATGTAATGCCACCTACATTGCAGTGAAGGACCATAGCAAAATCAATATGCTCTATCTCTTCATTCACAGTTGTTCATGGATTTGAGCATAGAGATAATGAAGTTTATTTATTCAAGTATACAGTGCTGTCACTAAATAATGGGTCTCAGATAGGTTTGTGCTGCCAAATAGTTTGATGACATATGGCATTTTAGATAGGTCATTATATTCCTGATTATGGAGCAGAGCAATATTTAAATAGTAAAGAAAAAAACATAATAGAAGCATTTAGGTTGGAAGGCATGGAGAAGAATATTACTTTCTATCATCAACCTTTAAAAATAAAGCCTCACTGTTGGTCTGAGAGGTCTAGCTATATATTTTGCCCTGAATCCACAGCAAAGCACATGCTCAAAATATATAAATTTATTTTCCTAAACAGCTAGATGTCTGCCCACATATTGCCTTCAATTCATAAAGAAATTGCATGTGAAAATGGGATACATGCCAGCAGGCAAGTGAACAGCTCAGAAGCTGAATGTATATTGGTATGAAATTTGAAAACACACGTAGATTGGCTCTAAAACACTTCTTTTTCCACAAGCTACGAAATGGAATTCTAGTACAATCACATAGTGGATGCACACAAGGGGGTATATTTGCTTTTCAAGGCTAATGGGCATTCATCAGCAACAGGATAATATGTCCCATCATCCTTCTTCACTAACAGGGGAGAGGTATTCTAGATGAGATGGGTGAGGAATTGGACAAGGTAGTTTATATTATTAGCATCTAAGCAATTTCTATTTTAGGAAGGAAAAAAAAAAAATCCACACCAAAGATTTGACATAAACCAGAGATCTATTCAATCTGAAAGTTACTGTTGATGTGACTGATAAAAACATCTTGACATTTGAGTCTTTTAACTGTCAGTCTATCACATGAGTGGCTCCAATGATTAGTTCACTTGAAGAAGCTAACAAAGAAAGAACTTAAAGAGAGCCATTTTACCATTCAGATGAGTAGGAGACAAAGTTAGAAACACGATACATGTACTTAGAGGAAAAGTGAGCATTTATGCGCGGAATTTTGACCATAGGGCCTTTATTTAAATTCAGAAAAACACCACTACATAGCAGAATGGATTCGATAAATTTATTTTCTAAAGCATAATGTCTATGGAGGTTTTTGACCACTTATATGACGACACTACACAAGTAGCATCAAGTTGAGTCTGGATTTTATGGAGTCAATAGTTCTTGGGTATATATATTTCACGATTATTCAGAGTTTAGGTGTCTGTTTAAACAAGTGTCTCCACTGTGACCACTTGCTTTCTTTCCCATGCTACTTACAGAGCTGCAAATCCCCTGGTTCAGTCCCATTATTGACCAATTAGCTTCCTGTACTACTACACTGAGGAAAGATCTTATTTTACTAATACACATTTCAATTATAAGGGTGTGGTAGGTGGAATAACCCCCAAAGCTGCCCATATGCTAATCCCAGGAATTTGCAAATGCTACCTTACATGGATGGCAAAAGGGACTTTGCAGACGTGATTAAATTAAGAATAAGAAAGAAAGAAAGAATCTTAAAATGGGGAGATTATCCCAGATTATGCCAGTCGCCACAGTGTAATCAGAAGGGTTCTTATTAAAAGGGAGGCAGGAAGGTCAAAGGCAGCAGAAGGCCCTCTGTTGGCAAAGCAGTGACTAGAGTGATATGGCCATTATCCTTCAGAAGCCAGAAGCCAAGGAACAGAAAGTCCCCTGGAGCTTCCAGAAGGAATAGCCTTGCCAACACCTTGATTATAGCTCCTTAAAATTCGTTGTGGATTTTGAACCTCCAGAAATATAAAAATAATAAATTTGCATTGTTTAAGCTATTAAGTTGGTAGTCATTTGTTACAGCAGCAATAGGAAACTGATACAGAGAAGGATGATTAGAAGGAAGAAATAGATTACAGGGACTCCATTACCATGCTCAGTAGAAGAAGAGGGATGGAGAAAGGATAATTCACATAAAAAGAAACAAGCACAGGATCCATGGTTATAGAATATGGTAGGAAAGCAGTGCCCTTTAAAGCCAAACAGAGGCAAGTTCAAAATCTCTGGGTTTATTTACTGGTACCTTGACCTTTGGCAAGTGACTTAAACTGTGACCCTCAGTATCTACAAGACAAAGTGGGTCTAACAATGACAGCTATGCAAGATTGTTGCCAAACAAACGTGAAACTAGGTGACTGGCAGAGCTGACACTTAGTGAGCAAGGGACAGATGTAAGTCCTCTTCTCCCTCTGTCTTAAAAAATCCAAAATTATTAGACATCTCACAGATTCTGGATTTCGGGGGGAGGGGGGAATTATGTTTGCACCATAATAGGTTTAGAATCAACACATCTTTTGTTGATTGTTATGTTACTTATATAAGGCCCTGTACTTAGGCTTGGAGAATCAAAAGCTCTTTGAGACCCAACCCCTAAACACCACAGCTTATGATCCCATAAGAGATAGATGTGTACATGTAAAATGAATCAGATGTAGACAAAAAGAGTTATAATACATTAACAAGGGCCCATGAAAGTATGGGGACAGAATTGTGAAATTTTGATGAGGAAACTCAAAGACACCAATGCAGGATTCAGTGGTGCCGCAAGTGAGATTTGAAGAAGGAGCAGTATTTGCCCAAGTGAAATGTTTTTAGAAAAGTCTCGGTTAAAGAAGAGCCTACACAAAGTCAGGAACCTAAGATGTTCAGGGACAGGCAAGTGGTCCCGTGGGACTGGAATTACAGAAGGCATGAAAGATGAGGTAGGTTTCCCACTTTTTGGGTTTGGGTGACTAGATGGATTTATCAGGACATAGACATGAGAGGACGGAAGAGTTATGAGGAAAGAGAGGAAGAAAATGTATCCAAATCTGGATGCCTTGATTTTGGAAGACTGGCAGAAGCACCATATGGAGATATGCAGCAAGCAGTTAGGAATTTGGAGTAGACTGGATTATTTCGACTCAAGTAATTTGTGTGCCAAACCAAATGTCCTTCCTATAACTATATGAATATGCACTATGGAATATTTTAGAGAGAACAGCCTTCAACACTGAAAGAATCACTTGACAGGCTATTTTTCTACCCCAAAAGTTGAATACCCTTTTTTCTAATTATTCTTATTTATGTATCTTGTGAATAGTTCACACACGTTCACTGTTACATTTTTTATATATACCTGTTTCAGAGGGTGGAAAAAATGCATCCTATAGTTCTTCTCAATTATGCCCCAAGGAAGTGATAATTAAGGCTGTATCTTTCTAGATACACTAGTTCCAACATTTTGGCCAAAAAGTTCTTTGGGAATAAATTTATGCAAAAGTTTTGAAACTACTTTCAAAGTCAAGAAAATGAGTTATGAGTTAAGTTGGCCTGCAGAATACTGTGGATTTCATTGTCATAAATATGTGGACTTTGAAATTCTTGTAGAAACCTAGGTAGAGGGTGGTTAAGCATGAATGTTTAATGCTCAGGACAAATATTGTTTGTTGATGATGGTTAACTTCCCTTCCCTTAAAAGTAATGTGTCTCGCTGGAGCAAACCACATTTCTCTTTGTTTCTTTCTTTCTGTTCATTTTAGCCACTAGGAACTAAGAGGTCTGGGTCAAAATGACATAACTCAGACCAACCAATTTGGCTAAGTTAAAGGGTCCTGAAAATTTCTCTATCGAGCTAGTGACATTTATTAAGCTTTGAAATATGATGAAAACTATAGAAACACTAACTTCTTTTTTCAATATCCTAGAGAATAGATAGGGAATTTCACGTTACTGTTCTAAGGATGAAAAAACTAACATGAACAAAATATTATTTTATTAGTTTTTTCTACTGCTGCTTTTAACTCTAGGGAAACTTTAACTCATTATTTATATCTACCTGATGCTACACCAGAGCGTTTACGATCACAGTTAGTTGTGCTGATAATTTCTACTTGCAGAGAGATCGACACAAACAAAAAGTCGTTTTGAAAGATCAACCCAAACAAAGTCTTTTGGGAAGACCACAGTTGTATATGCCTTCAGAAACATCACATGGAGAAGATTCTGGGAGATAGTGTCCTGGCTTAAACAGGCCACTTGCTCTTTACTCTGAATGCCAGTTTCTCTGCTTTTCCCATGTCCAGCAGGTGCTGGGCTTGTGGACACATGGTCTCATAATATCAGCAATTAAGAATCAAGTACAGTAACAAACTCAACAATACAAACTGATAGCAAAACAGAACATCAAAACACATATGAAAGTTAAGATTTAAAAATCCAATATGTTGGTTGAAGAAGAGAAACGTAGGGGTGCCTGGGTGGCTTAGTCGGTTAAGCATCTGATTCTTTGTTTCAGCTCAGATCATGTTCTTTGGGCCGTGATCTCAGAGTCCTAAGATCCAGCTCCTAGTCATGCTCCCCTCCGAGCTCCTCCAAGGGCTCCATGCCCAGAGAGGAGTCAACTCCTCTCCCTCTCTCTCTCCCTCTGCCCCTTCCCTTGCCTTCCTGCTCTCTAGCTCTAAAATAAATAAGTCTTTGAAGAAGAGAAAGATAACATTGACATCCAAATTCATGCACTTAAGCAAGGGTATTTTTTTTTATCTTAAACTTAGATCCAATGTACATGAATGAACATACGAAGGAAAAGATAAAAGAACAGGAAATGAGATCCAGCCAGATCAAAATGTCCACAAGTGGTATTCCAGAAAAGGAAAAGGGAATCAATGTAAGAAAGAAATATGAAAAAAAAATCCAACAAAAACTACAATTTGGGGACGTCTCTACTGGGGGGAGAGGACTATAAGGATGGGAAGAAGGGGGAGAGGATTCTACAAGATTCATCTCACAGAGGTGGGGGGAGGTGAAGGGAGTAGTTAGTATCTTGTTTTCAAAAAACAGTAGATAAATATGGGTCTGCATAAGAGTTAGGGAAGGGAAAGCAACCTTAAGGGAACAGAAAAAGAACATTTCCAGTTAATAAGGGGAAAGCTGGAGAAAAAAAAATGGTAACTGGATGAAACCCAAATAACTGAGAAAGAAGAAATACAAAGTAAAATATATACCAGCATCAAGAGAAAAGGAAAGAACAAAATCAAGTGTCTGAGTTACTATACTAGATGTGCATAAAGGAACACCTCCCATTAAAAGGCAGAGGCTTTAGAGAAGATTAAGAAAGACAATTTGGCTTTATGCTTCTCGTAGGAAACACATTTAGGGGCCCCTGGGTGGCTTAGTCACTTAAGCGTCCAACTCTTGGTTCCACTCAGGTCATGATCTCACGGTCCTGAGATTGAGCCCCACCTTTGGCTACGCACTGGGCATGGAGACTACTTAAGATTCTCTCTCTCCCCTCATGCTTCCCCCCCCCCCCCAAAAAAGGAAACATTTCGAACAATGATAGAACAACCTAGTATTAATGAAAAGCAATGCACTCTGACAAAAAAAAAAAAAAGTTGAAGTACTAATGATACATGGGGAACAGGGGACTTCAAGACAGAGGGTGTCATGAAAAGATGCAATGTAATATATAATTTATAAGGACAAAACTTAAAATACTGGCCATAAAGCAGTATGGACCAAAATCCTTAAGCAGACAGAGAAAAACTTTAGAAATGCAAGGATAACTTCATAAAAATATAAGCTTTGTGAACATTTTTAAATACAAATCTTCCTGTACTGTACTATCAGGTACACAAAAAATGAGCAAAGACACAACAGTTGAGCAATACTTCCAATAAGCTTTATTTAATAGATATATGCAGAACTCCTCAAATAAAAAGGTAGATTTTTAAATATATATGTTCTTATATGGATTTGTGTATATGTTTATATGAAACAATTACAAAAATCCATTGTTTATTAGGCCAAAAAAAAAAAAATCAGCCTTAACACATTTTTCAAAGTAGAGATTTTATATGGGCAACATTTTCTGTTCATAATCAGGTAAAATTATAAAACAATTTATAAAAAGATGACCTTCCCCCAAGATATCTCCCCCCCCCAAAAAAAAATCTTAGTCTTATTGTCATATAAAAGATTTGGCACCTACCAACATTTGTAATCAGAGGACAAGCAGAAGAGAAAAGAAAAGAAAAAAGGAAGGTAGGGAAGGAAGGAGGGAAAGATAGAAGGAAAGGTGGGAGGGAGGGGGAATTTTAAAAACAGGCAAACCGCAAAAGTTTAGGAAGGACAAAAGTACAAAGAAAAAGAACCTAAGAGAAATGTGATGATGATTAAAAACTGGTACTAAGGAAATTTACCAAAAGACTAGAAAGTATAATTAAATCTTGAAAGACCTATGCAAGATGAGAGATACTAGGTTAGGAAACGTAAGAAAAGAGAAAGAAGACAACATGTTTAAGGATGGTTAGGAATTAAAGAGGCATAACCAGAGATGCTAAGGGATGGGGTAAAATGGTAAAGGAATACAACATTCAACTTTGGCCGTAACATGAAAGCACAGCGGACATCCATGATACATCAACAAAATAGAAATTACCTACTTTACCCCCAAATGCAGTAAACTGGAACAGTGGCGATGTTAGAAGAATTTGGAAGATTATTAGGAGCAGAGTCAGCCTCTTCTCGGGGTTGGGTCTTGGAGTCTTGAAGGTATATCGTCCTCGCCAGCAGCAAAAGGTCCTCTGACCACAGCCCTGCCTGGGAGACGGAAGTTTGTCATTCTCCCAGGGACTAGACAGCGGGGGTTGGGGGTGCTCGAGTGAAAATTTCAGAAATTCAGATCCAGAAATTCTAAATTGAAAAACAAACTTGTCTCTTTGGTGCACTTTCGAATATGTGTCTCACGTCCAAAAATAAGTCTTCAGAAACATTTCAACTGTGAAAAACAAACCTGTGAACACCCAGCCTTTTCAGAGCTCTTCCTCGGAACAGCATGCTTTTCACTGCTATTGGAATGAAATAACATCAGTGTTCTGAGAGTAAAATGTGTCTCAGTAAACGCGTTCCTAAAAAGTTACGAGTAAATCAAAATTTGTTCATTCATATCTTTCCATTGATTTGCATTATCATTTCACAGATGACTTATCTTCATTGCAAATTTTTTTTTTGAATTGGCAACGCGTGCTAATATTTTTGATTCAAGTTTCTCTCATCCCTTTTGTTCATGTGGTTAACGATCTGCAAAGCATTTCCACTTACAGTGTCCTCACCCATCATACTGACCTCTCCAGGCAGCTTGGCTAGGCTCCTCCCCAGAGTCTTCCTGAATGTTCCACAACCTCTGAGGAGCAGGTGCAACCGCTCACAGACAAAACCCACTAAAATAAACGAGTATCTCTACTTGTTTGCCAATCTCACAGCCGGCACTTTCCTTTCTAAAATCTATTATCGAGAGTTGGAATCAAGAAGAATAGTTACCTTCTATCATCATCATGGTCCTGAAAAGTTCACTTAGCCTCTCTGAGCCTCAGCTTTGTCACTGAAGGAATATAGGTAATAAAGCCAGTTTGTTTCATCTGATTGTGGTGAGGATCAGAGTTTCAGTGGAATAATCCATAGGGAACGTCAAGATCCCACTATGTCTCCATCCATCTGTCCTGAAGGTACCCAGGACATTATGTGTCTGAAACTGATTTCATCATCTTCCTCCACAAACTGGGTCCTCTTGGTGGATTTTGTATCTCAGTTCATGGTAATACCACCCAACCTCTATCCACCTTAGTCTTCCTTGGCTCCCCTTCCCCTTTCTTCCCATCGACCTCTCCATTCAACAAGTCTTGTAGATTCCAAGAAATATTTCTAAGGCAAATTCTTTCTGCACAGTAGTAGTATCATTGCTTCATTGATGGTCTTGTCCTCTCTTGGCTGTGTTATTGCCAGAGCTGCCCAAATGTCTTCTTGGGGTAAGAGTCATATTTATCTGGTCATATCACAAATTCTTCCAATAACAGGCTGAGAAAGGTATTTTCCTCATTTTATAGATAAGTTTACTGAGGCTCCAAAAAGTTAAGCATCTTGCCTGAGGTTCACAGGGGAGGTCGATATCAGAGTTGACTTTGAATTTAGGACTCTCACTCTGAATTCATGCTTCATCCACTCTCTGCCACAATGCCTCCAGAGAGAACAGAGGGCTAATGCTGCTGCTTCCCTCCCATCCTCTTTCTTCTGCATAATCTCTGTAGATAGTCCATAGTCATATAAAAGTTGGGAATTCATTTAGACTGAATATCAAGTACATTCTGCTTGTATTAATTGTGTTCTAGGATTTGCAACCTGAGCTTATTGAGGCTGAATGATTCTTTATTGTGGGGCTAATACCATGCATTATAGGAATTTTCATCAGCATCCCTGGTCTCTAACTACAACATGTCAGTAGCACACACCTCCTTCAATCTGTCTGACCAAAAATGTCTCCAGATACTGCCAAATGTCCCCTGTGGAGAGGTGGTGACACAAAATTGCCCCCCGTCCAGGTCTATTGCCGCACTCCTAAAGATCTCCTTGCCCCCCCCCCCCCGCCCCCCGTACATTGCCGCACCTCCAGACGAAGACTCAGGGACCAAACATTCCTATAGGCTGGAGTTTTGTGACATTTCACGATTTTGTAATGGTTTGTTGCTGGTCTCTTTGGTCTTGATATCAGGTTTTTGACCCTCTGTCCTCATTTTCTAGGTCCAATAACTTTGTCCTTAACTCAACAGACTTAGTAAAAGTCGCACATTGTTTTAGCCTAGTTGTGCTATTTCTCCAGGAGCGGGATATCCTGCCTTGCCTTTCTCAGTTCTGCAGACATGAATTGTGACTTCCGGTTATATTCCCCAGTTGTTCATTCATACACTAATCTAGGCATCACTTCGAAGATATTTTGCAGATGTGATTAAAGTCTATAATCATCTAGTTTAAAAAGTATGGGAGATTATCCGAGATAATCTGAGCGGTCCTTCTTTGATCAGGTGAAAGACTTAAAAATAGAATTGCGACACCCCAGAAGTTTTGCTGGTGGACTGCAGTGTCTGTCTGTGCCTGGTTGTTCCCTTGCTGTGCTAGGACTACAGAATTCAGCCTCACTGAATTCAGCCAATCCCCCTGCAATCACATAAGACCGCTCCTGGTGATAAATCTTTTAATTTGTCTCCTGCTGGTTTCTCTGGTTGAACCTCACTGATAGGTGAGTCTTCTTCTTCAACTTCCATGCCCATAATTAGGTCTTCCCTACCTATTACTAGAACTCACCTTTAATGACAACATCTGGCTCTGGAGTTTCACTTGCCCATGGCAGTAGCCATTGAAGGACTTACCTGCCTACCTACCTGTACCTGTTGTCACCTTCTGTGAGATGCCTTCTGATGTCAGTTGCACACCTGTGTATTGCATGCTGGAACTACCTTCCAGATCTATTCAAACCACCTCCTTTAAGTGGTGGGTCTGTCCATTCTCAAGTTATTTATTTACATTCCCAATCTGTTCCCATCCAAAATGACATTCAACTACTGACTTCACATGTGTAAATTAAACAAGCTGATTAGAAGTTCACAGAAAAATGAAAGTCCCATTATTTATGCAG
>CM053604.1:160671600-160696193 GCA_028646535.1 Procyon lotor | reverse complement strand
CCCCCTCCCCTCCAAAACCCTCAGTTTGTTGCTCAGAGTCCACAGTCTCTCATGGCTCATCTCCCCCTCTGATTCTCCCCCCTTCCCCCTTCCCTTCCTTCTCACAATGCCCTCCGTGTAGGATTTATACCCTATTGAACACAACCTAGATTCCGAAAATAGTCAGATGTAAGTGCATATCTTAAAACGTTAAAAGAAAAAAAATGCAATATAAATAGCCATAGAATTGTCATCTTTGTTTCAAGTTTCCAGGTTGGGTAGTCCTATCATTCGTACAGAGTGTTCCCTGAGGAAATTCAGATGGGTCCACTCCAGCCGCAGATAGATGGCAATGTTTAGAATGCCGTTTGTGCCCTCGCCTCCTGTAACTTCCCTTCTCTCCTCTCAGGCTTGCCAAACTGAACGCCCTTTTGTTCTTCAAAATATTTTGTACTTTCTTCCTTCAGTGGCTTTACATCTGAACCGGGTAGTATCCAGGAATTCCCTTTCCCTTTCCCAACCCTCCAGGCCCAGCCGAAATGCCACCAGCTCCTTAGAGCCCTCCAAGAATCTGCTAGAAGGAAATCATCTCTTCTCCCTTGAATTCCCTGTAGCGTCTTGTCACTGTTCTCATCTTATATCCCACATTATAATCGTTTGTCTAGGGGCACCTGGGTGGCTCAGTGGGTTAATGCCTCTGCCTTCGGTTCAGGTCATGATCCCAGGGTCCTGGGATCGAGCCCCGCATAGGGCTCTCTGCTCAGCAGTAAGCCTGCTTCCCCCTCTCTCTGCCTGTCTCTGCTTACTTGTGACCTCTCTCTGTCAAATAAATAAATAAAATCTTTAGAAAAAAAAATAATAATCGTTTGTCTATAATTAGATTCCTTGAAGACACAACTCTGTCTTAATTATTCTTTAAAATGCCACAGCACCTAGCAGAGTGCTTAGTACTACTGAACACTAAGTAAATATTTATAAATTGGATGAATAAATGAATTTGTGGCACAATTTACCTGTTCATAGCAGCCTTGTTCTATTTGCCAAGAAGTGGTTTCCATGTGAGATATTTAGATAGCTGTTTCACAAAGAGTTTAAGTGGAGTAGCATATGTGTGTGTTGAAACAAAAATAACCTACAGAAACTGCAGTGATAAACCACTTTAATGAAATTCATCTCTTGAAGGCCTACTATGTCTAAATGACTCAGAAGATTTGGCCAAACAGCAATGGATAATGACAGTATCTCACACCGGTACGGTATCGCAGAGTTTCCGCATAAGCGTCTATGACATACAAGGCTTTGTTGGTTGAATTCACACTCAGTTACACAGTAGTGTCATCAGGAGAGTGTTTGAAAGCACAGCGCAAGAATAGAGATAGTGTTTCTACCTTTTCAGTGAATTTTTTGCTCAGAATTATTTTTTTCAAGATTTTATTTATTTATTTGACAGAGAGAGATCACAAATAGGCAGAGAGGCAGGCAGAGAGAGAGAGGGGGAAGCAGGCTCCCTGCTGAGTAGAGAGCCCTATGCAGGGCTCGATCCCAGGACCCTGAGATCATGACCTGAGCCGAAGGCAGAGACTTTAACCCACTGAGCCACCCAGGTGCCCCGCAGAATTATTTTTATACATCTCATACAGAAAATTATTTTTGGTCAGAATTATTGTACATATCCCATTATATAATGAGAGCTGAAAACCAAGAGAGATTGTCTTTGGTGAATAAATAGGATTCTTAGAGAAGATGCATTATTTTGAAACCATAAATGTTACTCTGTCAGGTTTTTGTGTTGTTGTTTTTTTGTTTCTTCAGGTCTTTGACACCTTAGGAAATCTTTCACTCTTCTCCCACCTCCCCCCCCCTTCCAGCTGCTCACCAAAAATTGCTTGTCAGTGGAAATTTGCTCACACAGTGAAATAAAAGCCCTAAGCAGATAAAGGAAAAGAGATAAATTACTTGCCAAGCTAAATGCCTTAATAATGACTTTATTACCTCTTGTTTCTTTTTGATACTTTAAACCCCTCAAACTTTGTGGTAGAGACTGCATAACTGATTGGGGTGTTTCTGATGATGTATTTGAAGTTAGAGTCACAAAAATGGGGGATTTTACATTCTGTTATAACCTTTGAAAGGAAGGGATTTATTTAAAGGAAGACACTGTGTGTCATTAATATTTGTAATCCTTACATTTTTGTAATTTCAAAACCTAGGGTATTTGTTGCGTTGAACCCTTACAATAACTAAGGTATAAAGGGTTTATCAAACTAGTCTATTCATTCTCCATGTCGTTCAGAATGATAGTTTAGCATAGTTTTTCACTTTTCCCGTAATGCACCCAAGTTAGGAGATGCAGTTTCCTATCCTGATTATACTGCCTAACGTATGTGAACTAGGTATGACACTCGCAGGATGTCCTTTGCGGAGAAGGTAATGATTTTCTTTAATGTGCTTTTACACAGAAGACATGTACTGCTGTGGCAATTTTGGAAGACAACTTGAGCTCTTGGGAATTTCCAGGTTTTCTGTGCTTAAATTTGGGAAATAAAAGAGGGAGTACGAGCTCTCCTACGTGATTCAAGAAAATATATCTCCCCTAATTCTATACAAAATGAATTACTCTATCATTATTCGCTTCAGTTAGAGAGTTGACACATAATTGTAAATATTGAAGCCAAAGATATACCAGCTAAGAAGAGGTTACAAAAGAAAAAGCAAGTCTCAAGAGGCAGTAGAGGGAATGAATGGAGGTAGATGAGAGGCAAGCAAAGAGCATTTTGCCTCTTAGAGG
Source organism: Procyon lotor (assembly GCA_028646535.1). NCBI lineage: Eukaryota > Metazoa > Chordata > Mammalia > Carnivora > Procyonidae > Procyon > Procyon lotor. The sequence continues at coordinate 160,693,426 of CM053604.1, read as the reverse complement.
TGATATTCAAACAATGAAGTCAAGCAAGATGGCGACTTTGTGCTAAATATTTGGAAGGCATGAGCAAAACCTGGCTGTGGAATGTGAGTGTTTGGGTAAGAGGTCAGTCAACAGTGATCACTTTCTTTAGCCAGAGCTGGAATAGGTAAAGATGCACCAAATGCTTACGTCTTCTTTTTTCAGGGATGGACCTTAACTACTGCCATCACTTCCATCCTTGTCTCCCCACCCGCCGCCTACTCCCCTGCTTGGTGTTATTTTGGTGTCTTTTCCTCTCTTTCCTCTGTAAAGTTGTCATGAAAGAGTTATTGTTGAAGGATGTGAACCATTCATACCGAGACCCTCCTCCCATCCAAAAGAATGGCCTGTTTGAAGTAACTTCAAAACTATCCTATCAATCAGAAATTTGCTTTTTGAGTAGGAGTCACAAAGGCATCAAGAGGAAAATAGCCACTTAGATCTCTGTTTTGATTGGCTGGACCCCTTTAAATAATTTATATATGACTTGTAATCACAATATTTCTTGCCTGATGAGCTTCTATGCTTGAATCAACGATGGGGAAAAAAACCAATACACTATACTAAGTTGTTGATAGTAACTCCTGGGGAAAATATTTCTCTACTAAAGCATTCTTACTAAAACTATTGGAAATCTGGAAATGTAACAAAAAAATTGAAATTATGAAACCACTGAAGGAAACTATTGCTTGTAATCGTCCTCTTTCTCACAGCTTGACTCGTTGACAGCTTGATGGGTTTATTGCAGTTGGCATTGGATTGCTTTGGCTCACTAAATGGCAGCTATCTCATATGCCCTTGATTGTGCTCAAATTAATCAAAGGCTTTTGAAGCGTTGGCTTTTGTGTATAGGGTGAATCAACATCATTTGAAGACTGTTGCATTTTGAAAAGATACAGATATGTGAAGACATTTAAAGACGGAGTTTCTGCTGAGCTTCCTGCTTAGCTTTACAAAGGGCTTCTGTCGGTGGCTTTTTCCTATATTTCTAATAACATAATCCATTAAGAGTGCCGAGTATATTAGCCCTATATACACAATGCTAAGAGCAGTCCCTCAGCAAACATTTTTTGAATACGATAGAGCACGATGTGAAACAATAATCCCAACTGTCTTGATTCTACAACCAGAAAAGTGTACACACTCAAATGCCATTTCTTTCCATTTTTATATGTCAGGAGGGGGAAAAGTGTAACAGCATGAGCTGCTGATCAGGCCAAGGCTTAATATTCAAAGCACCTGTAACAATGGGGAAAGATCAAAATTAATGAAAAACCATCCCCTACCTCACTGGCCTCCATTGTTAGTGCCCTAGCCATGCTCTGACAGGAAGTAGATTGCTTAGGGAGGGACATCAATTATTTCAGGCCAGTAGGTTACAGTGCATTAAGACCACTGGGCACTCACTGACATTTGAGAACAGCCTTAGTCACCGGGCATATAGAGTCCATTTAATTGACAGTTATGTAAAGTTATGGGCTACCTGACACATCTTTAATTTGATTCTCAGAAATGACTTGAGTGGCCTTAATAGTACGTTCTCCTTTGTGTAATTAACCTAAGAATCTGGAGTGTCTGATTGCACTATGAAACTCTTATTTTAAAAAATTCAGGGGTACCTGGCTGGCTTCGTCAGCACAGCATGTCACTCTTGATCCCGGGGTTGTGAGTTCGAGTCCCACCTTGGGTGTATAGATGTTATTTTTAAGTTATGTTTGGACTTAAAACATTAAATAAAATAAAAATTCAGATTAGTTGATATTAATCTCATTTTCTCCAAAAATAATGAGAAAATGAAATCAGGTATTTATCCACCATTATATCGATATATAAACTGACATACAAAGGTTTGGAAAGGGGTTCCAGGTTGTAGCATCAAGTGAGGCAGATTGGAAGAGGTATTATTAACTTGGTGTTTAGATATTTGGTAAACTTCCAAAAGGAATTCTAGTTCAGCAAATGCAACATCGTATTTTATTGACAGTATTATCCCCAGCTATAAAACACACAGTTAACAAGTAAATAGCAAGAAAATAGTAACTGTTTTCAAAAAGAACAAAAGGGTTCATAAACTTCCTTTTTTAGCATAAAGTATGGAAAACTTACACCTCAAAGAATGTCTTGATTTGGAGTTTCAAGGCCCAAAGCAGGCTTTTAATTAAGAAAGGGTTTGTACAGACTCAATGAAAAAATCCAACCCTCCTAATGTCTATGTATTCTTCTCTCCTGTGTATTTGTTTATTTATTTATTTGAGTGAGGGAGAGAGAGAGTGACAGAGGGAGAAGTAGGAGGACGAGGCACAAAGAGAGAGAGAATCTCAAGCAGACCCCACGCTGAGTGCAAGGCTCCATTCCAGGCCCAAACTCGGGACCCTAAGATCATGACCTGAGCTGGAATCAAGAGGCAGAGGCTTAACCAGTTGGGCCACCCAGGCACCCCTTACTTCATGCCTCTTTTCTGATATCGGCTTCATAGCATTTCCCCCTCATAAGGACACATCCATAGCATACGCCTATGTGTGATCCCAGAACCTAGGACAGGGATTGACACAGGGGTAAGCTGGCCAATCAATGAACATTTTAAAGAATTCCGTAACAAGATACAATTAAAGTAACAGAAAGGGAATTTTTCATGTAAATACCTGACACAAATTTGGTGGTAATAGATTAATTGTAAAAAGAATATAAAAGCATTCCAGTTAATATGTACATATTCTCATGATGCTTAAACTCTTAAAGAATGGGGTGTAAGCAAAAGCTAATTGCTAAGTTAACCTTGAAATGAATAAAGGTATTTATTATTATTTGAAAAAAAAATAAGCAGGGGAAAACCAACCACTAGTTATTTAATAAGGAGAAACAATGGTCACATGTTGATAGCATTATCAGTGATAAATGTTAATTTTCTGGTCATCAGTAGTAAAACTAGTAAGGTAAAGTGATTAAAAGGTGTGAAGGGATCAGGAATGTAATTAATCCAGCCCACAAAGTTTCTGGATTGACAGCTCTACTCTTAACAGATCCAGGCTACAAAAGTATTTCCTTACCATCTCATCTGTCAGTCAATCTCTGGATAAATTTGAGTCCCTGCTAAGAACCAAGGCCAGGACCTATCTTCTGAGGCTGCTAATAAAGTTGCTGTTAAGATTTTTTATTACTGCCCTCCCAGAGTGGTTTGAAATTGGAAAAAGACAATCAGTGTTTTGTTGATGATGACTCCAAAGCGGTGAATCTCAGCCTTAGCTGCACATGAGAGGCATGTGGGAGCTTTTGAAAAATACTGATGCCTAGGCCCGCCCTGGAGATTTGGGCTTCATCGGGTTGGGGTGGAGTCCCAGCAAAGGTATCATTTAAAAGCTCCCAGATGATTTTATGTGCAAGCAGGGTTGAGAACCACTGCTCTACAGGAAGGTAAACTTCACGGATTCCATTGCTCGTCTTCACTGATAATGGAAGAGTCGAGGTGCTCTTAGACCGTCCTCTCTTCCCCAGGATAGCATGATGTTGTAGAAATGGGATAAAACTTAGAATCTGGGGGCCAGACCCTGATTCCGTTCCTGCCGTTGCCTAGCTGGGTAACACTGGACAAGCGGGTATCACAGGAATGCCTGTCTCCCTTACTTTCCATGATTTGGGTAGAATGAAGACAAACAGCATCATAGATAGGAAGGCCTGTGGAAATGGCAAAGCTGTGATTAGTCTTCCCCGCTGACATTGCCTAATCAGTCACTAGCAAGTCCCTATCTGCAAACAGAATATCACCTCAGTCATCCCAGCACTAATCGACAGGTGTAAGAAGACCCGGGGAGACCAGGATAACTTCCTAAAATCAGCCCTGGTGAGTCTTCAAATATAGTATTTTGTCAGATCTTTTTGCCCTCTCCCTGTTAATTCAGGGCACACATAGTTGCAAAGGAGAAATTAACTATATAGGGTTCGAGTTTGGCTGCGTTCTTCTCGCAAGCAGCTGGGAGCCCTCAGCAGTCTGGAAGCAAGCGCTGGCCCCTGGACCAGCAGAGGGGTCTCAAAGGACCTCACACAGAAGCTTTTTCCCATACAATGCTCACTTAGCACCACCAATCCTTTGTTGGATGTGCCCTCCTCTAGGAAGCCTCGTCCAGTTGGAGCAAAGCTCTTTGCAGCCTCTCCACAGTGACTATCTGCGAACAACATCAGCTCTTCAGTGAGGACCGGCCAAGGGACCCACGCCTCACCTGGCTTTGTGGCTGATGGAGGATGCCCCGTGGCAGAGCGTCTCGCCCCGAGGACGAGAAAAATCTCAACCAGGCAGTGAAACAACCCAAATGAAATAACTAGAGAATGGGACAAGGCCTAACCAGGCAATGGAGTGTTCTGTAGAGACAGCAAATGAGAGTGCTGTTGCCAAGCAGACCAGCTCTTTGCACGTTGACTGCTTTCATGCCTGAAAACAAGACTGGAAGACGGGAGTGTTTACTTTTGGAACAGCAATAATAAGCAATTAATTAAAAGAACAAAGAGATCCCTTCCTTTTACTTTTCTGTAAGGAATATCAGCCTTGGAATTGATACCCCAATTCGGGCTTCCAGAAGGAAAGAGAAGGCTGCTTGCTTGGAAACTGGCTTTCTGGGAGCTTAGATCTGGGCCTTGAACCTTTTATTGGTAGGGGGAGGGATGGAGCCATTTTCTCTGACTAAACCAAACTTATTTGCAGCCTCCTGGTCAGTGGTTTGGTTTCAAGAGAACAAGCTAGGCCACTCCTGCCATGATATGGTCACTGATAAGCCTCCCTAACTGCCAAGGACGCAGTCCTGTCCGCTCTTCCTGATGAATGGACCCTCTGTGTGGTCCAGGCAAAGGCTCCTGCACCAGGAGAGCTCTTCTGGTTTTCTCTGGTGTTTGGAAGATACTGAATGGCCTTTCTTCTCATACTAATGATAGTTGTATTGTGTTTTAGGGTTTACAAAGCCCATTATTTGCACGAGTCCTTGACATATCCCAATGAAGTAGCTATCATTAGCCTATTTGAGTGATGCAGAAATTAAGTCGCCGGGAGTTCAAGTGTTTTGTCCAGGTTTATACACTTAATAACTGACAAAGCAAGGTTTGAATTGGGGGCTTTTAATTTCAAATCCCATGGTCCCCTTATAATCCCACCCTATCCCTGAAGTGGCTATGCAGGGGTGATAATACCATCTGATCTCTGATAATACCCATCTGATCATCAGTTTATAGAGCTTCTGACATGAACCTGTTTTGGAAATATGTCCAGACACAAAGCCATTGGTTTCTATCTAAAATTTTGTGTTTAATGGGCACTGATACATGTGTAGCAACAGAAGAGATACAATTGATGGGGCTAAATATGTGTTAAAGGGGAATTTCAACCATTGGTTTCGGACAGTTTGTAGGTCAAAATCACAATTGTTTAGGGTTCTGTCCTACACTTTAAACATCGAGAAACTTAATTTTGTCAATTGGCCTAGAGCTGGTCAGGTTAGGAGGACTGACTCACTTTAGCCACATGCACAAAATATTGACTGATAAATCAGAATGACAGTCTCACTCAATGAATGTTCATTGCATACCTACCATGCAATCAGCTCCATGCTAAGTGTGGAGGATTTTGTAGCAGATGCTGTTGGGCCCACCCTCTCCCTTTTCCCTTACCACTTCAGACACTGGTCTTTATGTCCTCCCACGTCCAAATGGCAGCAGCTGTGTTCCTTATCACAGAAGAGCAACCCTCCATCAATTCCCAGTGGAAAGTGGGAGTGGGATGGGTAATGGACTTGTGTGTTGGACATTTGTCTCCCAGAGGTTCCCCAGCATGAGTAAGCCCCAATCACCCACACGGATGATGTTAGCTAATGGACTTGTTACTGGTTACGTTCCCTTCCTTACTTTCTAGTGGCCTATTCACCTCCCAAGGAAAGGATTTATCTGAAATCATTGTCTTGAGGTATGTTTCTAGGGGTCATGGGACCAAGACTCAGTCCTTTCCTTCCATATCATGATGGAAGAGAGAGTGTTAAGCAAGTAATCCAGACCCCGAGGACACCCTCTCACACAAGTGTAAGCAGAGTGTGCCATGGGAAAATGTTGATGAGCATCTTGGTCCTCAAAGAATGTCTGTGCAAATGTCCAAGAGTTCTGTGCTGGAGTGGTAGGGTTTTTTCCTACAAGAACTGGGGCATCTAACATACATTATGTTCTTTCACTCTCTCTAATCTCAGCTTTCTCATCTATAAATCAGGAAAAATAATATTCCCCCAGAGTAAAAAGATAAGGGTGGAATGAAATCATGTTACTATATAAATTGCCTTGCACGATGTCTGCCACATAGGAAGCATGGAACAAGTGTTTAATGACTTTGCCTTTCCCAAATGGACTAAAATATCTAAATTCTTGATAGTCCTGGAAAGACCCCTTGGCTGATCTCATCATCCAGGGTTTCCCAGGGAAGGCCATTCCTGCACATGTTATGCTTATCCACACTGATTAGATTTTTACTTATTTTTTATTATTATTTATTATTTTTTTATATTTTCCCTAATTTTATGCCTGAATTCTGGGGGATTTTTTTCCCTATAAATTCTCATTCACTTGCAATCTCAATTAGACATTAGCCTAATGGAAATGAAAATTATTCTTAAAAATCTTTCCCCTTTTTCCCCCAAAAATGCTTTTTCACAATCTATAAAAATGTTTTTCTGATTCAATATAAATGATACAAGTTAAGCAGGGAAACAGCCTTTTTTTTTAAACTCTTGCATATTACTTAAAAATAGATTTATTGTGACTTAGAGATATTTCTCTCATTCTTATCCCTTGCCCACCACATATTTTAAGAATCTATTATCAGATTCTCTACTTTTTCCCAGCTTAAGTTTAAAGTGCAAATTTACGAGGTGATTTTTTATCATGTACAGGTATTAACTTTGATGGGTCACAGAATTTTTATTTCTCCAGTTTGGTTTTCTGCTATAGAAGTTAGAAAATCCAAATGGCTTATCTTTTAATATTGTTGCCATCAGTTCTCCGACCCTTAAAGCATTAACCCACCATTTTAATTAACGTGTGCCTAATGTGCCAGTAAAGCTTATTTTTGAGAGTTGTAAAAGGCTAAACAGGAAGGAATATTATCTCTAGTGTCAAAAAATTAAAATAAGATACCCCAGTCCTCTTCAAAGATCACTGGTCTTAATTTCCATATTTTGAAAAATATGGGGAAATGTCATAAAAATCTGCCTTCAAGCACATCAATCATAGGGCATTGGATAAGGAAGAACAAGGCTTTGTAGAGAACAGATTCAGCTGGGCTGGTTGAATGTATCAAGTGATATTGCTGGTCCAGAAACTAGCCAATATTTAATCAGTTACACAAAGGGCAAAACAGAGGCTACCAAGATGATATTACAGAGAGAGACAAGCTATTTACCAGGAGGATAAACCAAGAGTCTAAAAGGATCCTAGCGTTAACCCAGCATTCTCTGTGCTGGGACACATGGAGCATGGGCAATGAATACAAATGTATACATATATATTTACAAAGGTATATACCATATTCATGGTATAGAGGAATTTGAAGAAATAATAGGAAACACTTGGCAATTACAGGGGAGGGAGACTTGGTGTACTTTTTTATACTCTCTGATCACATGCTGGCTTAAGTTCCCTGCCTAGTTTTCAAGAACTTCATTCAGCCTTGTTTCTCTTGGCCCCCCAGGAGGTAGATACCGCTCCAGACAAGTCCACCTCCCCCAAGTCCCTCAAAAACATAACACGCTTTTGTTTCTCTTTCTCCCTTCACTGAAATACCATTCAGTATCCTACCCGACCAAAATCTACCCAACATCCCAGGACCAGTCCTATCACATGGAGCAGCTGTGACCTGACCTATGCCGTCTGCAAAGTGCACGGTGTACAATAGGGGTGTCCCTTGTCTTCCAAATGACATTATGAACTCAGAGTAGAAACCATGACTTTCAACTTATGTTTGTGTTCTCCATGGTGGGTCCCAGAGTGCTGAGTACATGATGGATTAACATAGAGCTGTAAACATGCAAAAGCAATGAAATAGGAGGCTGATAATGGAGTCTTTGTTAAGAAAAAATTAAAAATGGAAGTCTGACATCATCATGTGTCCGTGAGAATATAGTACGTACAAGTGTGGTTTCTTTTAGCTGTCTGCTGGAGAACCTAACTCTAACTTGCTTAAAACCCAAGAAAACTGATTGGTTCCCCAAACAGCACAGAAGTAAGGGTGCAGTTCCAGTGTTCCATTAGCCTAGTAGCTCTGGGCGCATCTGTCCGCAATCCTCTTAGCTCTCCCTGCCATAAACCAGCTTCTTCCTCAGGGCAGGAGCAAACAGGCTATTTCTAGGCTTCACATCTATGACATACCGACCTCCATGACTATGAAGTATCATCCGTAAGACTAAGAGGCTTATTATTTCTCTCAGAGGAGCCAGGAGGAACTTTCCCAGCTGCCCCTAGAAAACCTCATCTCATGCTCTTGGAACCTGACCAACCACTGGCCATTGGGATGGGATTACTCTTAGATTAATAGGACAGCCCCCCCTAGGACAGGCTGAGGGGTGGAGGAAACAAGTGGCATCACCTGAGGCACATGGGTTGCACTAGGGGTAGATCAGTGCCTAAAGAGAGACAGAGCTATCCAGTGGGCCATGAATATTGGTCCATTTAGTGGGTCCCATCAGAGTTTTCCAAGGCATGATGATACAAAAAAGGAAGAACTTCAGATTAGCATGAGAGGCAGTCATTCCAAATATGACCTGGACATTTGAAAAACCGATGTGAATATGCAACAAACATTGAGACAAAGAACAAAATGAATTCAGTACACTGCCCTAGCTTCGAACGGATTGAGATTGCATAATACAGACAAGAGAAAGTCCAAAACAGATGCAGTAAATGTCTTCCATTATTCAGCCAGTCTTGATGAGCGTGCTGAGTAACTGTGTTCTGTTTCTCCAGAGGATTCAACCAAGTCTTAAATGAGTCAAAAGAGGGTGCGATTTGGTGTAGGGATCAACTTCCCAACCATAGAGGTGACAACCCCAAGAGAGTCTGTCTATCAGAGGTTCTTAAAGCTGGCATTGCCCTCCCTCGCCTCTCAGGCCTCTAACCAATGAGTCACCAGATCTGTCTGTTCTAGCTAACAAATCTCTCTCCTCTTCCTTCCCTTGTTCTCTTCATCCCAAAGCTCACTGGTTTAACTCAAGCTTCTACTTATTCTTGATCCCCGGGGCTCCTATAGTGACTTCCCGACTGGACTCCACCTCTATTCTGTTCACATTAGCCAGAAAAATGCAGAGTTATGTCACTAAAAGAGAAAAAAAAAAATCTGACCTTGTCACTCCATGCTTCAAACCTCTGATGGGTTCCTAACTAGCTGTAGGATAAAAATCAAACTCATTTACAAGTTTACCAGGCCCTCCCTGCACAACTCCAGGTCTCTTAACTCTCGGTTCTTTTTACATTCTTTTTACATACAAGAAAAATCTCTGTTTTTCACACCTCCGTGCATTTCATTTCACTCTCCCCGCTGATCTTCTATGCGGTTCTACTCCTTTTGGAACTTTTTCTTGCTCTCTCTGACACAATTAGTGATGTTCTTAACAACTTGCACTGACCCGTGTATTTAATTAGATGGGAATGACTTGCTTATCTGTCTCTTCCCTCCATAGGCTCTTTGCTTCTCAAGGGCAAAGGGGGGCTCCTCCTCTGTTTATCTCTCTGACTCCTAACACAGCACCAGGCACTGGGTGGAGAACTTATTAAACCTTGGTTTAAAAATCTATCTCATTCACTAAGGCAACTCCAACTTGGAGAATATTAAAATACAGGACTTTTTTTTTTTTTTAAGTCTGCTTTAGATGTTTTAAGTAAAAGGCCAACTGTATTACCCCCTGACGTGCATTTTAGATTCACACATGCGACAGGAGGAAGACCAAACATACAAGAAAAAATAAATACGCCAAAACAAACGAGGGCTGGAGGGAAGGGGATTTGTATCTGCCCCTTGTGTTCACCCCTCCCTCCTCACTCATGGTGGTTGCTCTACAACTTCTTACTAAATCAAACTTTTTAGTCTCCAGCTCAGACATATGGCATTTTCAATAACATATTCCCTTGTCATGTTTGTTTGTTTTAGACTAAAGAGAGATGCCCAACTTATTCGACTAAATCTATACAGAAGAGTTGTGCTGTGATTTTAAAGGCATTGTTTTCCTGTCCTGTCAGTCACAAACCATTTTAAATATGGGCCTAATCACCAGTATTCCAGGGGGCTCGCCATGGAAGGGATGTAGGAGGCAGGAAGGCTCAGAATCACAGCAAGTGTGGATCTGGACTCCTAGGCGCCAACTGGCGTGCGAGCAGCATCCAGCTGGTGTGCACCTGCACCTGGGATCCCACCTCCCCAGGACAAACTCAAGTTCCTGCCCTCAGCCTTGGCATGGGGGTGGGGGGAAGAGTTGGCCTCTAAACCAACCTGTAAACGATCCTGTCAGGTGCTCATGCACAGGCTGCTCTTTATGAGGTGGATTTAAAAGCCAGGCAGATTGGTTATCCTTTTAGCAGAGACCAAGGGCTGCGTACCATCTCTCAGCTAGCCTGATGGGGACGCATTTGGGGGGGTTGATCCAAAAATAGATGTTTTTTTAAGAAAAACTCTAAAGAAAATGATTTCTTGTTCCTATTATAAGCTTCCAAGTGCCATTTTTCAATTCAGATAAACCAGAATGTTTATGTTTACCTAAACAGGAATCAACAGAGAAATCAACACAGAAAGTTCTATAATGTATTTTTTTTTGAGTATCTTTTTGACCAAGCATTCTGTTTCAGGAAGGACAGACATTAAACCGTGGAGGAGAAAGGAGACACCCAACAAGCCCGTAAGATCAGTTGAAAAAACACTGGTGATCAGTGGGGTGGCTTGTCATAGCCGGGTCACCCTCAAATTTTAAAATGTGTCAGCATATTAGGTCACCTTTGTGAATTAATTTATTTTGAACTCAAGAAACAGCTAGATTTTCCAATTTAGTCCATTAGAGAAGAGTTATATGTACTATGAGAATTCCCCGCCATATGGATTAATTGTATAACTAAATTTAACTGGTGTCACACTATGTTTATACTCACTGGTCATGTGTATACCTTACTGATACTGTCATCTTGGTCCTATTTTCTCATTTTAACAGAATACCAAAGTTTCATTCCCCATTTTGTATACTGTCCTTTCATGGACACATATTTACACTTGTTAGTGGATTAATTTCACACATTTAGACTTCAACAGTCATTAGTGTCATAATGATTACAGTAATTATATGAATAATGAGGCTCAAATGATCAAAGAAAGATGACTTCCTGTAGGTGATAAGCAAAGTCAACCACTGTTGGTGACCAGTGTAATGAGTTTCAGTTTGCTTAGTATGCGTTTCAAGATGTTTTTCTGTGATCCAGGAAAGTATACTGTATATTCAGCTAAAATTTGATGGATCTAATGATCTAATACTACACTGATTTAATGAAGAGCATGATGAGACCTGCGTGTTTACTAAACCTTGTTGTTTTCTAGTTATCAGTACTAAGACCATTAAGGTACATAATTAAAAGAATTAAAAGGATGTGCATGTAACTGATATAAATACTACAAGTTATCTTATTCAGTAGCCAGTAATTACACTCGGTTAATAGATTAAGAATTCAAAACAATGGATTCATTTTTTTTTTCATCAAATAGGATTCCGTGTGAGGTTATATTTTCAGGGATCTATTCTAGGTGATTCTAAAACCTTGGACTTTTTTACTTTTGTAACTGCATTTGATTATCCCCTTCCACATAGCCTTTGACAGTGTGGAGGATGGAGGATGACAGTGGTGACAAAAATAGCCAATTAAGTATTATGGGTAGTATCTGAGGAACTGTGAACCACTTGAGGACAAAACTGATTCTCATGCATCTTCTTCTGCCGTCATAATCATGTTTGTTACACTCTGTTTTCATACACATATACCCCAACTTCCCTTTAGAAATGCCCAAAGCAATACTAATTCTAGTCACAATACTCATTCTTAGTGGATGAGTTGACATGCTTCTCTGCATTTAAGATAAAATAATAGCCATTATACATATTGGCTATATAATATTATATAGCCATTACACACACACACACACACACACACACACACAATTATATATATTATATAATTTCACACGTACTTTCTACTCCTGACTCCTAACTTCACGTCAAGGCCAGGTATAACACGCCACCACCATTTTGAATTTTTATAATGGCATGTATTTATGCCATATATGCTAATGATCTCTCATCAGTCTGGAATTGGATTATGTGTGCTATATATGAGGGTTGGGTCAATTTCTTTTTCATGTGAATAAGTTATCATAATACCCATAATACAATGTATTGAAAGTCCGTCCTTTCCTCATTGATTTCCAATACCACCTTGTCATTTGTCAGTTGTTCATCTGTATATGACTCTGTTTCTTGGATATCTGGTGCCAATATTACAATACCTTAATATTCTAGCTTCATGATCTGCCCCAACCTCATTCTCTTGCAAATTTTTTGTTTGCTTTAGCTATTGTTGAAACTTTTCACTTCCATATACATTTTAGAATTGGTCCGTCGAGTTATAAAATAAACAAATGTTCTTCTTTGGGAGAGAGGAATTTAAATTAAATCCATAGTTTAATTTGAAGGAAAATTGACATCTTTAAGACACCGATTTTTACCGGTCTATAAACATAGTCTATCTCTACATTCATTTAAGACATTTTCATAAATTTCAATAACATTTTGTATTTTTTCTATAAGTTTTACATGTATTTTATTATCTTTTTCTTAAGAATTGTAAATTTTTGTTGCTGTTGTGAATGATATATTTTAAATTTAGGTTCTATTTGCCATAATATGAAAAATGCACATTATCTTATATAATAGCTCACCTTCTGGTAACCTAAAACCTCCTGTTTATTCTAATAGTTCACATTTGAAGAAATATGGACAGTCATATCATTTGTTAGTAGGAACAGTTTTGTTTGTTTGTTTGTTGTTAGTTTGTTTTTACAACTTTTAAACTCATTTTCTTTCTTGTCTTACTGAACCATCTATAGCTTCCAATATAACGTTGAATGAAAATGGTTTTGGCAGCCACCCTTAAAGAGTGGGCTTAAAAAGAGTATTTTCAGTGTTTCACTATTTTGTATAGTACTGTTTTTTTTAAAGGTACTTCTCCAAGTTTTTAGGAATTGTTTGTTTTTTATCATGAATGGTTATTCAATTTTATCACAGGCACTTTTTCATCTATGAAGTTTATTATTTTTGTCTTTAATCTGAGAATGTGATGAATTACATTAGTAGATTTTCTAATGTTAAATCAGCCATATTGTATCAGTCATAACAGATTAGGCTGTGCTGCATTAACAAGCATCTCTAAAAATCTCAATTAAAACAATGACTGCTACATGTCCGACAGATTTTAACAATTCTGTTGGTGTTGATTTTGGTCTTATTCTAAGCCCTGAGCTGGTGGACAAACCATCTTGATTCATGCTTCCATTATTATCATCAAACAGGAACAGAGCATCAAGTTCTTTGGCAGGGGCGCCTGGGTGGCTCAGTCGTTAAGCGTCTGCCTTCGGCTCAGGTCATGATCCCAGAGTCGTGGGATCGAGCCCCACATCGGGCTCCTTGCTAAGCAGGAAGCCTGCTTCTCCCGCTACCATTCCCTCTGGTTGTGTTCCCTCTCTCGCTGTGTTTCTCTCTGTCAAATAAATAAAATCTTTTAAAAAAAATAAAAATAAAAATAAAAAATAAAAAGTTCTTTGGCAATTCGGCGCTCTAGCCGAGAAACAGTTCATGTCATTTCTTCCCACAGCCTGGTGCCTAAACCCTTATGTGAGCATAGTGAAATGAAATTCTGCTGTGTGTCCAAAAAGAAGTGGGGAACCCAGTATGAGTACACATCAGAAGCCTCTGCTACATTTACATTTCTAAAAATAACTCCACTTTGTCATAAGAGGTACATTTCTCTACATTAATGGATGCCTTTTGCATCTAAGTGAGTGGAACTGATCTGATATTATACTTTTGGGGGCAGGTTTTGGAATCAAGGATCTGTGAGCTTTATAAAATGGGTTTCAGAATTTCCCCTCTCTATGTTCTGGAGTAAATTGTACAGAATAGGTGCTATCTGTTATTTGAATGTATGGTAGAACAAATATATAAAAGATTATACCTAGGCCTATCACTTTTATTAGTGAGAAGATTTTTAAGTGCAGATTACATTTCTTACAAGATAATGTTACTAAGATTTTCTATTTTTTCTCACGTTAGTATGATAAGTTATATTTTAGGAATTTTTTTTTCATTTCATGAATTGTCACATTCATCGGCACAATTTATGTGTATCGAATATTTGTATCTTTCTTATTTTTTAATTTTATTGTTAATTTATTTTCTCTTTCATTTTTTATGCTGAAAAACTCCCCTGAAGTTTGTCAGTTTTATTAGTTTTTTAAAGAAAAAAATGGGGTCCCTCTCTTTTGATTTTTCTTAATTTCATTTTTTATGTTCTTATCTTTATTGAGTTCTTTGTTTTTCTTATTTCATTGTTCTTTCTATAGCTTCTTAAAAAATGCATGTTTGATTCATTAGTTCTTAGTCTTTCTTCTTTTCTAATATAAACATTGAAGACTGCAAAGATCTCTCATGCATCTTTTCCAGATTTACTAGTTGTTAGCATTTCTCTTTCTCTCTCTGTGTCTGTATGTATATGTGTGTGCAGATATATATGTGACTATATATACACACATATATATGTATGTATAAATATATATAGCTGTGCATATCCATACACATAGGCACACATATATATGCATATACATACAGACATATATAATTATATATATTATATAAATAATTGCACACACTTGTAGAATTACTTTTGTTGAGGGTATGCAGATAGTGAACTCAATTTTTGTTTGTAAATCTTTACTTCATCGCAGTTTTTTAAAAACTAGAATTTTATTTTTTATTTTTGAGAGAGAGGGGACAGAGGGAAAGGGAGGAAGAGAATCTCAAGAAGACTCCCTGCTGAGCTCAGAGCCCAACATAGGGCTTAGTCTGACAACCCCAAGAGCATGACCTGAGCCAAAATAAAGAGTCAGTGCTTAACTGACTGAGCCACCCAGGCACCCCTAAAAACATAGAATTTTAGATTGAGAAGCTTTTATTTTGTTTTGTTTTCCTCTACACACAGTAAAGATATTGTATCACTGGTTAGTGTACTGTTTCTGATGAAAATTCACAGGTTATTCTAACTCCGGCTTCTGTGGAGTTTGTCTTTTCTCTCTGGCTATATTTAAGATCTTCTTTTTGTCTTTGGTATCTTGTAATTTCACAATGGCATGTCTAGATACAGATTTCTTCTTATTAATACTACCGGTTTTCACTGGAATTCTGGAATCAGTGGATTGATAGCTTTCCAATAGGTTTGAAAAATTTTCAGCCATAATTTCTTCAGATCCTGCATATGCCACCTTTTTCTTCCTCTTCTTCTGAAACATCAAGAAGTATGGTAGACTTCTAACTCTATTCTCAATATCTCTAAACTTCTCTTTTATATTTCCACTGTCTTGTGTCTCAAGGAGGATTCTTTAAATATATATATAATATATAATATATACAATATATTATATATTGTATAATATTCTTCAGTTCTATTTCCAAGTCACATATTCTCTCTTTGGTTGTGTCTAAACTATTGTTAGTCAACTAATTTTTTTTTTTATTTCAGTTATTGAACTCAGTGTTAAGAGTTCTTTTCTCCATTAGTTTTCTGATTTCTTGTGACATTTTAAGCATATGTATTTGGTATTCTGAGGCTAATAATTCTGATACCTGAACATTTTATGGTCTGAATCTTCTATTACTTTTACTGACTCTTGCTTATGATGTCTTATTTTTCTTATGTGTTTCATGTTTTGTCTGTTTGTTGTTTTTACTTTTTGGATTGTGAACTATTTTTTTTAATTTGTACTTATTTTTTGGACATTAAATAGATTTCTTAAAAAAAAAAAGTTGGGGCACCTGGGTGGCTCAGTTGTTAAGTGTCTGCCTTTGGCTCAGGTTGTGAGCCCAAGGTCATGGTATTAAGCCCTGCATTGGGCCCCCTGCTCAGCGGAAAGCTTGCGCTCTCCCTGCTTATGTTCCCCCTCTTGCTATCTCTCTCTCTGTCAAATAAACGAATAATATCTTAAAAAAAAAAAGCAAAACAAAACACTCAATTTCTCCAAAGTGATTGTAATTGCTATTGAAATACTACAAGTCTGGCTCTGTTCTAAACTAAATTCTCATTTTGAAGTTTTTGAGTAAGCCTCAAAATTATGAATTATGGATATTCAGGCTGCAAACATTGGTGAGGTCTGTCTTCTGATTATACACTACCATGATATGTTTCCCACCACACTCCTATTTAATTCCTAGTTCTGATATACACAATTTTGCTTGCAGTCTCCTGGGCTGGGGTTCTTTCTTTCTTTCTTTCTTTCTTTATTTATTTATTTATTTTTCATTTCTTCTTCTACTGAAGATGTCCAGGTTCATGGATGGAGGAATATTTCCTATTAGAATCTATAGTATAGGTGAGCCTTAGGCTTAGAACTCCTCTGCTTCTAGAAATTAGATCACAAATCTCAAGGTCATGATTTTTGACATAAGCTCCCTTAGGTAAGAGCATGCTTTAATGCTTTGCTTACTTTCTGACTTTCACCTTCACTCAGTCTCTAGCTTGGATATTTTCTGGAATGGCTTTAATTGAGAAAAAGATTTATTTCTTTGTTTGCTGTTATTGTTATTTTGATTTTCTTTTCTGAGAATCCATGTTGTCTTAGATAATGCCAATGATTTATAGTTTAATGGGCACTTTAGTTCAGTTTTTACTGGAAATTTAGAGAGGCTCTAAATAAGAATAGAATTAGAACAGATTCTTATGGTATGTAGATATACTTATCTAATGGCTGAAGTCTATGTATTTTCACTTGAGAATTTTTTCTTCCCACTTGAGAATTTGTGTCCCTGTAATTACCTCTTGCTGTTTGACACCACAGGTCTTAAAGTGTATATAGACTTTTCTTTTTCTTACTAATGATCAAAAACTCAAAATTCAGGAGGCAGCGATTTGTAATACCTCTTCTTTGATTGTAAATATTTACATTTTAAAAATTGCATTTCCCAAAGTGTATCCAGAGGTCAGCTGCATCTGAGAATCGTGAAGAGGTGATTTGAAGATGCACATTTCTAGATCTCTCCTCAAATTTTTGGAATCAGAATCCCTTTAGTGATGCCTATAATCTCTATTTCTCTTAAAGATTTATTTATTTATTTTGAGGGAGAGAGAGAGTCAGTGAATGGGGGAAGGGCAGGGGGAGGGAAAAGTATCCTGAAGCAAACTCTCTACTGAGCATGGAGCCTGAAGCAGCTGGATTCTAGGACCCTGAGATCATGACCTGAGCCAAAACCAAGAGTCAGCCACTTAACCAACTGAGCCAACCAGGTGCCCTTATAATCCCCATTTTTAAATAATAGTGTACTGTGTTTCTATACATCATAAAGTTTGAGAATTACATGCCAACATTTGTTTTAGAAATACAGATTTGGTTTTATAAATGTATTTTTCTAGAACATATATGCTTTCCATTCCTTATAGTTTTTTTTAGTGCTGTAATTTTATATTTTTGGCATTTCTTAATATCCTTTAATACTACTTCATTTGAGATAGAGCATTTAAATGCCATCTAAAGCAGTGATAATATGTTCCAGATATTTTCTTTGTCCATTTGTTTTGAATATACAAAAAAATGAAGCATAGAGATTCATAGATTTGTGAACTTCTTGCAAAAGCCAAAAACTTCTGTCAATGTATCAGTTAGGTCATGTGCTACTCAACATGAAAAGAAACCAAAAATTGACACTTAAAAATGTTAGCATCAGACTGAGTTTAACTGTTGAAACCTAAGGATCCAAATCAACTCAAGAAGCATTGTTACAGATTAAGTAACTTTCAGTTTCAATGTATTAAGGACATATTTAGTGACACGTGTGATTTTTTTCTTCATCTTTCATATCTACACGTTTACTGATTTCTATTTATGAAATTTTTTTCTGATTTAGAGACTGTTGATGACATGCAACATTATAAGAATATCTTTTGCTGATGATATTTTTTAATTTTTTACTAAATAAATAAAAAGTTTAATTAAATGTAATTATTTTTAAATTATAAAAAATAATAGCTAAGAAGCTTTGTAAGATCATCTGTGATTTCTAGAACAGAAAAACTGGGAATTTGAAATGTTATTTTTCTTTTATTATCTATGAAAATCAAGGAGGTACTTTTACCCTTTACAAGTGGCTATATTAGAGTTTCAGTTTATTAATAACTATTTTACTCTAAGCTTCTATTCCATCTTAAGCATCTACTTCTAAATCAGGCTGCTTAATTTATTTTCTTGTTTTATTCTTATAACAGGCTTTTTAATTAGCATGATTTAAGTGCATAACTAACCAATTCCCCATATATGAGTTTTATAAAAATCTTTTCAAACTTAATATTTGCACCCCATAATAAATATTTCCCCGCAACTCCCTTTTGGCTAATCCATTTACTATTTAATGCTCAGGAGTAGCAAATCATGCATGAAGCAGGTGTTCTCTGACTGAGCATTCCATAGCTGGGTCAATTAGTTTAAGATGTTAAGAGGTCACCGGAGCATAATCACAATTGTTTTATGATAGACCAAATTCAGATATCTCTAAGGTGAGTTGCATAGCAGATATGAAGTATGCTTCAAATTCTCTTTTTCAAGGAAATGTTCACGTTGAAATCGTTAGTGTTGATGTTATTGATCACTGATGTATCATAGACAGTATGACAGATGGACAAAGAATACCACTTGCATCTTTCCTAATTCTTAAATGAGCCCACAGGATCATAATTCAGAAGGAAGCTCATAAATGAACCATTGAGGATAGAACAGAGTGAAGGACAAAACTCTATTTTTACTTACTCTACATCCCCCGAGTGTTCTGTTACAAACAGATTCCATCTTTTCTAAGTTCCTTTGACTCAAATCTTCTCTTCACTTTTAGGGACTATATTTGGTGAACTCGTTATTATATTCCCTGTTGTATTAGCTAAGCTTTTCCTTCAGTAACGCAATTTATTTTTATCTTGAAATTAGTAGCAGCTTTATGACTTTTGACAACTTCATATCACCTTCAAACTCTCATCCTTACACTCACCTTTAGATACAAAATGTTCAAACTCAAACTATATTCTCTTTTGAAATACCAATTAAATTTAGAGGTGATATTAAGGTAAAAAATGAAAGTAGAAAACACTAGAGCTTTACTTAATAATGTTATCATCAATCTCCATGCCTAGGGACCAACTTATGGTTAAAACATAGTCCTAACAAGTTCCTTCTGATTTGTTCAATAACTTACTTCCCTTGGATGGGATCCAAGGTAGCCCCTGTCATATACCTACTTCTTTATGATACTGACTTTTGTCAGGATGAGGATCCAGTACACTAAGATAGTTGAGTCTTATCTTTTAGGCATGTGGTTAGCTTTCATCACATTAGGTGCTATCTGCAGAATGCAGATTTTTTTTTTTTTTTAAATTAAAGTGCATAAGACTTGAATACCAAAAAGCAGTGTACTATGGAAGAAAATCCCAGATCAAATGACCATTATTACCAGTGATTTTATATAACTGGTTCAAATTAGTTCTACTTTTTCAACTCATAAAACTTGTTATAAAGAGTGCAAGTTATCTGACCAATGTGAGTTTCAGACACAGATGGAAAATCATGACAATCTCCCAAGATGCTCTTCGGGGTAAGTGGAATCTCCTCGGGAACCACTTCCCAGATCAATCTAGCCTATCCATAAAAACACATCTAAATTGCCCTCCCTGAGCCTGCTGCTAACAGTTGTGCTCTTACATTATGTATGAGTCTTTGCTTGTTGCATGAACAAACTGCACAATGTTCCATTAGTGATTTTCAATTTCATGCTAAGCTTTGCAATTTATTAGTGTTATTTAGGCTAATGTACTATTATTTTGCATATTTTATATCATTTGTTATTCATGCAATGTGATACTTAAGTATTGGGGATCAATATGTCTTCCGCATTGTTTATAAATTTGTATACTTAAAGAGTATATCAATTAAATATACTACTGCATAGAATTTGAGGAACTGTTTTCTAGACATAAATGCTGTCCTTTTCTTCCCAAAACTTGGGACTATTTTTTAGCAAACAGCATTTTTAAATATGTTAGCTTGAGTATTTAATGGCTGTATTGAAGCTATATGGTTATATTTTACATCTTAATTATGAAATGCTAGTGATGAGTGACATACTTTGGTCCAATTTGCTATTAGCCAGTAAATTCATAGAATACTTACACTTTCTTTTTTCTACATTTACCCACCATTATAGTGTTTGTTTTAAATGTTAGGATGTAGAATCTGCTAGATATATCTTTGTTTTTTTTGGCTAAAATGTTAGTGGATGGGGAAGGAAATCTGTCTCATATCTCTTATATATACATATACATATATATAGACACAAAAATACATATAATGTTGTAAAATTAAGTGTTTGAGAAACCCCCCTGCCTAGCACACTTACCTTGCCGTTTTTCTCTATCAAGCGCATGGGTGTACATAGGTGCAGATACAGAGTTTGCACCTGCTTTGATCTCAGGACCTAGTGATGGCAAGACCTGCCTGGGTTCATTAATGCTCCAGTCCTAAAAACAGGACTTGTGACAGCGAGAAATTTAGTTAGTCCCACAATGAAGATAAGCCATTCCGAGTCTACTGCAAGACACTGTTCATTCCATCCCGCCTTCCTGGTCCCCAGTCAAGCAGGAAGAAGGCACAGTGCTTCACTCAGGGAAGGGTGATTCAGGGGCTCAAGTCTCTTGTTCTATCCTGTTGGCATATCGCACTTCCTTCACTTCCTTGCTTCCCAACTTTCTGAGTCTCATTTTTCCTCTTTATACTAAGGTTTTTCATCATTTCTGAAAAATACTTACAATTTCTCCTTCTCATATGCATCCTCTCTTTCTCCCACTGTGTTGTTCAGTTTCTGCATTTAAAATCATTTTCGTACCTTTATTTTATTTTTTTTACTATATGCCAATCTCTATTGGCATTCTTTTTTTTTTTTGTCTTTTTTTTTAATTTTTATTAACATATGTTTTATTTGCCCCAGGGTACATGTCTGTGAATCATCAGGCTTACACATTTCACGGCACTTAACAGCACATACCCTCCCCAACGTCCACACCCCAGCCACCCATCCCTACCCACCCCCCCACCTCCCAGCCACCCTTAGTTCGTTTCGTGAGTCTAGGAGTCTCTTATGGTTTGTCTCCCTCCCCAACCCTTCCTGTTTCATTTCTCTCCCCCACCCCCCCAAACTCCCACCTTGCCTCTCAAATTCTTCATATCAGAGAGATCATGTGATACTTGTCTTTCTCTGACTGACTTATTTCGCTTAGCATAATACCCTCCAGTTCCATCCATGTCGTTGCAAATGGCCAGATTTCGTTTCGTTTCTCTTGATGGCTGCATAGTATTCGATTGTGTGTGTATATATATATATATATATATATATATATATATATACACATACCACATCTTCATCCCCAAAGGCAAGGGAAGCAAGGGCAAAAATGAACTATTGGGACTTCA
>CM053604.1:160630869-160662401 GCA_028646535.1 Procyon lotor | reverse complement strand
CCCTTGTGTTTTGTGAGGTAAAACTGATAACAATGTTTTCTGGAGAGAGAAAAATAGTAATATCTATATAAATTGACTAATGCAAGTAAGGTTGAGGTAAAATGTAGTGTTTATTTTTTTTAAAAGATTTTATTTATTTATTTGACAGAGTGAGATCACAAGTAGCAGAGAGGCAGGCGAGGGGTGGGGGGGTGGGAAGCAGGCTCCCTATGTGGGGCTCGATCCCAGGACCCTGAGATCATGACCTGAGCCGAAGGCAGAGGCTTTAACCCACTGAGCCACTCAGGCGCCCCAAAATGTAGTGTTTAAATTGTCACTTTACCATATACAGCACGCTTTCTTTCTGTTTTAGAAAATATTCCATAGTAGTAATATTATTCCTTAACTTTATAGTTTTATTTTCAAAACATGATGTGCAATTAGACACATAGAGATAGTTTCTCATAAAGATAAGATTACTAGTTCAAGTTTAAGAGTGATACAAACTTCTCTATAGCAATTGTCAAAAAGCCAAAATGGGTAGAATTGAAAATGAATATTATCAAAGGTTTATCACTTTTAAGCATCAGTTATGATTCAAGCATCCGCTAAATGTCCCAAGTATATTATTATTTTTCTGTAACTCTCACAAGAACCCTGCAGAGGCTGGTTTAGCCTCATTTTTCAAATGAGGAAAGTGAATCACAAATGCCGGAGGTAACAGGAAGTGTAAGAGACAGGATAATTTGACTTTAAGGTCATCGTTTCTCAGCTTTGCAAATCTCCTTGGAATATGGGTAGTAGTGAAGATACAGCGTCTAGTTAAATTTTGCTTTTCGATTCCTTATGTGTCTGACATTTATGAATGATTTCTCGTATAAATAGTTGCCTACAAATTGCTATGGAGAAAGAAAGAAACAGGGAGGAAGATGGAAGGAAGGAAGAGAGGGAGGGAGAAGGAAGGAAGAAACAAAGAAAAAACCAATGGAATTTGCAGACAGACATTGTCCCAGACCTTACGGAATTTACAGTTATCCCTACCTTCGTTTTCTCCTTCCTCCTAAAGAACGTGCATTTCCCAAAGGGAAATCAGGACATGGGACAAATCTTTTATGAGCACCAACAACATGGCAAAACCTGTAAGTCTAATTCAAGGCTGAGGATATTCCCTGGCTTCGTCAGCTAAACCTCCTCTCCTTTCTAAGTGTCCCAGCTCTGTCAATGACACCATCATCTTCTTAATCAACCTGCTTTGTGATTTTGTTGTTGTCTTTGGCTATTCTGTCCAATATCGAATGAATGCATGGTGTTGGCTTAACTTCTCTAGTGTACTTCGGATGTTTCTTCTTTTACCCATTCTCTCCATTCTCCACGCCTTACACATTGGGGATAAACATTATCTTTTTTTTTTTGTTTTTTAAAGAAATTTGTAAGTGTCTCCATTAATAGCATATGACCGCCCGTCCAGCTGCCACTGATGACTTCCTAGCGTGTGATGAGGTCTGGGTCATGGTTCTGTCAGAACATCTGGGCCAGACTGATCTTCCTGGACAGACAGGCATACTGACTTTCTCTTATCTTCATCTTAAATCTAAAGCCTCTGTTGTGTCTAGCCAGAGCAAGTTAGCTCTCAGCAACAATGATGGTGAAGCAGATATTTGTGGCAGAGTCAGCACTAGACAGAGTGTGGGGAGCGCCATATTGGTCGGAGAGATAGACAGACTTGGGTCTCAGCTAGTTCATCACTTACTAGCTGTACAACATTAAGGAAGTTTATTCACTTGACAAATAATGATTGACCACATACTCTGTACCAAGTCATTTTCTGGGGGATACAATGGTGACCGAACAGACATGGCCCCCAACTCAGTGGTATTTACTTCGAGTGGAAGGCAATAGATAGAGGCAAGTAAAGAATAAAATAAGATTATTTCAGATACTAGTAGAGGCTATTAAAAAAGTTGAGAGAATGATGAGATAGAGAATGTGGTGAGGAAATGGGAAACCCTGAATTTAGATTTGGTGGTAAGAGAGGCCCTATAGAGACAGAATGTTTCAGCATCGCCCTAGGGATCTGTCAGGAGAAGATTGAGGAGCGTAGTGTGTAGGTCAGAGCTGCTGAAAATGCAAAGACGGAGAAACAGAAAGAAGGCCAGTGTGGCCGGAGGGTGGTAGATGAGGGGAGAGATAGTGGAGGGTGAGATCTCATCAATGGACCTTTTAAGTCATGGAAAGGGATTGGATTCGTACTCATGATGGGGAAGCCATTGGCAGAGGTGAAGGAGAGCCGTGACGTGATGTGATTTTCATTAGAGAAATAAGGCTCTGCGCGCTGTAAGAAGGATAGATGGAAACAATGAGCCCAATTAGGCGGTTGTAACAAGAGTCTTCTCCTCCAGCTGGGCCATCGTACTGAGAGCTGAAACAGAAACCGGTAATTCTGATTGCATGGTGTATTCAACTCCTTTGGAATATCTAAATTATTTATTGTTATTATCTCTAACATAATTCATTAGAAGTGTTTAATCAGGGCATATATTTTAATATGCAATAATTTCTATTTAGATTTTTCACAAAGTCAGCCCAAATACTTGGGAAGATTTTTGTGCTTTATTCTCTGCCTTACTCTTACTTTGGAGAAGTTGTAGAACTTGAGAGGGTGGGGATCCTATATTTCGGTCATAAAACTGGCTACTTCCAAACGACACTGGTGAGACCGGTCAGATGCTGTGTGTGTTAGTAGCTACTTATCAAGGGCCCCCATACCGTGCAAGATACTGTGCTGAGAACGTGGGAGGCACATAGGCTCTACAAAGAAGCACACCATCAATGACTGTCTGCAGGGGTTGACCAGGTTGACCAGGTTGAGCAGTTAGCTGACAGGCAGCCCTAGAGGACACAACTGAGTCAAGCCCAGAAATGGACGAGAGGAACACCTTAGGCAGTGAACAGCTTGAGAAAATAACAGGAAAAGAAGGAAGCATAGCGTCTTTTCAAAGGCAATTGAGTCATCTGGAGCAGAGAATTCACGTGGCCCACCCGCTTTATAAGGGAAGAGTGGGAAATGAGGCCAGAAAAGAAAATTGGAACCAGATTGTAGAGGGGCCTTAATGCCTGGCCAAGGAATGTGGACTTTGTACTGTTGGTATTGAACAGCTATTGAAGGATTTTGAGCAAAGGAGGGACATGCCGAAAAGGTATTTGGGAAGATTAGTGTGACAGCCGTCTGCAGGAGGATGGGGGGGGGGGCTGATCAGGAGGCCACTGCCGTAGGGGATCTGGCTAAGAGCGGTGTTTTGATTTTGTTCTAGGTTTTCCAGGTAGACTCATTTTTATGAGTGTGTCGAAGATCCTCCTGATTTGTGCTCAGACTGTGTGAATTCTCTGCTGATATACTGGTTTTTATAAAAAAAAAAAAGTGTTCTCTCTATATAACTAAAATGAATATCCCCCTTCTAGAAAAATTAGTCACCCTTTTCTCCATTCTTTTCTTGATTAATAGTGACAAGCTAACTAAGAACTGACAAGGAAATAGTAAAAGAGTAGGAAATTATGAAAACAAGTGAATGTTTTGCTAAGGAAATGTTTATTACTGCGGTTCTCATCACTATGAGTTAATTACAGGCTCTCAACAAATATCCCATTGTGAACTCAGAGGTGCAATATGTTTTATTTGAAAAAGTGAAAGAGCGATTTTCTTTCCAGTGTTCAGTTGTGTTTCCTGCTATTTTAAGACTACTCAGTGGTACCAATATACTTTGACAACTAATTATCCCAGCATGTCTTTGCCGTGTATCTTAACTACAATGCTCTTTAAATTCTTAAATTGCAAAAACAGAATTCTATCTTAATTGATCAGATGTGCAACCAGAGTTGCCTGAACACTATTTGTGTAATATCTGAATAACTTAACTGGCTTATAGGAGCAGAAAAAAACAAACAAACAAGCGAAAACCAAAACAAAACAAAACAACACCTGTTAGAATAAGACATACTTAGTTTGAGGCTAATATTTACATATTTCCCCCCGGAATTTCTTTTCGCCAGTATCTTGACTCTTGGGGAAGGATGACACGTCATCCTTGAGTTCTGGCCATATTGAAGAATATAAAGAACCATACTCCATCTTTGGGAGTTCATAATCTGATTTCCTGGGGCAAGTAGCCTTCTGACTCTTAGAGTTACAAGCTTTCCAAACTTTAGACTTTGCCCATATCACCTTATTCTGACAAACTTGGTTCGAAGAATAGCACGGTACACATTCTACAAGCAAAAGGTGACTTTATCGAGTAAGAATTCTCCTTTTGAATGTTGCACCCGCTCCTGTTAACTACAATTCATTGTTTAAAAGCTGATGTCTGTGATTGATTTAGGCACAGGGCCATTGCTTAATTTACTTTGGTTTGATTTTTTTTTTCTTTACCCTCCCAGTTGGCTTCTCTAGGGGAGAAAAGTCAGACAGTAGTTACTGCATTGGAAAGAAAAGATAAGCTGAACACTTTGGAATGCGTTTTTCTAACACTCCATCGCCAAGTGTTACATGACTGTATCAAATTTCTTTAGACTTTGATAATGAGAAACAGACAATTCCATGGAAAATACGACCAAGAGATTTGCAGTAATAGAAGATTTCAGAAATACACATGGTTCTAAATGGCACTAAGATTATGTGCTTTAGAGTTCTGAATCTTTTATTTTTTCCATGTTTGAGTAGGCACTATGGTTGATTATCAGGTTGAAGAAGGGCAGAGGGCCTGCCTGCTGATTATAAATGTGCATGTGTGTAAAATTTTCACACATAATATAATATTTCAAAGTTATTTTTCCGGAGGCTCAAGGGTCCCAGAACTTAAACAAAACTGCTGATCATTGGCTCCAAGAAATACTTAGAAGGAATCATAGCTTTTTTTTTTTTTTTTAACATCATATAGAGTCATTTGCAGACTTTTGGGCTACAGATCACATAATGTTTATTTATTCAGCTGGCTTTGGAGATTTGAGCAATATTTGGAGACACACGAGTCTTTGCCTTGCTTAATAAAAAGTATACTCAAAGGTATAGCTCCAGAATTTTTATATACAAAAGGTTCTCACAAGCAGAAGTTGATATTGACAAAAATGTAATTTTAAAATTAAAAAGAAACTAAGCACTCTCGGAAAAAAATTTGTCCAGCATTGTCATTCTTTAGCAATCTTTGGCAGACCTAATATCCTGTGATCTTACTACAATGCTTGAAAATACAAGCATTCTTTCTGTTCTTTCACAAGAACACTGTAAACAATACTTACATTATTCTACTATGATCATCTCCAACAAATACGACCTGGTTCACCTTCTAAGAATAATTATTTAACAGAAGATGTGTAATTTTGTTGGTATTAGTAAAGATTTATGTCACAGAGTCAACTCATTCTTTTCTATGAAAGAAGGGGGAATAAATATTTCATAGCTATGGCTTTTGAGGAACATTCCGCCTTTCAATCTTGAGGCAGACTTTCAACATATATGCCAATCAGAAGTCTTTAACAAATGTAAAATGCATCCTGTCTACTTGTCTTTGAAAAATATAAGGATCTCAAGATGCACCTGAAATATTCATTATGTGGACACTATTCCTAGCAGAGCTGGAACTTGCAGAGTGTTTCAGTCACTACTTATTTATTCAGGTTTTTCTTTCTTTTTTCTTTCTTCCATGATTCTAATAATTCCTCAATCTATGACTTGTCCAAAAGTCTTTATAATGTAGCTACATAACTAACTTTATTGACAGTACTTAACATCACAGTTTTATTTGGTTACCTTAATGATGGTTTGTTTAATGGAAGAATACATACATATATATATATGAGATCACAAGTAGGCAGAGGAGACAGAGGGGAGAGAGGGGGATGCAGGCTCCCCGCCAAGCAGAGAGCCTGACGCGGGGCTCGATCTCAGGACCCTGAGATCATGACCCCAGCCGAAGGCAGAGGCTTTAACCCACTGAGCCACCCAGGTGCCCCTAATGGAAGAATATATTTTGTACCATGAATCATTTCTGTTTCTTTTGCTTCTGTTCATCTTCTTTTTCTTTTAACTACCTGTCCCTATCAGTTAAAGAAAGCAAGGAAATTATCCCTTCTATGAGTTTCTCTGTTGACATCTGATTAATAATATAGAGGAATTTCATGGACAGAAAGAAGACTAATTTGCACAGTTTGCCAGTGTGATATTTATACTTTGCTTTGAGCCTCTGTGAAAATCGTGCCCAGAAATTGAATCCATGACCCAGTCTTCTGATCCATGCTCACCTCTCCAATATTGATTTATCTTTCTTTTGGGTGAAAACTATTACATTTGATGTTAATGCGTAAGAATTTTTCATAGAAAATGATGTGATTTGATAAGGCATTTAAAAGCAAAGTCCCTTAAAAGGATTCCTTAGAGAGAAAGTAGACATGTAATTCAGCATTAAAAGGATCAGGGCAATGTCCCTCAATTACACAAATTCCCTTACACACATACACACACACGCACACACATACTCACACTCCTCTATAAAGAGTAGACTGGGAAGAACTGTGTGTAAAAGAGCTTAGGATCATACAAGACCACAAGCTAATGTTAGTTTGCAATATACTACTGTATTTCTTGTGAAGTGCAGTAAAACATTTAAATTTCCAGTGAATCATTTCATTTTTCTGATAAGGAACTAAAAAATATTTTCAATTTCCCTTTTCCATTTTTTTTTGCCAATACCATGGCAAAAAACACAATTTGAGCTTCTTTCAAACTTCATAAACAGAAATGCCTCCTTGCAGAAAACATCTATGGGTACATATCTATGTATATGTGAAACTTTGTCATAAACCAAACTGCTAGGAGAAGCAAGTCACAAAGAGGGAAAATGAAACATTTGTGGCACCTTATGATATACCAGGCACTAGAATAGATAACTTTTTACACATTTTCTCAAATAAAATGGAATAAAATCGATTTTTTTTAATTGTTGCGTCATTATATTAGATATACAACCACATTATATTTCTTTTATCATTGTTACCTGATTATTTTGATTACTGAATTACCTTTTCCAGTGTGGAACAATAGACTTTTGTTTCCAGAGGATTAAAACATAAGGAACAAGAAAAGGAACTTAAATGAATTTCATTTGTTTATAGAGAAGTATATTTCATAAGAAGACTATCTCAGTTCCCAATCAAGTTATTGTAGAGATAAGTACAGGTACAAACAAAAGAAATTTAGCTCAGACACTGATTCACATACATTATGTGAATAAGGTAGTTCAGAAATATGTCATGAAAAATGTTGGTAAGTTTTTGATATTTTTATGGAAAACTATATAACTGTATTTATGGGCTGATTTAGATACATTGTTAACTAGATGACTTTTTTGAGATACTGCTTTAACCCTGGTTTCACACTTTTAGAAGCTGAAAAGAGCGGAGATTGGAAAAAAATTAATCGTTCAGTTAAAAATATTAATTTCACCAATGCAAAGATGAATTAAATTCCTTCTATAACAGTGTTTGTTCTTTTGTTTGATTGTTTGTCTTTTTAGCTGAACATTCATACTTCTTCAAAGAACTGTAAGCAATGCATTTTTAACACAATCACAATGACTGTTACTTTCATGAAGATTTATGAATACTGACTACAAAATAAAAATGTCAAAGACACAGTAAATATCATGCATAAAAAGCATAAAGAAATGCTACGTTGGTTTGAGGACAAATAGAAAACATAATTTACATTCTGAGTAGAAAATGAATTTCTAGTAATGTTAGGCAAAAACAAATTATGGTTAAAATGCAATGGTCCTCATGGTACCTAAATAAGAAGGCAAAATTGAAACAAATTTTGGTTCTCTGAGACGTACAAACAAGACTGACCCTGGGCAAGACATCAAGTGATTGCCTGATCTTGACATCATTCCTCGCCTACCTAGGCCCCCTGAGGTTCTCTCTTGGATCCAGACATCTACAAGTACCTGGTCATGAACAAGAATTGTTATTTTAAGTCTTTGCTTGTGAAACTTTTTCTGCCCTCACTTCCATCTTTTTATGGCAGTGGTACTCAAACCTTTTAACCATGGTTCACTGACGGATTTATATATCCCAATCTATTTCTACTCTTCAGAGGAAAAAGACCTAATAATAATAGTAGTAGTAGTAGTAGTAGTAGTAGTAGTAGTAATAGTAATAGTAATAAAAAATAGTGGAGAAGGACAAAATGGCAGTTAACATATTACTAACATAGCACTTGTACAACAAAGCAAATGATGAACAAATACCAAGTCAGTAATGTTACAAATACATTAACTCATATATATTTGTGTGCAATCAAGACCAATTCAAAACAGTAGTATTAACAGTAGTATTAACCACATATCCCTTCCCAGATTTCAGAAATTCTAACAATTTTCATATGAAAATGAATAGCAGGAGCATTGCAAAGCTTTGAGTTGCAGTCAAATGGTTTTGTGGAATAGTAATTTAGAGTTCTCAAGCAATCCTGGTGACATGCTAATATTAGTTTATGAGTAGGACCTTCTAGCAACTCAGCAAATACTAGTGAGTATCTGTTAATCTCGATGAAATTGCATTTTATTTAACTCTAGAGTCAAAGATGAGAAAGTTGTATCTGAGTAAGCCACAGAGATATGCCAGACCTTGAAAAAACATCTTATAATCGAGCCCTTATTAGGCCACAAACCAAGGAACCAGTGCAGGGAATGATTAAAATTAACAGCAGTATAGTCACTGGTCAAATCAGCCTAGATATTGATCAGGATGAAATAAAATTGAGGAAGTTCTGATAGGATGAAGATATATCAAGAATGATTCAAGATGGTGGGTAAACTGCCTTTATAGGTGTGAAGTCTAAGATCCTACAACCCTATATTCCAGATGGGAAATCTCAATATGCAAAGATGGCTTAACTGCTACAAGTTGCTCTTATTCCTTTAAGTCAGTGTTTTTCAGAAGGCACCATCCTTTTCCCAAGGCTTTGAATTATCAGTGCCAAATTGCTGGGCTACTTTTTCCATTTATTGTTCTTCACTTGCTCTACAGTGAGTTGATCCTATGACTCAGTTAGGGCTCTGATGACATCTGTGTGTCTGAACATATCAAAATATCTGTACAAAGTGATTTAAAGTGTGTTCTAATGTGAGATCACTATTTTTTTTGCCCTGTTATAATTTCCAATTACAGTATTCAAGTACTACCAGCGTCCATTTACACACAACTTTCATCCTTATGTGGAGCTTACAGATGGGAATATGATTTAATAGATTTCACCCGAGCTATGTAGAGTAGACTGTGTTGGCCGTTGATTAGCAATGTGTTGTTTGCATATCAG
Source organism: Procyon lotor (assembly GCA_028646535.1). Classification (NCBI taxonomy): domain Eukaryota; kingdom Metazoa; phylum Chordata; class Mammalia; order Carnivora; family Procyonidae; genus Procyon; species Procyon lotor. The sequence continues at coordinate 160,653,058 of CM053604.1, read as the reverse complement.
CTTGGAGCTTGGGATTTAGATCTTACTTACTGTTGTCAGTATTTGTTATTCTATTGAATAGAATGTTTAAAGGAAAGATTTATCTTGAACATTATAGATTTTATTTCCAGGGAAGCCAAGGACAAATGTTAATATGGTTATCGGTTCTTTTTTCCTTCCTTCCTTCCTTCCTCCCTCCCTCCCTCCCTCCCTCCCTCCCTCCCTTCCTTCCTTCCTTCCTTCCTTCCTTCCTTCTTCTTCTTCCCTTTCTTTTGTTGTTCTTCATGATGATGGCTTTGCAGGAGACAAGGGGTCAGGAAGACATAAAATGCATTATTTGGAGTAGGTTTTAGGCAGTCTAGATGTTCTGATAAAAATTCTAGTTTAGTTGACCCTGAATGCTCTTTGTATTTGATCTTGGACACCCTGACAGTAACGTCATCCACATGCTTACACAGAAGATGGTAAAAATAAGAGGTTGAAGCCTTGCTAAAGCACTTTCCTCATTGATAAAATTGGCAGTGACCTTAATCAGTGACTCTCTAAGCTTTTTAGCACTGACAGAAATAACCATTTCTTTCCACTCTGTCTATTTTCATCATAGACACTTTTTTCCTGTGATCTTCAGATATGATACATGTCCCTAGGTTTTTAGAGATTTAGAAATCTGCTTACTTCATTCTTCCTCTGTTTGTATTATGATTCTTATCAGAATCCTCCCAAATATATATTTAAGGAGAATTGATTGGAAAAAAACTCAAAATGTAGAAAAATTATATCATTAATGTAGAAAGTCATAAGTTCAAGGCCATTTAAAATAATCAGTTTGGTTACCACTATTTATAAATCTGCACAGAGTCTGTATTGCTCTAAGTTATATGTGCTGTATCCACTTTTTAAAATCCCTAGATCTTGGTTATCTTCTAAATATTTGTGAGGCATTTAACATTACTGAAAGCCAAAAATAGTTTTTGCAAGAGTAAAGTTAATAGTAAATGATTATTTTAATTCACTTGATATTTGGAAACCATAATCTTGATTACATGGCTAACCTCAGTAGCACCCTTTAGTAATTACTCCCCATAAATTAACATGCTATTTCTATCTTCTGTAATTTTCAAGAAATCGAGGTTGTTAACTATAAACTCTATATAAGTCACCCAAGTCACAGTCAATCTAGAAGTTTCTAACACCCTCATGATTAACTCTATGGTAATCAGGTGTATGTCAGTCTATTTCATAATTTGTATGACAGAACAATCACACCAACTATCCCACTCTTGAGTTACTTATTTTATAGATACTGCCTTGGGTTGTCTTTTGACCTATAATTACACTTAACAAAAATCCTGTAATTTTAAGACAATGAGAACTCACTGAAACTACATATTTGCAATTGATAGCTTTAGGAATGATTATTTTTAAATGAATTTTGCTGACCTGTGAACCCCAGGAAGAGTAAGTCATGAAACATTGCATAATGTTCAAGATCAACCTGGTGGAGAGACTGCTTTTGAGCAAAGAGAACTATGGTTCAGCAGTGATATGAAGTGCTAGGACCGCATAAGAAAATAATTAATATATTTTCTAAAATTATATAATTATAAGCAATGAAGGATTGATATTATCAGTATATCAAAGTTAAACAACTACAACCAAAAGCTGTTGTGTTTCCCTTGATATGGATGGGCCTCTTAACTGATAATGCTTTAATATGATGTTTGAGTGAATAAAAATAACATGTTGAAAAATTCAATGGGAACCATCGTCAATATTAAAAAATATATACTTGTATTTTCCAGAAGTTGTAGCAACCACAAACAGTAAAATCTCCTTCAAATATAGTTGGCCAATATACTGACCATATATATTTATTTAAATATTTTTAAATACATTTTTATTATTTTATTTTATTTAAAAATTAAAAAAATCTTTTTAAATATATTAAATATATAAATATTAAATATTTAAATATATATTTAAGATATATCTCTGACTCTCTGTCTATACTGGCCATTAAGCATAAAGAGCCAGTGATACCCTTTGGGTGTAATGAAAGCATCTGTATAAAAGAGGAAAGTGACAGAGGTTACCCACAGTGCGACTCAGGGATACGACAAGATAGGTACAGAGCTGCAAACAGGAGCCATCATGGTCTTAGTGGAGAAAGCATGTTCCTCAGACTCAACCAAGTTAGGCTGCAAAACACGGAAAGCCTCAGCAGCTTCACAGAAGTGTTGTGAGGATGAAGCTCGTGGCATGTACACAACATCTACCCATGCCTGACCCAAAACATGTGCCATGACGTTCTCATGAGCTCATTTCCTTCTTTGCTACCCATTGCTCTCTGTGTGGTTGTTCTTGAGAAACAGAAGGTCAGGTGTAGAGAAAAATAGTCAACTCACGGGATTTGAAAGTGTCTTTGCAGCTGGCGCATTTAGGAGTTTACTTGGGCCAGTCACCGTGTTTGTTTTTGCTCAGCATCGGATAAACAGTATCTGTCTGTTACCGTGCCAGGGACACAGCTGATGTGCAAGAAGTATTTCTTCAACGAGCAAATAAATGAGAACCGTGGAATTTTCTCAGAGAAATTAACCTTATATGATGTGACTGGATTCTTGTGCCAGATGATAACATGTACAGAGCCAATAAGATAACTAGGAAAGAGTATTTAATCAGCACAGCTTTAGAACACGGCCCGCACATTTTCATGTGGAAACACATTAAGTTTCTTCGGTTGGAAATCCAAATTGAGGAACCCGTAGCTTCTCCCAAATGCCATGGAACCAATGGCTTCCTCTCCCAACCATTTCCAGTAGTCACGTGAGAAGCTGACAGAGATCCTCCAGTGCCAAGCTACTTGTATCAATTTGTAAAACCCAAAGGCTTGCCTCCAGAAAGCAAATAGCAGTTTGTGTAATCACCATTCTCCTATGATTGCAGTCTTTAGGGTCACAAAGAACCAATGAATTCCTAAACCTGACTTGTGAATTGGCTTGTTCTCACCCCTACCTTCTGCCATGGGGCTATGTACCACTTACCCACCAACCCAGGCTCTCAGTGGGACATCTGATAACCAGGAACTAAAGAAACAGAGTATTGGCTACTTAAACTGTAAAGCATAAGCCATGGACCTATGTGTTCCACAGCATAAAAACAATATTTTTCATCAAATTAGAGACTAAAAAGACATGTAACAGGAATCCACTTCCTACATGTTCTAGCTCAGAATGCACCAAGATGCCCCAGCATGGCACCCTAGTATGGGACTTGGGTCTTAATTGGAGAATTATGTAGAAATCAAGAGAATTAGTGAACAGTTGTTCCAGCTCTGACCAGGAGAAAAAGCACTGATCAGTGTGGGCTTTGGGAAGAGTGACCTTTGGCGAATTCCTTAAATTTTCTCATGTTCAGTTACCTCCTCTGCAATATTTGGATAAAAAGTAGTGCTTGCCTTGTAAGGTTGTTATGGAGATTAAATGAACTAATCCTCAGGGCACCTGGGTGCCTCAGTCAGTTAGGCTTCTGCCTCGCCTCAGGTCATGATCTCAGGGTCCTGGGATCAAGCCCTGCATCGGGGAAACTGCTTCTCCCTCCCCCTCTTCCTGCTGCTCCTCCTGCTTGTGCTCTCTCTCTCTGTCAAATAAATAAATAAAATCTTAAATTAATTAATTAATTAATTAATGAAACTAATGCTCATTAAACACTTAGTACTAACATGCTCAGTAAACACGAACTCATCACTTTGTGGCTGTCCCTAGGGTTCCATCTCCAAACATATCCACGTTGGGGAAGAGTCACCATGCTGAGGGAGGAAAAAACACTTTTATCACCTAGCAGGGACCCCCTATCTACTGAATTTAATCGTTTGCAGAGATCCTGGATGTGCAAAGAAAATCTAAGAGCACCATTTCATGGAAATAACTACCTACCAGAGCAGATTATGCCCTCATACAGGGTGATTTGCAGGTTTTAACAGCTAGTATGGTTCAGACACAAATAAAGATATTGGCTGTAAAAACTGGTGCTGAAAAAAAAAAGGGGGGGGGCGCCTGGGTGGCTCAGTCGTTAAGCGGCTGCCTTCGGCTCAGGTCATGATCCCAGGTCCTGGGATCGAGCCCGGCATCGGGCTCTCTGCTCGGCAGGAAGCCTGCTTCTCCTGCTACCATTCCCTCTGCTTGTGTTCCCTCTCTCGCTGTGTTTCTCTCTGTCAAATAAATAAAATCTTAAAAAAAAAACAACAAAAACTGGTGCTGATGTTTGTGTGCAGTGGCCAAATACCACGTCAGCATCCATCACCCCACGATTTTTGTCACCAACCATAAATACCTCGCACCTAACCAAGTCAACAAACAAACACTTTTTAGCATTAGCCTTGATTGAATTTCAAAGCACTCTGTTCTTTTTTTGTTTTTATTTTTATTTTTTCAGTGTTCCAAAATTCGTTGTGTATGCACCACACCCAGTGCTCCATGCAATACGTGCCCTCCAAAGCATTCTGTTCTTGAGCACGGTGTCCTCCATAAAATTTTTCTCCCTCATCTTTCCTGACGCCAGGCTCTTGTGAAAGCTTCCTCTCTGATTGCTTCCTCACTTACCTTTTCCTTTCCGGTAAAAGTAACCGAGTCCGTCCCTATCCCTCCCTCTTTAAGTCTCTGGGGTGACCGCATCTAACTCCACTGCTTTCGTGATCAGTTCTCTGAGACTCATAACTCTTTACCCAACTCTGACTGTTGGGCCTCATTGGTTCCTCGGCTACGAACTCCCAAAGAAACCCCAACAGCTCGGTACACACTGGGATAATTTTTCGCAGAAGCTTTGCCCTGAGGAGCTGAAAGCTTCACGAGGCCTGGGCCCCCACCGTTCTTATTCGCAGCTGAATCGCTGAGCCTAGCTAGCGCCTGGGTCATTGCGAGTGACAGCCTCGAGGCCCAGAGCTTCACTGATGCCAAATCCTCTGAAAATGTTCCCCAGTGAAACCGAAAAGCATTCAGCTCCCCCACCCCCTCTTCCATTATGTTCAAGCTCCCTACTTGGTCATTTTGTCTCATTTGCCTGGATTGCTCTCCCCACCCTTTCTTCCCTGGTCCAGCACCTGCCCACCATCTTTGAGAAATCAGATTCTTTCTTGAGGATCAGTGAGCCCCACCCCCTCCGCAAAGCTTCACTCCATCTCCCTCTTGGAAGTAACCTCCTGATTGCCATAACATTTGATCTATTCCTCTTTCATGGTATTCGCAAATTTCGCACATTTTTTTATACTTCTTTATTTTCCTGATTTCCCCCATACCTCCTGGTACATACAAAGATACTTAGCAATCGCTTGTTACAGGAGTGGTTACGTGAATGAGTTATCGTGTAGAGTTATGGAGATACATACATTATAGCATAATGTATACAATGATAGTAAAATAAATATAGTGTAGCAATTTCTCTGTTTGTGCTGTCTCTCCAGGTTTGTAAGACAGCCAGCGTCTTTGCTCGGCAACGCCAATGAGTGATCTGATACAAAATTGAAGGAGGATACACCTTTTTGGTAAGTAGCCTTTAAATTTTGAATCTGTGATCAAAAACTAATGTTGTGTTTCTATTTTGTTGAAAACCGCGTTTTATCAACTTTTAAAAATACCCTGCTTTGGGAGATTAGAATTGATGAGGGACGTTTTCAAGGAAATGACTGTCTTTTATAGACACTAGCATACAACCTTTGGTTTCTGACACAATGCTGAAGTGATTCCATATAGTTATGGAAAGAATTGATGTTTTTGTGTAGATTGTATTGAAGTGTCACACCCAGAAAAACGTGCAGGTTGTAAGTCCAGAACTCGATGGATTTTCGCGATGTGAACACATCCATAAAACAAGACACAGCTAAGAAACAGTGTTACGAGCACCCCTGGAGTTCCCACAACCCTGTGCGCTTTTTAAGATTCTCCCCACCTTCCCCCATCCGCACCCACCACAGTTAATTACCCTCATGACTTCCAACACTGTGAATTAGTCTTCCCTGTTTTTAAATGTTACGGGAATAAAGGGACTATCTTTTTAAATGACTTCAAAACAAAGAAAAAATTGAAAAAGTAAGCAGGAAGCCCAAGTGATTTTTTTCTATTTATGTAACAGCTGTTTTTCCAGATGATTTGACAGCTAATTGGAGTCATATTGCTTTTATTCTTAAACCTAGCAGATATCACCTGTTGTAATTGTGGGTCACTGCTGATTAAGCACTCCACTCAGGTTTTTCCTCATATTTGTGCTTAATAAATTATAGCCTGCCCAAGATCAGGAAAAGTATTCATCACGTCAAATGTTTACAGCAACTGTCTTTTATAATTAGCGCAAAAGATTTTCTTTTAGCATTGACTGATTAAATTGATAATTAAAGTAGGATGAAGATCTTGCACGGCTTCTCAAAGGAACCAAGAAAATAGATAGAGGTACGCTTAGATCAGCTAAAGGCTTAATGTCACATTTGTTAAAGGTGTTATTGTATTTAGCATAATAAATGAGAAATGGAATCACATTTATTTCAAGAGAGATAACTGCCTGTCCAGTTATCTAGTCAAGGGAAGTCCTTACTAAGAGCCTCCTAATCTCTGTTAATTTTTAAGCATCATCCCAAGAAGTAATAATTAAACCTTAACACTTCAAATGTTTCACTTAATGACTTAGATAGTAACTCATTGATCAAGATCCTGGAGACAAAAATATTAAGAGTTTCTAGCAGGCCTAAATTTCCCAAAAAACTGTCACTGCGCGATTTCTTATTATACAGTTATTAAATGTTATGACTTGTCCTACTTAATTAATTTTCATTTTGGGGCACCTGGTGCTGCTTTTAGAAATAATTTCTGTAATTCAAATCATCTTTGTTTTTTACCTTTAGTGTCATTATCTGCATATTTTATCTAATTTTGTCCATTATATGCTATTTATCTGTTATCCAGAAAAACTTCTTGACCTGCTCCTAAATTTTAAAGATACTCTCCAGTTTAGAGAGACCTGTGGTTTCCTGTTTACCTCTATCACCTCAACCTGTTCTTGAACATGTACTTAATTGTCTGATTATGTGCATTTTGCATATAAGAAAAACATCTAAAGTAATAGTTCCTAACCATCTCATTTACAACTCTTCAGTGGTTCTTCTATTTATTTTAAAGAATAAGTAAGTTATAAAGTATTTACAGAGTTGCAAGATTAAAATTGGCACCAAAAGATGCAATTCAGTAATTTCTCAACTTTTTAAAATGTTGGGAATTACAAAAATAGCAACTTGGTATATATTCCATTCAGTTATTAATATGCATTAAGTGTGAAAAACAAGGAGTTCTTTCTGTCATAAAGACAGGGTCAATCCCTAACCACTCTCCCTCACCAGTACATTTCTATTTGGAGATTAGTTTTTGCCTACCCTTGACCTTCATTTAAATGTGGTCATGCAATGTGTGCTTTTCTGCTTCTAGCTTCTTTCATTCAGTGTAGTATTTTTGAGTCTCATTGCTTAATTTAAGCAATGAGTTTAGTTGCTTAGTTTAAAAGTAGTTTAAGTCCACCCTTTTTTTTTCTTTTACTCTTCAGTAGTATTTCATTAAATTAATATACAGCCATATTTATTTTTATCATTTTCTCATTGGGCATTCGAATTGTTTCCAAGTTTTACATATTATGAATACAGCTGTTGCAAACATTTCTGTAAAAATCTTTTGTGGCCATATGTATTCATTTCTCTTGGAATAATATCAAAGAGTGGATTTCTGGGTCATGGAGCAGGTGTGTATTTAACCTTAGAACAGACTGCTTAACAATGCTTCAAAGTCTTTGTCCCATTTTCTACTCCCACCAGAAATGTATGAGAGCCCCATTTGTCCCAAATCTTTACCAACATTTGATGTTATTAGTCTTCTGGGTTTTAGCTTTTTTGTGATATCACTGTGGCTTTAATCTGTATTACCTTTGTGATTAGTGGTGTAGGAATATTTTTATGTTTGCTAGACATCTATATATCTCCTTTTCCTTTGAAGGGTCTATTTGAGTTGGTTGCCCTTCAGCTGTGTTTGCCTGATTTGTGGGAGTTTTTAAAATATATTTTGGAGATAAGACTTTTGTTAGATTTTATGTATAGTGAATCTTGTCAGTCAGTCTGTGGCTTGTCTGTGTCCTTAACTATCTCTTTTGATAAATAGGTGCTTTTATTTTGATGAATTAGTCTTTTGTTTGTTTGTTTGTTTAGTGCTGTGTTCTCTCTAAGAAATATTTGCCAACATCAAGTTTGAAATCATTATAGCTTTGGTTCTTATATTTGGATTTATGATGATCTTGAATTAATTTTTGTGCATGGTTTGAGGTAGGGATTGGGATACATTCTTTTCACATTTTTATGCAATTATCCCAGTACAATTTATTGAAAAAATAATTGCTTCCCAAATTGAGTCTCTTTGGCACATAGTGAAAATTAATTGATCATATCTGTTTCTGAACTACTTTTCTATTTTATTGATCTGTTTCATTATCTCTATACCAATACCATACTATCTTGAATACCATAGTCTTGAAATTAGATAATATAAGTGCTCCAACTATGTTAGCCTTTTTCAATATTGTTTTAGCTATTTTAGATCCTTTATATTTCCATTTATATTTTAGAATGAACTAGAAAATTTGTATTAAAAAGGAAAAAGGGAAAGAAAGAAAGAAAGAAAGAAAGAAAGAAAGAAAGAAAGAAAGGAAGGAAGGAAGAAAGAAAGAAAGAAAGAAAAGGAATGGAAAGAAGGAAAAAAGAGAAAGGGAGGGAAGAAAGGAGTGAGGGAGGGAAGAAGCGAGGGAGGGAGGGAGGGAGAGTGGAAGGAAGGAGGGAAGGAGGGAAGGAAGGAAGGAAGGGAAAGTAAAGAGAAAAGCAAAAAGTTGTGTTGAGATTTTGATTGAGATTGCATTGAATCCATAGTTGAATTTGAAGAGAAATAACTATTTTTTAAATGTTGAGTCCTCCAATCCATGAATATGGTACCTCTCTTCTTAGCTCTTTCTTTTTCTTTTTTTCAAACATGTTATGCTTTTCACTGTAGAGCTTTCACGTATTTTTAAAGCTTGTTCTTAAATATTTTGTTTTTTGTGCTATTATAGACCACATTTAAAATTTCACATTTTCCATTTCATCACTTGCTATCATTATGCAGGAATACCACTGATTTTTTGGACTTTGTATCCTGCAATCATTCAAAATGACTTACTACTCCTAATAATTTTTCTACAAGATCCTCTTGATTTTTATATAAATTGTCACTTTGTCTATGAATAAAGAATTTTACTTCACCTTTTCCAGTCTTTATGCCTTTTATGTCTCTCTCTTTGCTATCATATCAATTTGGGCTACCCGAACCATATGATATTGAAGGTGAGACAGACATCTTTGCTTTGTTCCTGGTCTCAAAAGGAAAGTTTTCAATGTTTTATCATTGAGTATAATGTTAACTTTAGGCCTTTTGAGATGCTTTTTCAGACTAAAGAAGTTTTGTCTGACCCAAGTTTAAGTGTTCTTTATAATGAATAGGTGTAGAATTTTGTCAAATGTGTTTCTTCCTGCACATATTGAAATGACTATATGACCTTTCTTCCTTTCCTGATGATTTGGTGGATTGAATTGATCTTGTAAGTCTTAAACCCACTTTGCATCCCCGGTATAAATCGCCACTTTGTTGTAATGTATGACCATTTTATGTAATTTTGGATTTGACTTGACATTTTGTTCATAGAACTTGTCTAGCTCTATATTCTGGAGGACATTGGTCTCTTCTTTTCTTGAAGTATTTTTGTCAGGTTTTATTATCAGGGTACTGCTGACCTCATTAAATGAGCTAGAAGCTATCTAAGTATTCCCTCCTCCTGTCTTTTCTTATAACTTTTCTAGATTCATTATCCATAACACATTGTTAGAATTCACCAGATGGTCCATCTCAGCTTGAAGTTTTCTTACCTGGGAAATTTGTAATTACAAATTTAATTCTTTAAGAGGTTCAGAGTTTTTACATTTTTATATTTTTTTCATTTTTTATGATAATTGTGGTAAATTGAGTTTTTCCACATATTTATTTCATTTAAGCTGTCAAACAGTTTCCCACAAATGTTCATAATATTCCTTATTATCCTTTAAATTTCTGTATCATTTGTAGTCATATTTCCTCTGTCATTCCTGATATTGGTAGTTTGTGGGTTTTTTTATATTTTTTTCTCAATCAGTTTTGCTGAGTTCCATTAAATTTGTTAGTCTTTTCAAAGTACCGACTTTTGAATTTGTTAATTTTCTGTCTTTTTAAAATGTAATTAATTTTTACTTTAATTTTTACTATTTTTTCTTTTCATTTTAATTTGATCTTTTTCCAGATACTTAAGACAGTAACTTAGATTATAACTTTAAATCATTCTTCTTTTCCTATTTAAATATAAAGCTACAAATTTCCCTTGAATCATTACATTCACTGCATCCCACAAAATTTTATTCATGATATTTTCATTTTCATTTAGTTGCAAATATCCTCTGGTTTCCTTTATGATTTACTCTTTCACTTCAGATTATTTAGAGAGGTGTTGTTTTAATTCTAAATACTTAGAGGGGCGCCTGGGTGGCTCAGTGGGTTAAAGCCTCTGCCTTCGGCTCAGGTCATGGTCTCAAGGTCCTGGGATCGAGCCCCGCATCGGGCTCTCTGCTCAGTGGAGAGCCTGCTTCCCCCTCTCTCTCTGCCTATTTGTGAACTCTCTCTCTCAAATAAATAAAATCTTTAAAAAAAAATGTTTAAATACTTAGAGATTTTTCTAGATCTCTTATTCTAATTTAATCCCTCTCTTCTTAGAGATGTATTTTGTGAGATTTCTATCTTTTGAAATTGTTGAGACATTTTATTTTGTGGCTCATAACATCCATAAGGGCTATCTTGGTGAATATCCTAAGTGCATTTGAAAGAAATGCATACTATGAAGTTCTTGGATGTCGTGTCATATAAATATAAATTTCTTCATTTGTTTGATCCTGTGGTTGAAATCCTCTTTATTCTAACATTTTTTTTAAAAAAATCTGTATGTTCTATAAAATACTGAGGGAGGTACTAACAGTCTCTAACTATGAATATAGACTTATCAATTTCTCTGTTGTTCTATCAACATTTATTTCATGCATTCTTGAAGCTCTGTTGTTACCTACATACACATATACCTGTTGTCAAGGGTTTTGTAAGTTCCTGAAGAATCAGGGCTTCTATTTATGAAATATTCTTTTACTCTAGCAACATTCTTTATCTTCATGTCTGCTTTGTCTGATATAGATACCGCTATATCACCTACTTTTGCCTGTTATTTACATGGAATATCTTATCCTAGTCTTTTACTTTCAATCTATCTATATCTTGCGACGAAGGTGAATTTCTTGACATAATATATACTTCTTTCTTGTATTTTGTCTGGTATGCCTTATAATGGAGGGTTCAGCTCATTACATATTATAAATTTTTATAATTTAAATCTACAATTCTGCTATTTATTGCATTTGGATTTTATTCTTCAGTTCCTCATTTCTTTTGGGGGGATTAATCAAAAAAAATTTAAGATTTATTTGTTTATTTTAGAGAGAGAGCATGAGGGAGAATGAGAGAGAATCTCAAGCACACTGCACTGAGTATGGAGCTCGAGAGGGGCTTCAACTCGCAACCATGAGATCATGATCTGACCTGTAACCAAAAGTCCACAATTCACCAAGTGTGCCACTCAGGGGCCCCTAATCAAAAAAATTTTCTCAATATCCACTTTAATTCCTTCACTCAAGTTCTTTAGTTGTACCTAATATAACTTTTTAAATGTTTACGATATGCAACCTTAACACAGTTTACTTAGTATACTTTGAAAAACATTTTAAAACATTAGAAAAGCAAAATTTCACTTGAACCCTCATTTTTGTACTGTTTTTTATCATACATTTTAATTCTACACACATTAAGACACCACAATGCTATATTATTATTTTTGCCATAAACGGTCTGTTGTTGTTCAGAGAAACTAAGTGTATATCAGTTCGGTAGCAGGGTCATCGTAGCAAGGTACCGCAGGCTGAGTGGCTTAAACAAAATCAATGTATTGTCTTCCGGTTCTGGAGGCCAGTGAATCCCAGATCAAGGTGGGAGCAGGGCCGTGCTCCCTGTAGGAGCTGAAGAAGCTCTATCACAGGTCTGTCTCCAAGCTTCTGCTAGTTCCTGGGCTCATGGCAACAGAAATCCAGTCTCTGCAGGGTGTTCTCCACATTTCCAGATGCATGTCTCTGCATCCCGGTTTCCCCTTTTTGTAGGGACATCAGTCATATTGGAATCGGGTCCAGCTTAATGATCTCATCTTAACGTGATGACATCTGGAAAGACCCTATTTCCAGATAAGGTCAAATTCACAGATAGTGGGGTTTAGGACCTCAACATATGAATTTGGGGGGCTTCAATTCAACCCATAATACCAAGAGAAGGAAAAGAAGTGTGTGCATGTGTTTGCATGTACATGTGTATACATACATATGTGCACATATGCATATATAGCTATATGTGACAACGTATAATTATTAAAATTATAGTATATAATTTGTCAATATATGTATGAAACATAACGTATATATCTCTCCATATATTTATCATTGGACACACTCTTCATTCCTTGTCATAGATCAGCTTTCCATCTGCTATCATTTCCCTTAAGCCTGAAGATATTTCTGCAGCATTTCTGGCAGTGCAGGTTTGCTGGTGAAAAATTTTCTCAGCTTTCATTTCTCTGAAAAACTTTAATTTAATCTATTTTAAAAGTGTTTTGTTGTTGCTGTTTTGTTTTGTTTTGTTTACTGGACATAGAATTCTGGGTTGAGAGGCTTTTTTTCCCTGTCACTTTGAAGATTTTATTTTTTATTTATTTATTTGACAGAGAGAGGGAGAGATCACAAGTAGGCAGAGAGGCAGGCAGAGAGAGAGGGGGAAGCTGGCTCCCTGCTGAGCAGAGAGCCCGATGCGGAGCTCGATCCCAGGACCCTGAGATCATGACCTGAGCCGAAGGCAGAGGCTTCAACCCACTGAGTCACCCAGGCACCCCTCCCTGTCACTTTAAAGGTGTCATTTAATCATCTCTGGCTTCCATTGCTTCTGATCTAAAGTTGGCCGTCATTCATATTATTATTTCCTTATAGCAAGATTTCTCAGGTTAGCTCTTTATATATATTGGAAGCCACACAATTCTTTGTTGTGGTGGGCTTCCCTAAGCACTGCAGGATGGTTGGCAGAATCTCTGGCCTCTACAGACTAGTTGCCATTAGCACCCCACAAACCACTCCCAGGTGTGAAAATCAAATACGTCTCCAGAAATTGCCAGATTGCTCCAGGGGACAAAATTGTCCCCGGTTAAAAACTGTTGCTTTATATGTAATGAGTCTTTTACTCTCTGTACTCATGTCAAGATTTTCTCTTGGTTTTTCCTTGGTTTTTCCTTGGTTTTCAGCTCTGAGGTGACTAGGTACCTCTTTTCTTGTTTCTGTTTTTTTGATTTTGTTTTTGTTTGCCTTTCCTGCATGGTTTTTGCTGAACTTCTTGGATCTAAAAATTAGAAAGTTGATTTGTTAGCGTGTTAAGTATTTTTTCCTTGTTTTTAAATATTTTCTCCTCTCTCCTCTGGAATTCAGTGAAATGTATGTTAGATTACTTGGTATTTTCCTTCGGGTTACTAAGGTTGTGTTCATTTATTTTATATTTTTAACTTTTTTTTATTTTGAAATATTATAGATTCACAGAAGGTTTCAAAGAAGTACAGGAAGGTCTGTGAACCCTTAATCCAACCTTGCCTGTGTTTGCAAAGCTGCAAACACAGGCAATATATTGCAATATCAAAGCTAGAAAATTGATATTGGTGCAATCCGTAGGACTTACTCACTAGTTATGTATATACTCATTTGTATGTATGTGTGTGTCAGTAGTTCTATGCAGTTTCATCACACGTATAACTTTGTGTACCTACCACTACAACCAATATACAGAACTGTACTATCAATTAGAATTATAAGTAATTAAAAAAAAATACAAGGATCCTTCATTTTACCTGTTGAAAGCACACCCATCCTTCCTCTGGGAGCAACTAATCTGTATTTAGTCTCCATAATTTTGTTATCTAAAGAATTTCATATAAATGGAATCCTATAGTATGCAAACTTTGACTTTTTTCCTACCATAATTCCTTTGAGATTCATCCAAGTTATTGTATGTATCAGGAATCCTCTCCTTGTATTGTTGAGTGGTATTCCATATTATGAATGTGCCATAATTTGTTTAACCAGTTATCTTTTGAAGGACAGTTTCCAGTATGGAAACTACTAAAGCTTCTATGTACACTTGTGTACAAATTTCTCATAAAAATACACTTTTACTTCTCTGGGATAAAACCCTAAGAGTGCAATTGATAGGTTGTCTGGTATATGCCTGTTTCATGTTAAAAGAAAATATCAAATACAGCTACTATAGAAAAGAGTATGAAGGTTCCTCAAGAGATTAAAAATAGAGCTACCCTAGGACCCAGCAATTGCACTACTGGGTATTTACCCCAAAGATACAGGTGTACTGAAAAGAAGGGGCACGTGCACCCCAGTGTTCATAGCAGCAATGCCCACAATACCCAAACTGTGGAAGGAGACGAGATGTCTTTCCACAGATGAGTGGATAAAGAAGATGTGGTTCATATATACAATGGAATATTACTCAGCCATCAGAAAGGATGAATACCCAGCATTTGCATCAACATGGATGGAACTGGAGGGTATTATGCTAAGTGGAATAAGTCAATCAGAGAAAGAATTTTACAGTTTCACTCATATGTGGAATATAAGAAACAGTGCAGAGGATCATGGGGGAAGGGAGGAAAACTGGGAAGAAATCAGAGAGGAAGACAAACAATGAGAGACTCTTAACTCTGGGGAAAAAATTGAGGGTTGTGGAAGGGGAAATGGGAGTGGGATGGGGCAACTGGGGCTTGGGCATTAAAGAGGTCACATAATGTGATGAGCACCGGGTGTTATATTCAACTTGTGAATTATTGGACACTGTATCTGAAATTAATGATGTACCGTATGTTGGCTAATTGAATTTAAATTAAAAAAAAAGAAATTGTCAAGCTCTTTTCCAAATTGACTATACTATTTTACATTCCCACTAGCAGCATATGAATGGTACATTTTCTTTCCATCCTTCTCAGCATTTGGCATTATCAATGTTTTATTTTAGCCATTCTGAAAGGTCTGTAGTGATATCTCATTATGATGGTAATTCGCATTTTCAAAATAGCTAAGGATATTGAACATCTATTCATGTGCTTATATTCCAGGCATATTCATCTTTGGTGAAATATTTTTCTTTCCTGTCTTTTGCCAATTTGCTTATTGGGTTGGTTTGTTTTTTAATGCTGAATTCTGAGAATAATCAATATATTCTAGATTCAAGTCCTTTGTTGATATATGATTTGCAAATATTTTCTGTAATTCTCCTAAGAGAAGACTAATTTTTAAAAATTGCCCATGGATATCTATTATTTTTAATCTTTTTTTTTTTCCTCTGTGTTCTTGAGATTGGGTAATATTCTTTGATCTCTTTTCAAGTTTACCAACCCTTTATTCTTCAGTCTCCAATATTCTGCTAAGTTTATCCAGTGGATTTTCCACTTTATATATCTTACTTTTCTACTTACAAAAGTACTTAGATATTCTGTTCTCTACTGATAGTCCTCCATGTGTTTAATCATTGTGTTCCTATTTTCATTTAAGTCCTTGAGCATATTTATAATGGCTGTTTTAGGTTATTGTCTGCTCACTTTGTGTATCTAAACTAATTGGGGTATGTTTTGATTGCTTGCTTTTCGTCTTGCTTATGGATCACATTTTTCTGCTTTTCCACATTTGTAGTGATTTTAATTATACACTGAACCACTACTGGTATTTGTAATAAGGAATTATGGGGGAATCTGGTCTATGTTATCTTCCTTTGATGATGTTCAGTTTTGTTCTGGTAGACCGTGAAATTAAGATTATTTTTAAACTGTCAGGATGATTTTACTTTTTGTTAGGGTGGCTGTATCTCCCTTTCGTCCTAGACCTTGGGGCATACCCTTTACTCTAAGTCTTCATCTTTACTCTCAATTTGTAGCCTGTCTATAATTTCAATTCAATGCTTTGAAATACTCGTTGTATTCTTACCACTCAGACTCAGTTGACTTTAACATCTCTCCACCCTGCATGATCAAAGATAAAAGAGATCAACAGAGATATTAGTTCTCAGCCTCACAGAAAATAGCCCACTCTGCTCCATCACCTAGAGTGTCACCCTCCATATGTGCAACCCAATCCCTAGCCAAAGGCTCCCAGACAATCTCCTTGCAGACTTTCACTCCTTGCTCCTCTTATTCCTACCCTGTAGCATACTCCTTTCTGGTACCCTACCATCCAAGTTCTAGATGCCTCTGCTATCCTGAACTCTGACCTCTGCCTACTCTGACTAATGATAACACAGTGCTCTACTTAGGCTCTACTTCCCTATGTGCATTCTGGACACTGCCATAGGGCATTTAGCCACAGCAAATACTGAGTTTCCTTTACGGGCTTCCTGTCTCTCAAAGATCACAGGCCTCTGCTGCCTGTTGTCCTTTGCCTCAAAACAGTTATTTTATGTATTCTGTTCAGTTTCTTTGTTGTTTAGGGTGAAAGAGGATGCTCAGTTCCCATTATTTTGTCATGGCCATGTGTGGAAGTTCTAATTCATTCTCATTTTCCACAATAGACAAAATCATTGCAATGAATCTGTTTTCATTTGGTAGAGTTTAAGGACATCTCATGGTCTTTAACTCCAGCCAAATGAGGTACCTTCCCATCTCTTGTAAATAAAGGGAACTCTTCTCTTGGTTTTCTTCACATCATCCCAGGTAATGCCTATTACTAATACTTAGCCATTTTACTCCCCAAAATATTCTAGTTTGGGCAATACATTGGCTGCTTTATTTATAAATGTTAATAATAGTAATGTTTAGAATGAGAATCCTATAAAAGCTAACTTTCTTTATTATATAACCATTTTTATCATGTAGTTTACCTTCCCTATACTTAGTTATCTCTTTCTAAGATTTTTTTTTTTTTTTACCAATATGTAAGTTTCCATGCAACCTTCCTCTCCACTCAGTAGTACGTTGTGATACCTTTCAAATGTGGTCAAAATGTGTTTTGTGAAAAAAAGCTTCACAACACAAACCATACTCTCATTAGAATATTTCTTACATAAGCAAAATGTATCCTATTTATTCACAATTTTTTTTCTTTTTAGAGGCTTTTTTATTATCAAAAGATAGAAGGTTGCTCTTACTCACATGGTTGGTTAGATTAACTCCAGGGACCCTTGTCTAGAGCCCTGGCTTGGTACCAGAATGATAATGGACAGAGACATTGACGTATTTGGGGGAGGAGGAGTTAAGACTTTTTCTTCTCGAATCTCCGTTCTCAGTTCCTCTAACAGTCAATTACATTTTAGCTATTGTGACCCGGCCTTCTGAAAAACACATAGGAACTTGGATATGCCTAAACACTGTATAGAAAAGAAAGAGAGGCAAATTATGCAGAGAAAAATGTCCTATATTACCTTATATTTGGAAAAGAATGAATTACTTGAGTTAAGCAGTATTTGAGAGTAAATGTGGTATCTTTCTGGCCATAAATATGATTCCTCTTACTTAAGAGTATCATGTTCTCTGAACTGCATTTCTGGACATATAGTCAATGCCTTTTATAGCTTAGTAAACATGGTGTAAGGCAGCTACTTCTGTTCATTATTTATTTTTTTGAATATACACCTAGTTAATGCAGACTGACAACCTGAATAGTCACCTAGTTATCTTTCAATTGCCAAGTTATATATCATCTTGAAGATGGTAATAAATGCTGAACTTTCAAATCTTATGCAAATATGTTTTATTTCCTCTATCTCCTGTTCGGCAATTTATTATTTTTATGTTTTTATACTGAGAACTATTCATAACCGATTTAATGTCAGGCTGGTACCTGCAATGATATATGGAAAACTCCTTTCATTAACTGGAAGGTTTTCTTTTATGATAGTCCTTACAGAAGATTCAAACTGCTAGTCAGAGGCACTTATTTTGAGGAAGTAGCAGCTTGGGTGCTGTAATACGTTCCCTCTGTTTTAAAACATCCCGAAGAATGCTGTCAGTTCGGAGTTTCTATACCTAGTATCTACTAAATCTGATCAGACCATTTTTATATAACGGTTGCAAATGTGTTTTTTTTGAATGTTAAATCTGTTTCTATTTTTCAATCAATTTAAAATGTGTAGAAAAAGTGTTCTGATTGTATATTATCCAATTTTCATCAGCTGCCGGAAGGAAATGCTGTGAAAATCTGTGATTTAAAACCCTTAAAACTTCTGCTTGAAATGCATGTTTTGTTAAGAACATTAGAGATGCAAAGTATGTTAAACAGAATTTTGATGTCTTTATTAATAGCATTTTAAAGTTTTAGGATTTCAGATATTCATAGATTTTTGTTCTCCTTGATTTACAAGGTCATGTATTTTAGACCTTTGTTTTTCATTTTTTGGAGATAGTTGAAATTGTGAAGAAAACTGGTAAAATAAATAGTCCATTATTAATAATAAAGCTAGCCTTTCTAAGATTTAATAGAAAAGATATTTTTACATAGGTCAAATAAATAACCATAAATACCAGTAACATTTAAAATCCACTGTGTGTAAATCACTTCCCTATGAGCCATGTGAAATACTAAGATCTTGTCTTCCATGAGTTTATAATCTAGTTAATGTTAACGTGTCAAAAGAATGATACATACAAGGTGCCTGGGTGGCTCAGTGTGTTAAAAAGCCTCTGCCTTCAGCTCAGGTCATGATCTCTGGGTCCTGAGATTGAGCCCCGCATCGGGCTCTCTGCTCAGCGGGGAGCCTGCTTCCCCCTCTCTCTGTCTGCCTCTCTGCCTACTTGTGATCTCTATGTCAAGTAAATAAATAAAATCTTTAAAAAAAAAAAAAAGAATGATACATACACCTAAGTGCTGTTTGGGTTTGGAGGAGCAAAAAAGCAATCATCTTCTAAGATGTCAACATAGGGCACTGGGTAGCTCAGTCGGTTAAGTGTCTGCCTTCAACTCAGATCATGATTCCAGAGTCCTGGGATCGAGTCGCTCATCGGGATCCATGCTTGGTCAGCTTCTCCCTTCACCCCTCCTCCTTGCTCGTGACTTCTCTTTCTTACGCACAGGCTCTCTCTCTCTCAAATAAATACATACAGTCTTAGAGAAAATTTAAAAATATAGTGTCAACATAAAATGGGACTTGATTTAAGGAATGAAAGTAATGCATAATAGTAAGTCATGATGAAAATACTATCGAATAGTAGCAAATTTAAGTGGAATATAATTTTTATTAAAACCAAACAACCTACGTAGATATGAAAAAAGGTGAAAAAAAAATAATCAGAACAGATGCTTTTCTCTTTTATAGTTATATTTGGTGTCATACTAACAGAAAAAAACCAGAAGCACTGAATCTCTGTTAATTAATACTTTATTTATTTTTTTCATGTTTACTTTTACCTACTTTATCAGAATTTTGTTCATCCTCAGGTAAGAGATTGCCAAAAAATTGTGACTTACCTCTTCAGGGGTTTATTTTTGCACTCGCTGTAAGTCCCAGGCTATGGCAGCTCCATGGTGCATTTTGGGTTTTTCATAACCCTTTACCCTTCTCCTGATAGAGTATTGGATCAGGTCCAAAATGGCAACGGGAGCTCCAGTCATCACATCTCTCTCCCTGGCATACAGTAAGTGGAGGGACAAAGAAGGATGTCAGTGCTTCCTTTAAGAAGGCTTCAAGGAGGACGCCTGGGTGGCTCAGTGGATTAAAGCCTCTGCCTTGGGCTCAGGTCATGATCTCAGGGTCCTGGGATCGAGCCCCACATCGGGCTCTCTGCTCAGCAGAGAGCCTGCTTCCTCCTTTCTCTCTGCCTGCCTTTCTGCCTCCTTGTGATCTTTCTCTCTGTGTCAAATAAATAAATAAATAAAATATTTTTTTTAAAAAGGGCTTCAAGGAAGTAAAACACTTTACTTATGTGGTATATGCGTGGTCCAACACTAGTTCCAACAGCGCAGCTACTGCAGATGCATCTTTTAGGTGTGAGCGGGACTGCTTAGCCCAAAGTTAGTGCTGAGTTTTTTGTTGCAGAGAGGACGGAGATCACTGAAGCCTAGGGTAAGCGTGTCACAGTTTTTGTCATTCCTAGTAAACATTTTGTCATTCCTGGCAAACAGTCAGCTTCTCCCTCCACCCCTCCATGGTGCAAATTGTGGCACTTGTCAGTCAAAATGAGTCTGGGCTGACTTCGAGTCTTGAAGTGAAGGCTATCTCCTGTGGGGTTGATCGATCCCAGGCACCCGAATTGTTACGTGGTGCTTGGGTTGGCATCATCTATGTTAATTTCTCGATTTTACACAGATAATGAAAAATGCCCTTGAAAATGGTGAAGGAAAACGGTAGATGCCTGAAATGTGTAGTTAACCTGTGCAACGAAGCGTCGATGTATTTGAGTAGATGGATAGATAGGTAGGCATATAGGTAACAGATTGTGTAGTTAGGTTAATAGAAAGAAAGAGGGAAGGAGATGAGAGGGCAAGGGGGGAAGAGGAAGAAAACTAAAGAATTAGAGGGAATGCTTAGCAGTCTATTAAGGATAGTCTAGTCTAATCAAAATGTCCACCTGTGTGTCGACCGACTCTGCCAATCATTTATTTTCCCAGTGCGATACGTCATTCTGCTCAGGCATGCTTTTTTTGTTTGTGATCCTTATTATTATTTGTAGATGATTCTGGGTTTCCACATTCGTAAATGCTGAGCATGTACGTCAAACATAGCCCCGAGGAAGCTTTTTTTAAAAAATATTTTATTGTATGTTAAGTTTCTTATTTACTTCTTAGCAAGGGGATGACTTTCTCTTCTGAGCGCTTTTCTGTGAATCTGCTTCTATGTCACCTTCCATGCTGCTGCTCACTCTAGTGGAAAGGTGGTGCTGGAGTCTCCTCCCTTTAAAAAAAATGTATTTATTTATTATATATAGTGAGAGAGAGAGAGAGAAAGGGAGAGGACATGAGTGGGGGAGGGGCAGAGGGGGAGAGAGAGAGAGAGAAAATCTCTAGAAGACTCCCATCTGAGCCCAGTATGGGTCTCGATCTCACGACCCTGAGATCATGACCTGAGCCACAATCAAGAGTCAGTCCCTTAACCCACAGAGCCCCCCAGGTGCTCCTCTCCTCCCTTTTCACAGGATGAATCAGCTCTCCTCACTTAGTCTTGGGTGAAAATGGGTCACCTGTGTTGGGCAACTCCATGATACTCTGTGGGTTGTCCCATTAAACGTCTCTCTGCCATGGGAAAGCGAGACTGTTCCCGTGTTAACTATTACATAGACAGAAATACATGGGCCAGGCTATAGAAATCAACACTGTCTGCTGACCTACATTCAAAAGAATAATATTCTGTGCAATTTGCACAATGAACTACTGTCTTTGTACATCAGAGGGAAAAAGGAAAAAAAAGTTTTCTGCAGAAGTTTCAGTGAACGAGATTACCTCCAACCACATTAAAATATTTTCAATGACCCTCTTAACGGGTTTGGAGGAATGTAAATTCCCCATTTCTCTCAGCTTTATGTACAGTCTAGTAGAAATGAGGGAGAATTGACAGAATGTCCAACAGCCATGAAAGGAAACGGCTGCTGAGTCAGAAAACCAAGCGCCGAGTGAAGACACTGCTCGTAATCTATTCCCATGGGAATGCATTTACTGTCTGCGGTACCGCTTGAATTTGTGAAGGCATTATTTTTAAGTTCTCTTGGACAACAATAACAATAGGTCATGAGATAAGTTTCGCTTTTTCTTTTTTTTTTTTTTTTTTGGTCTTGCTTTTTTTTTTTTTTAATTTTTATTAACATATAATGTATTATTTGCCCCAGGGTACATGTCTGTGAATCTTCGGGCTTACACATTTCACAGCACTTAATAGCACATACCCTCCCCATTGTCCCCAACCCAGCCACCCTATCCCTACCCCACCACGCCCCCCGGCCACCCTTAGTTCATTTCTTGAGTCTAGGAGTCTCT